>CM076582.1:779574768-779671256 GCA_034641835.2 Pinus albicaulis
AGGCTCATTATTTTCAACATTTTCTTTCTTCTACAAATACTTTTTCGTCTGCTATTGTCTTATGGCGTTTCTTTTGCAACATGTGATACAATTGCTAGTATATAAACCAGTATAGATTCATCTTAATTCCAAATCTACCAACTAAACAAGAATTTCTTTGGTCATTGAATAAATCTAAAATTAAAATATATTAATGCTAATTTAAAATAAAATAAATTAAAACATCTACATATTTTACTTTTATAATTATTTGATGTAAAAAAATATATATTTATTGAAAAATTAAAATATAATTAAAATATATAATTAATTATATATTTTTGTACATAAATTGAATTATTTTAAAAAATATATTTAAATCACAATCAAATATTTTTGGAATTTAGGTTTATTTATTGAGAAATGTAAAATTAAAGCATAAAGTATGTATTGATTAAGTATAATATAAAACAATTTTATATATTAATATTAACTTATTTTATAAGGTGTATGTGTATATTGTTTTTTCGTAGGATCCAAATTATTCCCATTAAACATAAAGTATGTTTTTATTGATTAAGTATAATGTAAAGCAATTCTATATATACATATTTTATAGTGTGTATGTGTGCATTGTTTGTTTGCAAGATTTAAACTGTTCCAATTAAACACGAATTCAGTTCATAGTTATCGCTAGATATATATTCTACTATTTTTAAGTTATTTTTAAAATTTTTTAAAATTTCAAAAAAAATTTACAATTATTAATATTTAGTGGATTTTAAACCTATTTTGTTTAAGTATATGAATTCTACACTTAATTTTTATACGATTTCTTTTTCCATGATATTTAAATTTTGTCATTTTTATTTATTTTTCATTATTCTCTTTAAATATAATTTATATTTTACTAAAAATCTTTTTTCTAATTTATTTATTTATTTAATTTAAATAAAACAAAGAAAACAAATTAAATATTTTTGAAACCAAATATGTAAAGTTGTTTTGTAATTTGTTTTTCGAGTAAAAAAAAAATATTTTAAAATTTATATCCATATATATATATTATTTTGAATTGTTTTATTTTTTGAATGTAAATATTTTTTTTATTGATATTAGATTGTCAATGTAAATTTTACCACTCAATTTTTGTAATATATATATATATATATATATATATATATATATATATATATATAAACTCAACAATTTTTCACACATGCTTTCTATATGATTTTCTCTCATTTTGAGTTGAGTTCGTTCCACCAATCACTCACACAAAGCTGATGTTGGCCTTGTTTTCCATTCCTATTAAAAAATTGTGGAGTGTTTATTTCAATTTTAAAAATTTAATTAATTTATTAATAATTATTAAGTGAATAACTTTCAAATAATATTTTAGAATTTTTTTAGGTCTAGCTATAGATTACTATTTAATTTTAAATATTTTTACTAATTATTTTTACTTATTACTTATTTTAGATTATTGTTTTATTAGTTATTTTAGAATATTTTTACTAGTACTTATAGAATATTTTTATTAATAGTTATAGAGTATTTTAGATTAGTGGTAGTTATATATTATTTTAGATTAATATTTTTATGAGCAGTTATAGATTACTAACATATTTTTATTAGTAGTTATAGATTATTAGGGTATTTTTATTAGTAGTTAGAGATTTTTTTTTGTATTTATATTGTTTAATTAAAAAATATTATATGAATATGAGGTATGATTTTTTGGGTATGTGGTATTTTTAAATCAATATATTAACTCATGCTATTGTAACAAAATCTATTTACAAATGAAAATTCTTAAGATAATGTTAAGGTGAATTTGTTATATAATTTTTTATAATTTGTAATAATAATAATTTACAATAAAGTTATTGTTTATTTAATTTTTATAATTTTATAATTTCGACTATTTAAAATATTTAAAGAAATAAATATTTTGATGATTATCCATTTAAAAGTAATTTAATTGTAATAAGTCATATCATGTTAATTAATATTATATTATAAATATAGTTGATTATTAAATTAATGTTATTTTGAGAAAAGTCTCAATAAAATATTATATGAATATGAGGTATGATTTTTTTAGGTATGCGGTATTTGTAAATCAATAGATTAACTACTTCTATTGTAACAAATTTATTTACAAATGAAAATTCTTAAGATAATGTTAGGTGGGATTTGTTGTATAAATTAATTTTATAGTTTATAATAATAATTATTCACAATAAAGTTATTATTTAGTTAATTTTATAATTTTGGCTATTTAAAATATATAAAGAAATAAATATTTTGATGATTATCTATTTAAAAGTAATTTAATTGTAATAAGTCATTTCATATTAATTAATATGATATTATAAATATAGTTGATTATTAAATTAATGTTATTTTAAGAAAGGTCTATATTATCTTTTTAGATATTTAAAAGAATTATGGCTTATGCATGAAGATTTATCTTAATTTGGGTTTTGGACCATGTGTTTTCAAAAAACTTGAATCACAAGCTCCTACAAGGAACAAGGTCAAAAAGTATTATTTTAATTATTTTATTTAACACAAAACTAATGTATCATTTGCTACAAGTCCCCACCACATATTCCAGAGATTGTGATTCTACATGATGCAATTCACAAATTTTCCTTTGAACTTGATTTGAAGTCAACAAAGCTTTTGTTTTTCTACATGAGGTTACAACTTGTAAAGATTTGAAAAAATATATACTGCTATTTTCTTAAACCATTTGTGCTCTTCAATTTTGAACTTTTGAATCCTTTGCTCCATAGGTATTTGTAGGTGTCTCGCTTCTCTCTCTTATTGGAAGCTGGTGTTGGTGCGATTTATGATTTCCTGACTCTTCCCTACATTGGTTAAGTTGTTGGTTCTTTTTATGTTACCTGTATTATTCAAACACTTGAAAACATATATAAGAAAGATTTTGAGTTAAGCTGATTCTGTTATGATATATTTTGTTTAGTGCTTGTTGGTGCACATATTTTTCTGGTTTTGTACGAGAAATATCAAGATCATGTCAATTTCTTTGTGCACAAAGTATCTGTGAAAGCCAAGCAGCATGAAAAATTTATTAAGGCCAAAATTTTAAAGAAGATCCCAAGGTGTCACTTCCATCCACAATTAATTAATCATAGTAAAAAAAATAATTTAATTCCACACCTATATTTACCACAACCTGGAGATACACAAGTCTATATACCATACAATTTAATCACCAAAACTAACGTTCTGAGATGGCATAATTAGCATTGCAATATATCTTCGGTTGGTGTTTACTATAGTTTAATCCCGGTTACTGTTCTACATTAAAAAAATACGTGTATTCTGAATGCGAAATAATTGTGCATATTATACTTATGGTACTAGTGCATGAACATTTAATTGACACTCAAGTTGTGTATTTCGAGCTCTGATGATCATTAATCAATGAAATTCCTATGAGATATTTGACTTAATGCAACGTTCTATTTCAGGATATGGTCTTGCCACATGGCGTGTTAATTCCTCTCGCCGAGGTGTAGGTGTCATCCCCTCTGGAAATGCTGTACATGGCTATTAATTTCAGGACAATTGTAAACCATGCCTCGATTTCTACGGAAATTGTGAGGGAAAATAACCTAGAGTCTTTTGCCAGTCGGGTAGCTTCTTAGCGATTATCGCCCTCCCATGGCGCACTGGCAGGGTTCGACTCCTCGCTGGTTTCTTCGACGCATTTTCTTTGGATTTTAAGGGTAAGCATCCCTTGCCATGATACTCCAGCATTACCCAACTTACTTGCACTGTTAAGAAGGTTTTTATTCAATTTCTTTTTGTTTTCCTGGGGTTTTGATTTTCCCACAGGTTCTATGGCTTACAGAGGGATGTAACTCTCTTATCTGCATGAGGAAACTAGCCTTTTGACCATCCCTCGATGCGAAATCGATAGGTAGTATACCCTACCCTACAAATTTTCTTCAGATCAGGGTTTACATCAATCTTAAGTTGTAATTTTCGACCACAGGCGTTTGAATGAGTATATTTTGTTTTAACCCTTATCATTTTTCGACTTGGTCAGGCTTTGCGAGTTTGGAACCCTCGGCAGGTAAGTTGCCCCAGGTATTTCTTTTCTCTTTCATTTCTAGCTCGGTTTTGCCCATTTGGAAAGAAGAACCCTTTTGCCAGTCTTTCATCTAACCTATGAGTTCATTAAATTTCTAACAGGGTTTGTTTACTTGTAGGTTCATGAATTTCGCCAAAACCCTTCCCTTAGCTCTTCAATTTTAATTCTCTTCCTGCGGTTAATGGGACTTCTTCCATTGACAGGTACCCTACGCTAAAATGAGTAATGGTAGCCGTAGCTCCAATGGCTTGTGTAACAAATAGGTTTTGAGTTTGGAATTACTATGCCTAGGTTTTATAGCTTTGTAGAGTCTAAATTTCTCTTATTATAATAGTTCTCTGAGGTTCGACTCAGTTTAATCTGTAAAAATTGTTATGGATTATGGAGATTCCCGAACAGTATATCTACTTCTAGTTCTATTAATGCGGCTAAGGCCTCGTACATCTGTTTAATCATTTTTATCTGTAAAAACCCTGGTCTAGTAGCCATTTTCCCTCTGTTTAATCGAGCGATTTCCCCCCTTACGGAATTATTAATTGAAACGCAGGGCTTTCCACAGCATTCTATGTGTAATTTTTTTTTAAAGAGCTAGCTGTAATTTGTTCTCTTCTATTTACTCGTCTGGCCGGAGCAGAAAAAGTAATATATGAACTCATTTTGGCCTCTGTTGTTAGTGTATTATTATTTTTTATTGCATACAAGCTACGTGTTCTTTCTTCTACTGTATTTAAGAGCTTTCGCTCAGATTTTCTGTCTCAAATATGTTTTATTTTTCACATGGACTCAGATGCTCATATTTCTCCGTTCATACCAATTTAGTTAACTAGTTAACATGTAAACTAAGATTTATTTTCTCTCTGTGTTTTTACGTTGAGGGTTTACTACATTTTCTTGTAAGAATTTCTCTGAATTCTTGACTTGAGACGGAGTGTTACATTTGTCGTGCACACTACCATTCTTTCTATTTATTCGAAGTTCGCTTAGGCCTTACGACACTGGTCCGCCGTTTGAAGGGGCTGTGTATAGTTTTTTTTTAGAACACGAACAAGAGCAGGGTAGGGTTTCAACCCAGACCTAGTTCTTCAAGTTCTATGCCTCCTTAACTCTGGTTTACTTCAATATAAATGTTCATAAATTATAATTTCCAATGTATACTATTGCATGCATAGTCGTTTTCTTTCATGTCTCTCATGCCGCTGTTATTTCTTCCTTACTGGGCGATTTCAGTGTTTGCTCGAACAGTTTGTTCATATCAGCGTTAAATTTATACTCCTTGTTTTTCCAATATAAACATAGATATTATATTCACAGATTCTTCAAAATATAAAACCCCTGCGAAGTCTTTTCACAAGTATTTTAACGAAAGAAAGTAAATCCAACATTACAACTCTCTTTTTCGCTAAACAAAGTATTATTGCGGAAAAAAAATTAAAACTAGTATACAATCTTTCTTTCCTCTACACAGAGGATCATTCTACTAAGTTATCTGGAAAACTTCATGTATACTGAGAATGCAAGGCAAATCCTTAGCCGAGCTAAGACATTTAGAACTTTTTAGTAGCAAATTTTAACTAGTAAAAACCATGAACAGTCTAAATTTCTTCATTTTCTTAAACTAAAGAAAACTTGTAATTCATAAAATTCCAGTTCTTGAATACTTATCTGAAAAGGAACAATAATATTTTAAACTGTGGTCCTCCCAACCATCAAGGGAGGCTATGACATCCTCCTCTTGCCCCCCTAGCTCTAGAATTCTAGATGGCGCCACGGGTAACAGTGGAAAATTCTTCTGCTGTGACCTCTGGATGGCCAATCCAGTCGCAAATAGATAATCTGGTTCACATGGGTTGCAGAAGCTATTTTCAACTGGACCTCTACCAGCTCTAGAAAATTCTTCACCCTCCTTACCAAAATTCACAGAACCCCTACCCCTCTCCTGAGATTTCACTTTATCCCCAGAGGGTAGGTAACTGTTTTTCTAACTGTCCCCAACCACCTCCTATTCTTAGAAACTTTTACCAACAGCTTAAAGGATTTCCTTTCCATTCATTTGTTCCTCCTATTAACTCAGTAACCAAATAAAATAATACCTTTGTTGGCAATATAATGCTGAGTGTTGTCCTTGATGGCAACCCACTTGATGAAGATGATGGCAACCTACTTGATGAAGTTGTCCCTGATGGAATATGTCTTGATGAACTTGTTAAATGATGTAAATATGATGTATATACAATGAGTACAGAAGGTAATGATAGGAAGGAATGTCAGTATGTGCTAGAACATGATGAAAAGAGTATGTCTCAAGGCATACGCGGATTTGTCTAGACAAAGTAGCGTATGCACGCGGGAAATAACAAAAGCAAGTCCTGCGATGTGAAAAAGCGTCGAAGAGCAAACGGGCAACTACCATGGTATTGAACGGGTTTTGTTGAGTAATGATTCGTCTATGTGACTTCGTCCAGTGAACACGAAAGTAATGTGGTTTGAGAACATGCAGTATCGATAAAGGGTGGCCATATAAGGAGAAGAACCATTACAGAAAACAAAAGAAGCTGAGCTGAATGAATACCGGGAGTATACCCAAATGGAAAGGCCAATGGAACGAGATTCGAATGTATGACAGTACCAATGAAGAAATGATGAAGAAGGGAATCTAGATTCATTGTATCCGCTAGACCGCTATGGGAATTCTTAGATTCTAGAGAGGCGAACATCTCTGTTCAAGTAACAAAATCTGAGTGATGTATCTGCTGGAATTTCAGTGACCTAAATGTCTCAAGAACTATACGCTAGTTCGCCGCAGAGTAAGCGCGGATATACGTGGGTTTGTTGAAGAGAAAGCACATATGGGCAGTAAAATTAGCTCTGTAATATGTACAGAAGTATACGCGGGTTTGTATGGTCGAAGGCGCGTATATACGCAGGATCAGTGAAAGGAAAGCGCGTATGAAGATTAGGGTTTGCTGAAGTATGAAGTATGAAATGTCTGATCTGTTCTGCTACTGCTATCTGTTGATCATATATGATTGAGCTTAAATGTATGGAGTGGGTCCAGTCTGAAAATATGATGAAACGTGGCCTGCAAGTTGTGTTCTAAAGGAAGCTTTGAATCCAGTGTGAAAATTGATGAAATGTGGTCCATGGTGGTGCTGAGGGTTGTAGCCATTGGGGAGGGTAGCTCCTTTTCGTGAGGTCGGGTAACCAGACCGGGGGCCGAGGCCCTTCAGGTGAGGTTACAACGAGAGTGGGGTTTGTGCTCCTTCTGGTGGAGAGGTCGGGTAAACGACCCAGCCACTGAAAAGTAGTAGGAGGCCACGCTTAGCACATATGTTGTAAGATGTTTTTCTATAATAAAATATTGAAGGCTTAGACAACCCGCAAAGGTGGTTTTCCTTCGACTTGGGTTTCCACCTAAAATCCTGGTTTTCATGTGTGTTTCTTATGTGTGATGATTTATTCTGTTCTTACTGCACATGTTTACAGTTTATTGAACATCTAATGAATGAATGATGGAATGATATAAGTGAAGAATTAATGGCATAACAAGATCTCTGTGTATACGTGAGTTTTATGAAGGATATCCACGTGTATACGCTAGTTAGCTTCAGAAAAGTAGCGTATGGGTTTTAGTGAATGGAAAAGTAAAAAGTCTTGATTAAGTCCTAAATAATGATTCACCTCCCCCCCTCTCAGTATTTTTCCCAACAAACTTTGTTTCATAAACAATACAATTGAGTCTTTCTTGCCAAAAGATAAAAACAAAAATAAACAATAAGCAAATTGTCTTTAACTAGTTATTGCTAGTTAACTCTTAATGAGGCTATCACATCTCCCCCCCTGGAAGTAACACCGTCCTCAGTGTTTCAGCCCATCTCTGCAAAGAGTTTCGGGTAGGCTTCCTGCATAAATTTTTCATCCTCCTAAGTAGCTTTGTCCGGTCCAAAGTGCTTCCACTGCACTTTCACCTGGATAACTACTCTTTTGCAGAGTTCAATTTCTCTTCAGTCAAGTACGCGTTGCGGCTCTACTAGAAACTCTCCATCCGGTTCTACCTGAAAAGAACATAAGTGTTTTCAAATCAGTACACTTAAATTTATTCAAGCTTCAAGTTAGGATTTATTTCTACCCTTCTTCCTACCTGAATATTCTGCCAATGAATTACATGTTTTTCATCATGTACATATTGCTTCAACAAGGATACATGGAACACATTGTGTACTCATATATGGCTGGGCAAAGCCAATCTATAGGCTACTGGTCCCACTCTTTCCAATAATTGGAAAGGGCCACGGTACCGGGGAGCCAGTTTAGCACAAGAGGTCCACCTCATGGTACTTCTTTTAGGCTCAATTCTTATGTATATATGGTCCCCTATCCCGAATTCATGGTAGGATTTTTTCTTGTCTGCAAAAATATTTTTTCTATCTTGCACAACCTTCATATTCTGCCTTATTCTTTTTACCTCAGCTTCCATTTCAGCCAACATTTCAGGTCCCAACAATAATTTTGTTTCGGGACTACTCCAGTTTATGGGTGTGCAACATTGCCTACCATATAAGGCTTCAAAGGGACTCATTTTCAGAGATTCCTGGTACCCATTATTATATGAAAACTCCACAAGGTGCTAGTAATCTTCCCACTTGGTTGGCTACTGCATCACATACATGCGCAACATGTCTTCCAAAACTTGGTTTACCCATTCTGTCTGCCCATCAGTCTGAGTATGATAGGCAATACTAAAGTGTATCTGTGTTCTCAGACCAGAAAACAAAGTTTTCCAAAACGCAGATGTAAACTTGACATCCCGATCTGAAATCACAGTCTTAGGTATGCCATGCAACCTAAATATTTCCTTCATGAATATATCCGCAATCTGTACCATCTTGTAGGTAGATTGTATAGGTATGAAATGGGCAGATTTGCTTAATCTTTCCACCACTACTATAATTGAATCATTCTGCTTCTTTGTTCATGGTAAACCTGTGATGAAATCTAAGGAGATAACCTCCCACTTCCACTTAGGAATGGGTATGGGATGCAATAGCCCTACAGGATGCTGATGCTCCACTTTAACCTGCTGACATTCCAAACATTTTCTTCAATATTCTGCAATATTTTTATGCATACCTGGCTAGTAATATACCTTTCTTATTGTAGTGAGCATCTTTTGATATCGCAGATGGCCAGTGTAATTGCTGCGGTGGAATTCATTCAGGATTAACTCCTTAAGACTTGTGTGGTTAGGCACATAGATTCTTCCACGAAAAGTCAACACCTGCTCTTAATTCCTTCCATACTCTGTTGTCTTGCCATGCTTCTTATCATCCTCCATTTGTTGCCACAAGAATTTATATTCTGGGTCTTTTTGTGCTTCCTCCTTTAACTGTTCCAACAGCTGGCTTTCCAACTCATTAAAGTATAAGGAAGAAATACTGTGTATTTTTCTGCTTAACACGTCAGCAACTCTATTTTCCTTCCCCTTAACATGCTGTATGTCTATATCAAATTCACTCAAAAAGGCACTCCACCTTGCCTTTCTAGAATTTAAATCTGCTTGCTTAAAATAATTAGTCAAGCTGCTATGGTCTGTTTTAAGTACAAATCTTTTAACCAGCAGATAATGCCTCCATACTCGGAGGGCGTGAACTACTGCTGTAAGCTCCAAGTCATAAGCATAATATTTCTATTCATGTTCTTTCAACTTCCTAGACTCGTAGGCTATCACTTTACCTTCTTGAGTTAATACTACTCCAAATCCTTTTCTTGCTTCAGTACATACCTCATAGTCTTTTTCCGGGTCAGCTACCTTCAGTACTGGAGTTGTAGTTAGGAGTTGTTTTAGCTTATCAAAGCTGTCTTGACATTCATTCATCAATTTGAAAAGATTTCCTTTCTTCTGCAAAGATGTGATGGGGAAATCAATTTTAGAAAACCCTTCTATGAACCTTTTATAATACCCAGCTAGACCCATAAATGATCTAATGTCCACCACATTCTGAGGTACTCGCCATTCCATAATGGTTTTCATCTTTTCAGGATCAACAACTATCCCTTCAGCTGATATAACATGTCCCAAGTATTGGATTTCAGATTTAAAGAAATCGCATTTGCTAAATTTAGCATAAAGTTGATGTTTCCTCAGCATTTCCAATACTATCCTCAAATGCTCTTTATGTTCCGCCTCAATTTTTGAGTATACCAGTATGTCATCTATGAAAATAAGTACAAAGTTATCCAAAAACTGATGAAAAATGCCATTAATCAACCTCATAAAGGTTGCTGGTGCATTTTTCAATCCAAAGGGTAACACCACAAATTCATAATGTCCATATCAAGTGCGGAATGCTGTTTTGCAAATATCCTCATCCTTAATCTAAATCTGATGATACCCAGATCTTAAATCTATCTTAGAGAACACCTTAGCCCCTCTCACCTGATTGAATAAATCATCGATCCTTGGTAAGGGGTATTTTTTCTTACCAGTCAGCTTATTAAGCTGTCTGTAGTCCATACAGATGCGTAATGTTCCATCTTTCTTCTTAACGAAAAGAACTAGTGCTCCCAAGGAGACACACTTGGGCGGATATAGCCCTTGTCTAACAATTCTTGTAACTGTATCTTTAGTTCTTTTAACTCTGGCACACTCATTCTATAAGGGGCTCTTGATACCGAAGAGGCTCCCGACAGGAATTCAATGGTAAAATCAATATCTCTTTTGGGTCGCAAACCAGGAATTTCTTCTGGAAATACATCCAAGAATTCCTGTACTACAGGAATATCTTCCATTATTGGAGCCTTTTCCTTGGAGTCTGCATATCCTACTTGTATTGCATACAGCTGGCATCCCTTTCTGATACACTTACCCATCTGGGATGCTGTTATTGGTCGTAATTGTACAGGATTTTTAATTCCTTGGATTTCTTTCCGCGTGCCATCTTGCACTGTGAAGGAGATAATATTTTCTTTGCATTCCACTAGTGTCCAGTGTCTTTCTAGCCAGTCCATACCCAATAAGACATCATAAGACCCCAGTGGCAAGATATTTAAATCTACCTGAAGCTACTGTTCTGCCACTTCCAGCACACAGTTAGGAACTTTCGCTGTTACTTTTCATTTTGCCCCAGTAGCTAGTTGTACTAGCCAAGAATTATTAAATTTTTGTTCCTTTAATTTACACATTTCCACTAACTTGGGACATACATAACTCAAACTTGCTCCAGGATCTACCAAAATTGAAACAGGTTTAGTTAGTAAAGTACCTTCTAGCTCGATCATTGTGGGCTGAAAATCGGCCTGCCGATCTTCCAAGTCTGCATTGATGCAAGGTATATTACGCACCACGTCCCATACCGTAGATGCCTCTTGCAGATTTGATACAATTTCACTTTTATTCCGTTGGGGATAGTTTTTATAGTAATGAGCTTCCCCACAGCCCCAACACTATAGGGGAGGTTTAGAAATATACCCTTGGTCTGGCTTGCTGGATGCTTTTGCGGGTTTCTCTTCAGCTGGCCACTTGGTTCTTTGATGATTTTTACCAAACTGCTTGCTGATAGAGCTTCAGGATGAGCCTTTAAAGTTGCTGCTTTTACTGCCTTTAAAAGTAGAGTTATTTTTTTGATTTTTCTTTGGCTTCCAGCTCTTTCCTCCTTCACCCTTGGCCTTATTTTGCGAATAGCACATTCGTGCTTTATGGATAGCCTCATCCATAGTATGAGGATTAACAAATTCTATCCGTTCTCTCATATGAGTGGGTAAACTGCTTAAGAACCTCTGCACCTTGGCTTTCTCTTCTCGGAGATAAGGTACGTAACGTAACAGGGAAGTAAATTTTGTAACATAGTCGTCCATGGTCATTTGTCCCAACCAAAGATCATGGAATTCCTTAGCCTTGTCATCATAACATATTTCTGTCAGGTATTTATCCTTAGAGTACTGCTGGAACAGTTCCCATGTGATATCTCTTTCATCAATGCTGCGTACATTTTTCACCTCTTCCCACCACAGGGTGGCTTTTTCTCGTAACTGGTATATAGCCAATCTGACCTTCAGATTGCTACTATATTCATATAACTAGAAATACTTATTTATATTGATTAACCAGGCTTCAGTTGCCTCCTCTTCCTCACCATCAAATGTTGGTGGCTTAATTTTATGAAATTCCCCCTGCAGTTCCACTTTCTGTCTTTTAAGATCTTGCTGGTCGGACAAGTTGCCAGACTCTGCCTCATTATAATTCTTGTTTTTTCTCTTCTGGGAGAGACTCTTTTCAGTTCTACCTGTAGTGTTGTTTCTAGTTTTTTGATCCTTTGGTTCCATCGATAACTCTTTCTCAGCACTGGGGTGTCTCATCTCTTGATTTTGTTTATCGGACAAACTCTTCAGGATCTTTTATTGATCTTGTAACAACCTCTCATTGTCCCTCCGGACTCTTATCATTTCTTCTTGTAGTTGTTGTACTGTATTTAGAAAAAATGCAGTTTGTTGTTGCTGTTCCTCAAGTAATCGACTCGTCTTTTGGTGCTGTTCCACAGTTAATTGAACCCACATTTCCAAGTTCATAACTATTGGGACTTGAGTCTCCTCTGGTTGTGATTGAGATGTTGTACCTTCTCTCATTTTCCTTGCTTCCGCTCAGTGCACTATACACATACACAACTTTACTGTTAGTATACCCTTAGGATCCTAGTGTAGCAACTTGGCTTTGATACCACTTGTCACTTCCATCCACAATTAATTACTCATAGTAAAAACAAATTTTAATTCCACACCTATATTTACCACAACCCGGAGGTATACAAGTATATATACCATACAATTTAATCACCAAAAATAATGTTCTGAGATGGCATAATTAGCATTGCAATATATCTTCGGTTGGTGTTTACTATAGTTTAATCCCGGTTACTGTTCTACATAAAAAAAATAAGTATGTTCTGAATGCGAAATAATTGTGCATTTTATACTTATGGTACTAGTGCATGAACGTTTAATTGACACTCAAGTTGTGTATCTCGAGCTCTGATGATCATTAATCAATGAAATTCCTATGAGATATTTGACTTAATGCAACGTTCTGTTTCGGGATATGGTCTTGCCACATGGCATGTTAATTCCTCTCGCCGAGGTGTAGGTGTCATCCCCTCTAGCAATGTTGTACATCGCTATTAATTCCGGGACAGTTGTAAACCATGCCTCGATTTCTACGGAAATTGCGAGGGAAAATAACCTAGAGTCTTCTGCCAGTCGGGTAGCTTCTCAGCGATTATCGCCCTCCCATGGCACACTAGCAGGGTTCAATTCCTCGCTAGTTTCTTCGGCGCATTTTCTTTGGATTTTCAGGGTAAGCATCCCTCGCCATGATACTCCAGCATTACCCAGCTTACTTGCACTGTTAAGAACAGGTTTATTCAATTTATTTTTCTTTTCCTGGGGTTTTGATTTTCCCACAGGTTCTGTGACTTACAGAGGGACGTAACTATCTTATCTGCTTGAGGAAACTAGCCTTTCGACCATCCCTTGATGCGAAATCGATAGGTAGGATACCCTACCCTACAGATTTTCTTCAGATCAAGGTTTACATCAATCTTAAGTTGTAATTTTCGACCACAGGCTTTTGAATGAGTATATTTTTTTTTAACCCTTATCATTTTTCAAATTGGTCAGGCTTCGCGAGTTTGGAACTCTTGGCAGGTAAGCTTCCCCAGGTATTTCTTTTCTCTTTCATTTCTAGCTCGGTTTTGCCCATTTGGAAAGAAGAACCCTTTCGCCAGTCTTTCATCTGAACTATGAGTTCATTAAATTTCCAACAGGGTTTGTTTACTTGCAGGTTCATGAATTTCGCCAAAACCCTTCCCTCATCTCTTCGAGTTTAATTCTCTTCCTGCAGTTAATGGGACTTCTTCCATTCACAGGTACCCTACGCTGAAATGAGTAATGGTAGCCATAGCTCCAATGGCTTGCGTGAAAAATAGGTTTTGAGTTTGGAATTACTCTGCCTAGGGTTTATAGCTTCACAGAGTCTAAATTTCTCTTGTTATAATAGTTCTCTGAGGTTCGACTCAGTTTAATCTGTAAAAAATGTTATGGATTGTGGATATTCCTGAACAGTATATCTACTTCTGGTTCTATTAATGCGGCTGAGGCCTCATACGTTTGTTTAATCATTTTTATCTGTAAAAACCCTGGTCCAGTAGCCATTTTACCTCTGTTTAATCGAGGGCTTTTCCCCCTTACGGAATTATTAATTGAAAGGCAGGGTTTTCCACAACATGCTATGTGTAATTTTCTTTTAAAGAGCTAGCTGTAATTTGTTCTCTTCTATTTACTCGTCTGGCCGGAGAAGAAAAAGTAATATATGAACTCGTTTCAGCCTCTGTTGTTAGTGTATTATTTTTTTTATTGCATACAGGCTACGTGTTCTTTCTTCTACTGTATTTAAGAGCTTTTACTCAGATTTTCTGTCTCAAATATGCTGTAGTTTTCACGTGGACTCAGATGCTCATATTTCTCCATTCATACCAATTTAGTTAACTAGTTAACATGTAAACTGAGATTTATTTTCTCTCTGTGTGTTTACGTTGAGGGTTTACTACATTTTCTTGTAAGAATTTCTCTGAATTCTTGACTTGAGACGGAGTGTTACATTTGTCGTGCACACTTCCATTCTTGCTATTTATTCGAAGTTTTCTTAGGCCTTATGGCACCGGTCTGCCGTTTGAAGGGGCTGTGTATAGTTTTTTTTTTAATACGAACAAGAGCAGGGCAGGGTTTCAACCCAGACCCAGCTCTTCAAGTTCTATGCCTCCTTAACTCTGGTTTACTTCAATAAAAATGTTCAGAAAGTATAATTTTCAATGTATACTCATAGTCGTTTTCTTTCATGTCTCTCATGCTGCTGTTATTTCTTCCTTACTGGGCAATTTCAGTGTTTGCTCGAACAGTTTGTTCATATTAGCGTTAAATTTATACTCCTTGTTTTTCCAATATAAACATAGATATTATATTCACAGATTCTTCAAAATGTAAAACCACTGCAAAGTCTTTTCACAAGTCTTTTAACGAAAGAAAGTAAATCCAGCATTACAACTCTCTTTTTCACTAAACATAGTATTATTGCGGAAAAAAAATTAAAAACTAGTATACAATCTTTCTTTCCTCTACACAGAGGATCATTCTACTAAATTATCTAGAAAAATTCATGTATAATGAGAATGCAGGTCAAATCCTTAGTCGAGCTAAGACATTCAGAACTTCTCAGTAACAAATTTTAACTAGTAAAAACCATGAACAATCTAAATTTCTTCATTTTCTTAAAAGAAAGAAAACTTGTAATTCATAAAATTCCAGTTCTTGAATACTTATCTGAAAAGGAACAATAATCTTTTAAACTGTGGTCCTCCCAGACATCAAGGGAGACTATGACGTCCTCCTCTTGCCCCCTAGCTCTAGAATTCTGGACGACGCCACGGGTAACATTGGAAAATTCTTCTACTGTGACCTCTGGATGGCCAATCCAGTCACAAACAGATAATCTGTTTCACATGGGTTGCAAAAGCTATTTTCAACTGGTCCTCTACCAGCTCTAGAAAATGCTTCACCCTCCTTACCAAAATTCATAGAACCCCTACCCCTCTTGTGAGATTTCACTTTATCCCCAGAGGGTAGGTAATTGTTTTTCCAACTGTCCCCAACCACCTCCTATTCTTAGAAAATTTTACCAACAGCTTAAAGGATTTCCTTTCCAATCATTTGTTCCTCCTATTAACTTAGTAACCAAATAAAATAATACCTTTGTTTCATAAACAATACAATTGAGTCTTTCTTGCCAAAAGATAAAAATAAAAATAAACAATAAGAAAATTGTCTTTAACTAGTTATTGCTAGTTAACTCTTAATGAGGCTGTCACACAAGGGGTCTAAGCAAGGATAAAAAACATTTGTAGGGATTTTTCTTTCTATGAGGAAAATTGTAAAGGAGTTTTTGAATTGTTATATATCATGTTTTTTTCGAGTGGCTTTTGATGGTAGTGCTTGGCTGGAATGATTACAATTATGTTTTGTTATCTGGGTGCTATTGCGCCATACGTGAATTTCATTGTCTTGTTTATTTCGTATTTTTTAGTTCCTGTGCAGTTATAACAGTAACATGCATTTTTTAGATCTTAAAAGGTTTGCAAATATGTGATGTTTATGAATTAGGTATGAAATCTATCATTTTGTTTATAGGCTTTGAATTCGCAATATGAAAGGCATCCATATCCTTTGAAGAGGACTTTTATGATTCAGTCTATAAATTTTTTTGCCTAAGTGATTATGTGTTTCACATCTTATTTCGTGTAAACATACCAGTAGCATTAAAGACTTTCACATTCCATGTTTGGTCTTCAAACAAGTTTCACTCATTTTAATCTGTCTAAAATGAGCGAACATAAGAACAATAATTTCACTCGGTTCTAATATTGATAATGCTTTTCTTTCCAACATTACGGTTCTAATATTGATAATAATTTTCTTTCCAGCATTGTTATAACACATTTCGATTTTGAAAAATTTCAATTAAGGACCTGAAATTCAAAGAAGACAACAAGGTATTTACTCTTTAGTAATACTGAATGAGTTCTCTACTTGAGGTATACTCAGTGGAAAACAAAGGTTTTGACACAGAAGGACAAGCTAATGTCTGCAGATATGGCAGATGGAAAGAAGAGTTCAAGAAAACAATATGTTTCTCATGATCATCTTTAATGTGTATATTTTTCTTGGAAAATCTCTCTAATTTAGTATTCGTCTCTAGGTTTTATCCCACATTTTATTAATCCCCTATTTCACATGTTCCCTGTAATGGGGTTCATATAGTATGGCATTTTTTTGATGAATTGGCACCAAAATGAAGCTTGATATTCTTCTCACTTACTCACCAACCATTCCTTTTAGTGAAATTGTGAGGAAATAGATCATCATACTCATGGAGCAAATCTACACTATCAGTGATTCTCTTTTCATCCTAGTAGTCACCTATCACAATGAGTTTAGGTTGCTTGGAAGTATATGTTACATGCATTCAAACTAGAAAGGAATTGAAAAAAAATTGGTGGATAACCAAGGTGGTACCATATGAGTTTTTATCCCCCCTACCTATAGAGCACTTGTCTTCTATACTCATTTCTTTAAAAAAACCACAGTACTTCAACCTTTAGATCAGAGATAATACCAAATAAAAGTAGAAAAAAAATACAAATTGGTATGTCATTTGATGTTTTAATGTTTAAACCTAACTTCTAGCTCATTTTAAATACCAAATTGAAAGGGGAAAAACCGAACTCCTGTTTCCATGCTTATTGTATGGAGAAACAAAATTAAAAAAAACAACAATTATTTATTACTTTTATTTTATTTTTTACTTATTTATCAGTTATTTCTTACATGGAAGACTCCATAGAATCTTACTGGAGATCCATGCACTAGAAGATCCATTGACATCACACCCATTAGTGATATTTATACGAATACTGCCTTCATGTGTGATGGCACCTTCAACAAAAATTCCACTTGTCATGTTGTGCAAATGTGAAAATTCTTGTAACTGTACCATTTTGATTTATTTTTATGTCTTCTTAAGTTAGATTCAATGCACTGTTACACTTCCAGTGAACATGAAGTTGTGTTTATTTATTTTTATATCTTGGCCCAAAGTGGTATCTTTTCAAATTATAATTTCAAGACCCAAGTATCCAAATCCATTAATTTCTCTTTTTCTTGCAGGAAATCTTATGGAATTGACATAACAGGATAAATTCTTGCAGAATTGGATAAGTTGAATTACCTATGGGATTAGTAATACTCTTTCTTATTTTTCAGTAAAATTGATTTTTTTTTTTCAATACTAACTTGTGCAAAATAACTAACATATCATAGTTGTGGTTTCTCAACATCATTTTCTGGTGAAAAAATGTTACGGAATCACAAGCTCCTACCAAGAACAAGGTTAGAAAGGTCAGACCATATTATTTTATTTAGAAAATAATTGATGTGTCATTTTCTGTAGGTCCCCACCACATATTCTAGAGATTGTAACTCTAAAGAATGCAATTCACAATCTTTCCTCCGAACTTAGATTTGAAGTCAACAAAAATTTTGTTTTTTTCCATAAGGTTTCAACTTGTAAAGACTCAAAGAAATATATATTAATATTTTTCTTAAACCCTTAGTGCTCTTCAATTTTGAACTTTTGACCTTCTTGGATTGTCCTTTTAATCCTTGAGCTCAACAAGCAATTGCATGTCTTTGGCTTCTCTCTATTCCCTATTTAAATATTTGTAACACAACTTTTATATATGTGAACGTATTATTTTGGGTTACGTATATGTGTATTGATGACAATTTGGTGATACAAAAGGGTTAATTCATTGGAATTGCCTCTTCCCCTCATCTTCCCATCATGTTGACCACTCTTATCATCAATATCTTTGAAACCTCCACGATCTAGTTCCATGGAAGAAGATTTTTCCTTTCATTCCTTCCTAGTGGCTCATTATTTGCAACATTTTCTTTCTTCTACAAATACTTTTTCGTCTACTATTGCCTTACGACGTTTCTTTTGCAACATGTGATGCAATTGCTAGTATATAAACCAGTATAGATTCATCTTAATTCTAAATCTACCAACTAAACATGAATATCTTTGGTCATTGAATAAATCTAAAATTAAAATATATTAATGTTAGTTTAAAATAAATTAAATTAAAACATATACATCTTTTACTTTTATAATTATTTGATGTAAAAAAATATATATTTATTGAAAAATTAAAATATAATTAAAATATATAATTAATTACTTATTTTTATAAGTAAATTTAATTATTTTGAAAAATATATTTAAATCACAATCAAATAATTTTGGAATTTAGGTTTAATTATTGAGAAATGTAAAATTAAAGCATAAAGTATATATTGATTAAGTATAATATAAAACAATTTTATATATTAATATTAACTTATTTTATAGGGTGTATGTGTATATTGTTTTTTCGTAGGATCCAAATTATTCCCATTAAACATAAAGCATATTTTTATTGATTAAGTATAATGTAAAGCAATTCTATATAAAATTTACAATTATTAATTTTTAGTGGATTTTAAACCTATTTTGTTTAAGTATATGAATTCTACACTTAATTTTTATACGATTTCTTTTTCCATGATATTGAAATTTTGTCATTTCTATTTATTTTTCATTATTCTCTTTAAATATAATTTATATTTTACTAAAAATCTTTTTTCTAATTTATTTATTTATTTAATTTAAATAAAACAAAGAAAACAAATTATTCAACAGAAAAGATGTGATATTCCTCTATTTTAATTTTATAACAATGTTTGCTACCTATATTATTGGAATTTTAAATTAGATTTTTAAATTAATTATATAATTAGGCATACTAATTTTAATACACATCTTAAATCCAAATCAAAGTTTAATGATCATTTTAAAAAGTACTTTGTTTTAAACTAAAGCTCAGGTTTGAATCTCTGGCCGCGTCGATTTAAAATGGATGACTTGTTATTATGGTTTTGGGTCAAATTGAGCCTATGACCTCATCCTAATTAGTTTATTTCTCCTAAGAAGTAGGCAAAACAGACTAAAGATTTACAATTTGTTTGCTTATTCTCGCTCTTCGAGTTACTACAAAAGCATCACTAGCAAAGGACCTTCATTTCCTTGGCAGACATGTTCAAGCAACACCTAATATCTCATGTACAGTTTCTACGAAAAAGTTAGTTGTGGCTTTATCTCATCAATTTTGGTTATGTTTTTAGAATATTTTCACCGTCTCATTAAGTGTGGGAACGTATTTTACCATTTTCTAATTTTTCATCGTATATTTCCTATGTGTTATGTTTTGCTTAAATATATTTGATGGAGGAATCTGCCCAAATAATAGTTTTCAAGTGATAAACATCATTTTGGTTATGTAGCTTTCAGGGTCTCAGTGGAAATTCAACTATTCTTTTTTGTGATTGTTTTATTTAGGTTTTAAGCTCTTTGTATATTGGTTTAAGCTTTTTTTAAAGAAACTCTTCGTTTATAGAACTTGTCAATAGTTATAAATAATGAACAAGAGACACATTTTCTTCGGTCTTACCAATTTATTTTATGAACAGGCAAAATAAGTTTCATAGCTCCAAACCCATGCAAGCCATCAATTTTTTCTATCTATGTTGTAAAATATAAGTTATTCTATACTATTTTGTTTCACTTCATTTCATTATTTTGTACTTCCACTTATGATGCAAGCTATGTTTTCCTTGAAAAGATATTTTGTTTTTTTTCTAAAGTTTTGATAATCAAATGTTCTTTTTTGCTATGGAGTAGCACTTAGAATAAAGTAATGAACCACCACACAAATGGCCATGTTGTCATCATGACCAAGGAGGAGAAAGGGAATGGAGTAGCCACTTGGTTTACAAGGGCAACTGGGACCAGGGTGGGGAAAGGAGGTAAGACAAAGGGAAGCCACTAGGTTAATTATTAATCTTGGGTTAGTGTTCATGTGGGGTGGGGTTGCAAGAGAGATTGGATTTGTATACTATCAAGGTAAACAAATCATGATTATTTGAACTTCATAGAATATTCCATGCATTTGAATGTAAATGTAGAATCACAAGTGATTCTCTACACTTATTTAAATATAAAGTAGAAATAAGTGGTGGAGGGAAAATGTTAATCCTCATCTCTTGCCACATGGCAGGAACACTTTTATATCATTGATTAAGGGAAAAAATTCCAACTAGGAAAAATTTAGACAACATATCACAATTGTCTTAATTTATGCTCTTCTTTCATATCCTACCAACTTAAGATGTTCTCTTTGAAATTTACATAAACTGTAAAATAAATTTATGCTATAATTTAGTAAAATAAATTTATGTTATAGTTTATAACATCTTGGATTGAGTTCACAAAATACATTTTTTATCAAATTTAATATATATATATATATATACTTGATAACAAAAACTTTTCATATAATTTTGTCGGAATTCTGTCATATACCATATACATCTCATTTCATAATAATTATATTTTTATCTTTGTGCAATGTATTGTAATTATGGTTCAACAAAATTTGCACTAGTGTGTAGTGTATAGAATGTTGTGAAGAACGAAATACTCCAATGATTACAAATATTTCTCCTAACATACTTATGTTTGAGTGAAAAACAAGTTTATCTAAATCAACTATGATCTGTCCGGTGGATACATCTTTCTGTTATATTATCATTTTGTATCCTTCAATCCATCATTTTAGATACCGAAACCAACATAAACACCGCAAGTATATTTCCTTGTAAATGTTCTTTTCATTTACTCTATAGTTTTTATCAGTGAAAAATACTTTAATGGCTTCCATTGACCTAGTTAAAGTTCTGGTTGTGTGAACACTATGCTTACTGATTGTTCGATTTGTAATAAGGCCTATATCATTTGATGAGGGCATTGTTTTGGTATGGAAATTTTAATGGTCATAGTACATTTGTTACCTATTTTTCCATTTGTGAGTGACATATTGTATTGTGGTTGGTGGAATGAACACAAGAGGAGATAGATGCCATTTCCACTTATGGCTTGTATCAACTTGGGATTTTGGACTTTGGTGTTATGCATTTTTATTTGAATAAATTGGGTAGAATTATCATAATAAGTTATTTATTGGAATATTTGAAATTTATTAATATATTTAATCTTTTATAAATCTAATGAAAATGAGTAAATTTGAATTTAGTTTGCTTCCACACTTTTTTTTAAATGAATAGAATTATCAAGAAATTTATAAACTTTTGAAATCTACCAAAATAAAATTTGAAATCTATCGAAATAACATGTTACTATAACAAAGAATTTGCAACTTTTTGAAGTTGGAGAAGTCCCAAAACACTCCCTTACCAAGTGATTCAAATTCAGTGAGATAGAGAAAGGTGTGTTAACACCAATGCTTATCCTCTGCTCTTTTCGACACCAAAATTTTGACTCATGCTCCTCTCAAGCCTAATGCATTCAACAAGAAGTCTCTTCTCGACACCACAAAAGCATTAAAAATAAGTAACCCAAGTGATAGGGTTCGACTCTTAAAATAAATCAAGTTTCAAAATGCATGTAAAGTGTTTTCATTTATAAGTACTCCATTCTTAATCGTAGAGTTTTATTGTTTGTAATTCTTATGAAATGTATTAGTTTTTGGGAGGCTCAATTTCAGGATCTCTTAATGGGGAACCAAATTTTGTATCATCAATTACTCATAGATTGTTGTCACAAGTTCAATAAACCAGGGCAGTGATCGATCTCTTCGATTGGTTGGAAGTAAATTCTCTTACGATTGGCAAACGTATCTATGTTCATTTCTCTTCGAGATTTTTTTTTAAATGCTTACATTTTGTCAACAATCTCAAAAGAAACATTAATTACTATTATATGCTATATCCTTACGGCTTTTCCTTTGCAACATCTGGTGCAATTCCTAGTTATTTACCTATTAAAATGGGGAAACCTATCTTTGAGAAAAACTCTAAATATAACAATACAAGACAAAACATTCCATAGTATTTTACTCTCTTTAAATAGATTCTCAATAGAAAAACCTAAATTATATTGGTCCTATCATTAATGGGTACCAACTGTTTATTTTTCCTTATAAAGTGAGCCCTTTTATATTAAATAACTATTAAATATTTTCTAATGCACCTTTTTCAAAGAGGATGGTTGTATACATTAATTGATTAGATCCTTGGTAACTTAAAATATGGGGATTAGGGTAGGAAATGAAAATTTCCTCGCCCTTCAAAAGAAACATTTTCCTCAAGGCTAAGGATGAGGAAATTGTTGCAGAATTATTATTGATTACAATGTTGCATATCTAGGCTACATATCTTTCTAGTGGTTTAGTACTTGAATCATGCATTTGTGCACTTGATGTTGTCTAGTATTCAATACTACTTTGAATTGTAACCAAATGGAGTCTTCTTCATATTTTTTTGATAATTTAATCTAAACCTTGCACTTTGATACCATGAACTTTATCATGCAAGACACAAGAAAGACATGGAAAATATTAGTGTGTTAGAAGAGGCAAGATATAAGCCAGGTGTCCAACACATTGTATGATTTTATAGGGTCCATGGGATTTTGGTGCAATTGTTGGGGGTTATTTTCTTTGAGTGGTGGTTGTTTGTAAGGTTGTAGGCAAAGAAACATCTAATCCCCTTTTACAAAAGAAAATTTGGAGAGATGCTAGTCTAATTGTGCTTTCATTCTATTTTGAGCCATAACCAAATTTTATTTAAATGTGTAGAGAATGTCTTCTTTGTTATGAAGTTCATTATCCATTGTCTAAACCTTAGAGATACGTGGTAAATAGGAGGTTACTAACAATGGTTTCAGGCCATAAACAACTTCATAGGTTGTTGTTTTGATAACTCCATGATAAGTGGTATTGTACCACCATTATGCTAGCAAAAGCCATTATGCCCATAGTTGTGGTTTGTAAAAAATGAAATATAAAAAATAGGTTTCTAAGAACTTATTAATCACTTTAGTTGGACCATATATTTTGGGATGATACACAATGTTTATGTTTAGTTGGTTTTGTATGTCCATGTTAGAAATTTTCAACACAAGGTTTTTTCTTTTGGTTATTTCATGACACATATTGTTTCAAGTCCCCGTAGTTTTCTAATTCTTGTTAAGGAATAATATTGTTTTGGGTTGTCAAAAGACCCTATATATTTTATTGTAAACAATAAGGTTGCTTGATGACAGTTCTTACCTTTTGCTAGTTTTCCCAATTTGAGTTTCCAAGTTAAATATTTGTTCACGTGTATGATTATGATTGTTCCCTTTTCTATTTATTAAGAACCAATGTGTGCATTGTGTTACTGTAAAAGGTTTAAAAATTATATTAAATGACATTTTTTTCAATAAATTCTACATAGAATTAAAATTAATAATTTTGAGAGAACATTATTTTGAGCAAACTAAATGTAAACCCTTTGAGAGTATGTATGTAACCTTCTTTATCTAAGATAATATATAAATTCTTGAAGTCTAGAGTAATAAGTCACTTTGTAACCATTCAACCCATATAAATACAATGTAACCACTTATTTCAATATATGGGAATTCTCAGATGAGCTACTATTGTTATCTGAAAATAGTGATTCTCCAAGGAGAAGCACTTAGTTTTACTAATTTGCACCTTTTGATGCATGATATTGACAATTATGATTAATTATTACAAAAATCATTTTAATACTATGTGCACATGGAAGTTTTCAATGCTATAGATAGACAAGTGCTATGATCAAATATTTGTCGGTGCAACAATCTATAAATGTCAATTGATTTATAATCTGACAATCTCAACCCCTGCTTATCGATCATATGGATGTTATTCTTCAGTGATAACATGGAAAACGTGCTTAATGAACCCAATTATGATGGATCTGTCACTGAATACTGACCACAATTTTTGGAAGATTATGCTAATTGAGTTGTGGAGTATGGGCATATTTTATTTGGGCGCAAATAAAATATCGTCATGACTATTACTCGTGAAGATGACTATTACTCATCGTAATGTTGTCATTGTGTTCGACTGGAAAGACTTGGGTCCTTCTCAGCTCAAGTTGGAGAAAGGTCGATGTCGGGAAAATCCTTATGATCAAGCTTTGATCCATGATGTAATACAAAGTTATGGTAATGGGGATTCTCTAGAGAATTCATGAATCTATGGTGACTGCAACAAGGTCATTGTCTAGACAATATGGGCAGATCTGGAATGAGTGCATGTGGGGAGCCATGATTTGACGTTACAAGAAGCCGACGAGAACAGTGATAGTTATTCCACATGTCATTTTTTTATTAGACTATGTACGAAGAAAATGAAGCGTTAGAATTAACTAGGTTGAAAAATGTTTGCTCAACTCAATCCGCTATATAAACACCTTCCGTGTAAATATATAATCTTCCTCATAAAAGTTTGTGCATAATTTTTTTTTACAAAAATGAGTATTTGTAATTTATTAAATTTGTGTTTGGTCACAATTGATATTCTCTAGTACTGTGGCTTTCAACTTGCCTCTTATTCTTATATTTACTATAGATTTTTGTAACTTCTAAAGTACTACAACTTTCATAATATTCAGTACATAGCTATATGGATATATCCAACAATATGTTACTATTAACAAATAAAATTCGCAACCAGACATATCTCACTTAGATTCATCACTCTCATGTGGCAGTGTTTGGTTGAGATGTGGAAAATTATTTATATCCTTCCAAATTCTAGAGCTAATTTCATTTAAACTTGTATTCAAAAATTCAACTTGTTCCTATAACTCTACAATCTACTAGTAAAGTTCCTCTATCTCCTCCATTTTCGAGTTTGTCTTATTTTGTAGACATTGAATCTCCTCAAGCACATTTATCGTGGTTTCCATCTGTTGTTGTTGTCTCATGTTCAACGAACACCATCATGTCCATTTGGAGGGTGCCCATTTGCTTGGACAGTTGAGTGACTCGTTCCTAACATTTGTAACTATTTTTCTTTTCGCGGTTGCTATCACCCCAAGTTTTCTCTTTACCTTGCCTCATCTTGTCTTGTCTGATCTAGATGAAATCTCCACCTTCCCCAATGCACCACAAAGTCGCCCCAACGTTTTTGTCGTCAACATACCACCTACTCTTCCCTAGGTCACCTCCCATGTTGCTACACACTGTCAAACTCAATTTGAAGTAATCTTAGTGAACCAACCCAAATTTATCAATTTCCTTCTTCTTCCACATTTGCGAGTTGGCCTAAGAAAACCTAAATGTGTGCCTTCTCATAGATTTACTTCTACACCCATGTCCATATACATTACCCCAGAATATATCATGTTGAATATTAAACTGAGCCACTAAGACAACATAAGATCCCAAGAAAAGCAAGTTTGCCCAGTCCCAAGCCACACCTTTCCTTAATTCCAAAGTCGTTGGCCCGATTGTAGACTCTACGAAGATGCTAGACAATATTTCGTACAATGAAATTCCTACTAATACAATTTTGTACATGCCTATTATATGTAATGAGAGCTAAAATAATTCCTCCAAACATGCACCCAAGATTTACTAAGTAACAAACAAGAACCCACATGGAGAGAAAAAGTCTCAATTGGAGAAAATGACGCATTGTGCAAGCCGCGACTCCATGGAACCTGCCAAACTCTTCGGCCTTTTCCCCGTTACCATAGTGTCGCTTGAAATATCAGCCCACGACATTCTTTACTCATCCTCTATGGTGCTTGCTACTTTTGAGAAAAAAATATTATTGAGCTATTTTTTATTATATTTTTATTAATTTTTATTCAAGGTTAAATATTATAACATTAAAGTTAATGTTGATAACTTTGACAATTTTTTATCAATACTATATTATTTTTTATTATTAAAATTAATATCTTAATTTTATAATTATTATAAAATGGATATAAAATTAATTTGTTTATTTTTAACTTAAAATTTATTTTAATTTATTTTATTTGTTTAATATAAAATTTGAAATATTCATACATTTATATTTATATATTTATGTGTAACAAGTACAGATCCATCTTAATCATGGATCTAGCAAAAGTCTCAAGAGATCAATTTTTTTTGAAGTGCAAACATTTTCAATTGTAAAATATGGAAAAATGTTTACACTTCAAGAATTTGATCAGTCACACACACACACACATATATATAACTTTTTTTTAATGTACAAATAGAATCAACAACTTGAAAATCTCATTGAGAATTTGGATTGTGTGACTACACAACTTAATCTTACAAGTCTAATAAATCAAGTTGTCAAAAGTTACCAAAAAATATACTTAAAAATGAGTCAAAATGTAGAATAGTATGACTATTTGAAATACTTTAACTATAAAAATTTATTTTTTCATTTTTTTAAGTGACATTATATACATGGTTGACACTGAAACAATTTACTAAATATGTGCATTAAAATATTTTATTATGGATACTGTCCACATTATTATTATTATTATTATTTGTTATTAATACATTTTTAAGTATGCCTAAATATTACTTAGCTTTACATATTGAATTATTTATCTAGAACCCACATTGAATTTTATTATTATTATAATAATATTACTAAATGTCACACATTAATTTTATATTAAGATTTGAATGAAGTACACATCTTCATCTTATTACTTTTATTACAAAATAATTGAATTTTGGATGCAGGAGCATCTGCTCACTAAATTAAATTCAATTGTAAGTCATACTTTAGGGTCTTGACTGTTAGTGTGAATCCTAATCGCAAGCGTATAGAAAAATCTCACTTTAGTTGTGCATAACAAATAGCACTGACATCAAATGTGGTTGTCAATTTCCTTAGATCTGCGGTAGGTGATCAAAATAAATGCTACAAAATTCCAAATCTATGCAGTTAAAGACATTAAACAATGAAAATAAACAAGAGTTTCTCCATACATCCAATAGAAAAGACAAGAATATATAAAGATTTTTTTGTATTATGACACCTGGGAAGGGAACATAGAAAGATGTTACCAGTCCCCCTCAATGGGATGGGTTCTTTATGTCCTTAGCGCTTCAGATCCAAGATCTCTCTCTCTTGATGGTGCATAAACCCTTGAGAAAATAGAACTGAAAGGGAGCTCACAAGAAAAAATAGAAAAAAATATGACAATGATGCAGGATCAAAGTCAGACCAAAAGTATAGATCAAAAGGTGATAAAAAAGAGGTAGTGAATGAATGGAAAACCCTTCTATTTATAAAAAAATATTGAGTTAGTCTAAATATTGGTGCATAGTTAAAATATTATTAACCAAATCTAGATCCAACTTACTTGAAATATTTTATTATTTTTGGTGGATGGAGAAAGAATTTAGAAATGGTTAAATCCATTTATTTAGAAATAATAAATAAATAAATGATTTATTTATTATTTCAAGGATGAGGTTAAGGAATAATTATATAAATAATGATTTATTTAATTATTAAAAAATGATTTAGTCAAATTGAACAAGGAATATTATTAAATAATGATTTAAATAATTATTCCTAGAAAATATTAAGATAATTAATAATTTATCTAATTAATTCTCATGTTTTGGGTTAAATATGACTAGGAATATTAATTAAACAATGGTTTAGTTAATTATCCCTAGAGAAAAATCAAACAAATAAGGGTTTATTTAATTATTCCTCATAGGGTTTCCTGTTTAGACGAGAAATAATTTAATAAACTATGGGTTGTTAAATTATTTCTCATAGTGAAAGCAATTTTACTATGGTAAAATTGGTCTTACATGGTGTACTTTAGTCCATCTAATAGTAACAGGTTAGATGACCAAAAATTGGTGTAACAGATTGCCCCCCAACGTGCGAGCATTAGGAGCTAATCGTATGACCGAAGTACATTGTAAGAACACAATCACTAGACATCGAAGGGGATTAAAAGAGAGAGAAATATAAGATGGATTGAAGCGAGAGAGGACAACACCCTAAGGAGGCGAGACTTACAGGTGCGGAAAGTCTCTTTATGAGTGAGTACATGTTCTCAATGAGGCAAGGGAGGCATACCTATGCCCGTCGAGATGACAAAGTACAAATAATAATGGTGCACCCAACAAACATGTGACTAAGCTATATAGTACATGTTGGCATAAACATGGGCCAGATAAAAAACATAATGGATCCCACATACATATTGTGTCTGGGACAACAACCAGTACATATACAATAATATCTGAGTACATGAGATATAATAATAACCAAAGAGGCCTTGTTAAAACAGGAAAGGGCTCTGAAAATATGAATGATACATGCAAACTAAAAAGGCATTGCAAGAAGATGAGGCTGGAACCATCAAATTTGTAGAGCTGCATCCAA
This sequence comes from Pinus albicaulis, assembly GCA_034641835.2. Taxonomy (NCBI): domain Eukaryota; kingdom Viridiplantae; phylum Streptophyta; class Pinopsida; order Pinales; family Pinaceae; genus Pinus; species Pinus albicaulis. The sequence goes on from CM076582.1 coordinate 779,603,848, forward strand.
GGCTATAGTAAAGAGGTAATTCAGGTATGTGGGGGGATACCTGAAGTCCCACCCCCTCATGAGGTCTAAAACATCTCACACACACTCGGGAATCACTGGTACAATCTGCTGCATCACTGAACCATCAAGTATATGGATCTCGATCATGCAATAAGACGCTAGAATTGAGAAACAATCATGTCAAAGGGAAATAAAGGGTCCCTTTTCCTGATCCGAGGCACTGAACAAGAGTGGAAGTTGGAACCAAGGTACACCGCCCTCTAGAACTATCTTCTGGAATGAATAATTTGATGTCAACAAAAGGAGGTCTGCCATAGGTTAGGCAATAAGGAATCCTCAACTAAGGCATGAGGCATAATAGTAGAGTGACTGATAGACTGACACTAAGGATGATGGTGGAATGGTTGGTACTGAGTAGCGGGCTGACGATTTCCCTTGTTAGAGCATAAAGGGCCTGAATGACTTGGGAGCTACTAACTCAACTCTGGAGGGGATAGGGGAAAGTATGACTGAAGGCAAAAATGTGCGACAAAAGAGAGGTGCAAAGTAATGAAGGATGGAATATTGTGAAAGGAGACAAAAGGGACTCGGGAAAGACTCCATGGATGCGATGATGACTCAATTCAGATGCTCTAAACAAGGGCGACTCGATGATGCTTCCACACAAAATAGGCCTGGTGGGGACCATCAAAACATGAGTAAAATATGGTTACTCACGATGAAAATAGACATGGGCATCAACAAGTATGAAGGCAAAGTGGTGCCCCAAGTACAAGTGTCGCAAGTGAAGAAATTTGATTTTGAGAAGTGGCGAAGTGACCCTTCTTGGAAAAAAGGCTTCTGGGTGAAGTATCAAATCACCAAAAAGGAAAGGATACCCATTTGAGTGCTCCGTGAGAGCTTTCCAATGGTGCTGTCAATTTGCCAAATTTAGATATGGTTTGGTCATAATTAGCGAAATAAAAATTTGTGGTTTTTATTTTAATAAGGCAATTTCCCTCCAATTTGATTCATTTGCAAGTGTAGATATGGTGAATTTAGAGAGGAGAAAAGGCCCTAAATATTGTGGTGATCATAGCAGATAAAATTACTGTTGGAATCGAGATCTGTCAGCTACAGGTAAGAGGCCTAACCATACTATTTAAATTCAGTGGATTAAAGTTTCATATTAGGCACCCAAAGCCCATGAACATACCTCTTCTCCTCCTCATGGCTGGGTCACACTTTTTGGGGTCTTCTTTGCACCTTGGGTAGCAGGTAATGGGCAGAAAAATTCAACCTGTCCTAGGAAAAGGCCTGAAAAGTGCGACCTGTCAGAGAAAGGGGTTTTAGTGTTGTTTTTGGTTGAGAGCTAGGATTTCATGGTTATGATGTAGTCTTTCCTTTCTATATGCTGACAAAAATGATGGTTTTTTGTAGGTATGGCAGAGTTGAGGATCAACTGGAGAGAGAGAGACCTGGATACATTACGTTTTGAGATCTGAGGGGATCAAGTAGTTTGTGCCGCATTGGCCAGGTTTGGGGTCCTTCAATTTGTTGAGAACCCATTGATGAGGGTAGGATAACCCTTGCTAGCCCAGATAGTCAGCTATTGCTACCCTGATCATGAGATATTTATAGTGCAAAGGCACCAGATCGAGTTGAGAGATCAGGACATATATTCCCTGAATGGTCTATCGCCACTGTAGATGGTGGGAAACACACAACCAATGCTCCCGTGGGGGAATAACATTATGGAATTTGTAGAGTGCCATTGTCGATCAGGTGTCCATGTGAAAGGCACGCGGATACCGATTGGATATCTAGAGAGGATAGAGACTCGTGTTGTGGCCACAGTGATGTTGTAAATCCTGGCCAACCAGGCGCTCCACCACATCACTGGAGGGCAGATGAGGCTGGTTGAGGGTGTAATGAGTGGGACCTACTATGGGTGGGCCCAAATGATTCTTTCGTCATTTAAACGATAGATGTCTTTGTGCAAGCGACAGGTGAACCATGAATATGCATATGGCATAGTGCTTTGATCGCTCTTCTTTGAGAAGATACCGACACTTCGTACTCATATATAGTTCTAGGATGGGGGCCCACGAGAGCCCATGATGCGCCACTGGGGGTAGCTACAGTGTAGAGGAGGAGGTGGGGTAGTCGGACATGTGTTCTGACCCAAGTTTTTTGTGCATTGTGATTAGATGCCATTATACATAAATGACTATCCCTATAGTGGGATGAACTATCATGGGGACCCATACTTGCCACTTCTACTAGGTTGAGCATGGGGGCTAGATGGTAAGTGGAAAGTTGTGTATCTTTCATGGTACATTTTAAAGTTTCAGAATATTGTATATGGTACTGATTCATTTAATTTTGGTATGCAGATATAGCATCAGTGAAACCGATAGGGTATATCGGATGACCTGCAGTGTCAGGAGCTACAGAACCTAATGGATCGAGGGGAACACAAAATGAGGATGCAGTGGCCCTCCTAGAGGATGTCCATCGTAGATGTGAGAAGTTGTTGATTGGTGTTTCTAAACGCGGTTGGCAGGACCTTGACGACCCGTACATAGAGCCATGTATTGGTGTACCCTAAGAGTGGCAAGGGGTCATGCAGCACATGGCGATGGCCAGATAGAGGACGTGTGATCTATGGGCTACAGGAGCTGAGAAATTGGCCCAGGACCCTCCAAATAGTGATTAGATGTAGGAGCATGCGGTGCCCCCAATTTTGGTTTTTTGTAACATCCTATGGGCATGTCATATGTATCAGAGTTAATGGACTCCAAAACATTGTATATTTGCATGGCACATATTATGGATATGCATCGTTTTATGGTTTATGGTTATTGTCTTGTGTTAAATGTGTGTGATAAATACCAATATAGAATATTGTTTGCAATGCTATCTACATAGTGATTTTGGGCTCTAGGTACATGGATCAATGTAATGGTTTCAAATTAATGCATTAAGAGCTTCACTCGTAAATATTTTCTAAAAAGGATAGGATTATGCACATGATAAACATCATTCAATTGCATGAAAAGCAACAAAGAATCTAAACAAACATGAAGGTGAAGGATGCGACGATCAAGGGCATTGGCTAACAAACCTATCACTGCATCATATTCAGCCTAGTTATTGGTGGCAGCACCAATGCATCCGCCGTTAGAGAGGAAAAGCGAATGCAAGGGGGTGAAAATGGCCCATGCTACTGAGGCTAGATTTCGAGAGTAGCGACTTGCACCATTGGCATAGCCGATATACGGTGTGGATTAGGGATTTATCTAAAAGGTGCCACAAGGAAACATATGAGATGATGATGAACAATGTTGGGAACATAAATGCAAGGAAGAAATAAAACAAGAACTACTAGGGGGAATGTTATGGGTAGAGTTTCTACACCCCACGCACAGAATAGTGGATGGTGTGGGGGAACTGTCTTGGGGAGAACTTGTGCTCAGGTCATGAAAGTCACCATAGACACAGATGGTGCCATTTTTCTTATGGACTAGATAGATAAAGTTAGGGGTGTAAATGCTTTCATAATGTCATCATCACAATAGAAGATGGGATGATTGGTGGAAGCATGACCACATGACGCAGCAAAGCTACCTGACTCATCATTATGAGAAGTGAGCTTCACATGCACATCATCATAGAGGGTGACAAAATAACAAGTAGATGAAGAATTATTGATGTTGAGCCCAAGGTGATCACTGAAGGGAGATTAGGAGAAATAGAAGGGGATGCCCCAGAGGGGTCTTCCACCCTGGATCTCATAGATGATGACAGGTAGAGGATAGTGGCTAGAGGATCCATCATCTCAACATCGTGAGGGCATATGTCAATGGGAGTGGATGTGTCCTCTAGTTTTGTTGAAGAAAAATGTGCAAGTAAGGGAGAGGAAGAATTTTTGCACTTGGCCTCGTATTGGCGAACCACTTCTAAGGAGGTGCAGAAATCTTCGAGGTGGGGACAGAGCTGAGTATAGTGGCCATGGATATCACACAAAGCACAAGGGTGATTTGTGTGCAAACTCTTTATTTTATTGGATGAAGCCGGTAAATTAAGATAGACTTCTGGGATATCATAATTAGGAAACTCTTCGTTGACCATGGGTTTGATACGAGACAACTCAGGACAATTATGGGTAGCATGACTCACAACATCACACAAAGCACACGAAGGTGTACGCTTTGCAGGCTTAGGAGGAGAAGGTGTTGTCTAGGCAGTCTTGTCCTTAGGTGCACTTTTGCAGGCTTTGCCCCCCTCACCTGAGGCTTTCGTAACAAGAGTAGATTATTTTTTGGGTGGCTGAGGCACAAAAGCAAAGGGAGGGGTCATGGCGACTGGTTGGACTAGGGTAAAAAAAGTGTAAGGTTTGAGCTAACCAGGTGGGGTATTGGCTGGGGGATCAATGTACCAGACCGGGATCCCTAGGGTCATGTTAAGAAGGGTCAAGGTAGCCATAACATGTATTGAAAGTACTCTAGAAGGGGGAGCAAGAAATGGTATCTAACCGGAGGGGTGATGGCCAGGAGAAATAGATTCTAGGTGGTTAAGGTTAGGGGGAATCGTTCCATGAGGAAAAAGAGGATCGGGGACACAAAATACAGATGAAGGGCCTTAAGGAGGAGGTCCCAAAGGCTGAGTCGAAGCACTAAGAGTAGGTTGCAAAGGGTGAGGTTGCTGACTAGTTGAACCGGACCGCTTGAGGTCAGAATGAGATGATTGCATCGTGCAAACATTCAATGAGCTAGGGTTAAAGATAAGAGGGGGGAGACCAAGAAATGAACCAAGAAAAGAGGAATATTTATATAATCTTGGTGAGACACTGGTCAGAGGTTCTACTATTTTTTTATTGGCCACTGAAGAAATGATGGACTCTGGAGAGGTTTGAGACTTCGGTTCGTAATATTTCAACTGATCGATAGTGACGATATTTCCGTTGTGAGGAAAGTAAATCTTATGGTGAACCACAGATGGAGCAAACATCGCATAAGTATATCTATCACCCAGTAAAATGTTGTAGTCTAAGGGGGCATCAATGACATCAACATCAACACAAACATTTTTTCCTGCAAGAGTAATAGGACAGTTGTGAAACATGCCAAGGGGTTGGGAAGAGTGGCCATCCCACACATAGAGGGTGATAATGGAAGGGGCTAACTCAGGCGATCTGAGCTTTTTCAAAACAGAAGAGGGCATCACACATGTGGATTCCCCCTCGTCAGTGATACATCGGGAGATGTTGGCATTCCAGATCTTGACAGATTTGGAAGGCGACAGATGCAGGTAAGGGGGGATGCTATGAATTTTCAACATCGAAGACAATAAAATTATCATCTGAAGGATCCATAATCCCTATAGTAGTTAGTAGAGTTCTACATTGTGAAGGGCGTGACTGGAGGACTTCCAGCATGGACATGGCAGCAGGGGATTGCGCCAAGTCATCTACTATACTGTAGTTGTGGGTGGCTTTACCGGAAGCAGCGTTTCGACGTAATGATCCTTTGGGGATCTTGGTATGTACCTCTGCCTTAGGCTGAGGGATCTATAAAGGACCATTGGGTGTCTAAATTGGCTCTGTGGGACCTGAAGACTAGGGCTCAGTTGCGGACGTAGCAAGAGGCTTGGTGTAGTGGCGCAACCCAGTCTCAAGGTTGAGATCAGCGGTCTTGGCCTGCTCAGAGTGCATCTTAAGGATTCGGTAATCAGAGGTACCAGATGGAGAAGGTTGAGTGGTCGCCTGAACTTCAAGGATTTTGGAAGCCACATATCCTTACTGAGGGAAAGGATTGGTAAAAATAGTCGGTTGAGTAGGCACAACATTAGGAGGAACCGAAGCAGAGGCTTGATGTCCTTAAGATGATGTTGGAGCTTCCCATAGTTGACGCATCTGAGGTAAAATGGTACAGTCATGGGTATAGTGACCATGGACACCGCAACAAGAACACGGCTTATTGGTGCGAAGAGGCCTATTTTTCTTGGGATAATTGCCCTATTGCTGGGTTCCAATGTTAGATATATTCCCTTGGGGATTTTTTCCTAGATTACCTAGAGAGGGTTGGTTCTGGTTTCCTTTCCTCTTCTTTTTGGGAGTGGGAGGATTATTCTCACTTTGTTGTGCATACACTCGAATTTCTGTGGGGGGGTGGTCAGAATCGTGGAGCTTGAGAAGGCATGGGAGGTGGAGGTGCTTGTGCTGGAGGAGCTGGAGCACTGGAATATGGATACAAATAGTAAGAAGGTTGAGCAACATTGGGGTAAATAGGTTGGGAAAAATTAGGCCTTGGCATCGGAGGATGTGGCTGGGCAAAGGCATGAGACATGCTGTGTCCTGAATACATGTTGTTGGAAGGGGGAAAAGTGCTAGAGGAGCTGGACCCTCCCTGAGGGGAACTGTAATCCATAGGAGGATGAGTGTATGGATGTGAAAGGGATCCAATGATACCACCGAGTGCATGAGATACCCCCGGTGCATTGGCTCCACTAGGTCTAGTGAGATCACACATAGATCAAGTCATATTTCAATGCTACTTGGAGGGATTCTTCCTCAGTTTAAGGAAAGTGAGACGCGACATATTTACCAATAGAGTGAAAAAGGATCTGAGAAACCAATCCATGTAGACATGGTCTTCGAAAACTAGAGCTCGACATAAGCTCTTCCTTCTGTGCCATTCTTGAACATGGTCAGATAGGCAGGTGGCAGAATTTTGATAGAAAGTAGTCAAAAGTTTGGTACCGGTGTCATAGCGAAGGGGAAGCTGGAAGTAGGATATAAACACGTTTTCAAGAGTCACAAAAGTACCATGAGAGGCAGTGGTCTGGTTTACATACCACTTGGAAGCTTCTCCAATAAGTGTACACTGGAATAATAGAAGATGGATAGAGTCATCAATGATAGAGCTGGACGAAAACCACATGTGGAAAGAAGGAACATGGTTGGTAGGATCCTCTCCAACATTTCCTTCAAACTTAGGTATGGTTGAAGGAAGCTTGGTTGGCATAGCAGGCCAACCTAGATCATGGTTTATAGGGTCATTAATCAACTAGCTTAACTCAGGAAGTCTTAGGCCTGCCATATAAGGAAGAAACAGAGCAGCTGTAATCATTCCTGTTGTGGATCCACCAGTAGTGGTTCCAACATTAGATCCGGGGCCACCACCAGTGGTAGGTCCTGCACAAAACATGATGAAGGTGAAAGGCAGAGGAGAACTAGGGATGGAAACAGAAGGGGAACCCGATGAACCAGAATCAGAATCAGAATGGGGACTCGACAGAGGACTAGCTCAAACCCTACGTGGTGGAGTAATTCTTCCTAATGGAAACTGATGATTTAGGCCTTGGAGTATCCAAGATAAAATCGCTGGGGGCTCAATGATGGAAAAGATACACGGAATCCAATAAGGAAGAGATGTAAACAAGGGCACGAAGGTGTAGATTAATTAATTACAATGTTTTAGTCTTGGCCTATTGGTGTAAACCCGGTGGTCTTCGCTTTAGGTGTGCATGTGTGTGATAAGTGTGTTAATTTTAATTAAGCCTAGACATGTGTATAGAGAAAAGAAAAAATATGTTGTATAACTTTAAATAAAACTGAAAGTGAAAGTAAATGAAATTGAAAGAGACAGTAAAATAAACAGCTAAAGATGCATAAATTTAAACACATAAAGGAGGGCTCCCCAAAAACTAGTTTAAGGGTGGGAAAAATATACTCAAAACACACAATATGGCCAATAGATCTAAGGTCAAGAGGGACAGGGATCTAAAGGTCAGATATTCTTAAAAGATTTGCAGAAAACAACAAGAAACTAGAGGGAAAAATGCTGAAAAATAGGTGACGAAAGGCTACAACCTAGCGGAAACGTAGGGAACCCTAAAGGGAGGACCAAAAAAAATTGAAAAGGGGTGTTTTGGATGGGAAAATAACCGATCTGAAATGGATCTGAAAAGGTAGGCTTAGATTTGAAAAATGGCTAAAAAACACTGAAATCTCAAAATACCTACATTAGCTAAACTCCTCCTAAAAAGGTGGAAGTGTATTGAAGCCCTAAGGGGTTTGGTTCCTATTTTGACAAGTAAAAATAAGCAATTACAGGTCCAAGATGAGTAAAGACGGAGGTAAGACAACCCTGAATAGTGCCCTTGACAAACCTTGAAAATTTCAGAAAAAATCACGCAAAAAATTGTAGGTCGCAGGTACTGACCTGTTTTTTGTTGAGGTCGCAGTTTTTGTGCTGATAAATACTACCTAATATCTGAGGTCACAGGTTTTGGGCCAAAAAATGCAACGTGCACTTCCGAATGTCTTGGGGGCAAGTTTCAGAAAAAAGTGTTGTCTCTGTCGCGATTGACACCTGTTACCTACGCAAATGGCCCAGAAACACACAAAAGATAATTTTTACTATTTTAGGGTAAAAAAGGTTTAAAACAACATCAAGGAATGCAAAATAAGAAGTTGAGGAAAAACCCTATGGGCTGAAGCAGTTGGTCATGCAAGGATCTAAAAAATGACAACGGTCGTAATTAAAAACCTAGTGTAGTCGCTAGTTGTTAGTGTGAATTCTAATCACAACCATAAGAAAAAAGGTCACTTTAGATGTGCATAAAAAAAACCCTAACTTCAAATGTGGCCATTAACTTCCTTATATCTACTGTAGGTGATCAGAATAAATGCTACAAAAATCCAGATCTATGCAGTTAAAGACATTAAACAACGAAAATAAACAAGAGTTTTTCCATACAGCCAATAGACAAGACACAAATTTATAAATAAATTTTTTTATTATGACACGTGGGAAGGGAACACAACAAGATGTTACCAGTCCCCCTCAATGGGATGGGTTCTTGTATGTCCTCAATGCTTCAGATCTAAGATCTCTCTCTCTCTCTCTTGATGGTGTGGAAAACCGAGACAAATAGAACTGAAAGGGATCTCATAAGAAAACACAAAAAAATATAATATTGATGTAGGATCAAAGTCAGGCCAAAAGTATAGATCAAATGGTGATAAAAAAGAGGTAGTGAATGAAAAGAAAACCCTTCTATTTATAACAAAATATTGATTTATTCTATATATTGGTGCATAATTAAAATATTATTAATCAAATCTAGATCGAACTTACATGGAATATTTTATTATTTTTTGTGGAGGGAAAAGGAATTTAGAAATGGTTAAATCCCTTTATTTAGAAATAATAAATAAATAAATGATTTATTTATTATTTCAAGGATGAGGTTAAGGAATAATTAAATAAATAATGATTTACTGAATTATTTAGAAATGATTTAATCAAATTCAATAAGGAATATTATTAAATAATGATTTAAATAATTATTCCTAGAAAATAATAAGATAAATAATAATTTATCTAATTAATTATCATGTTTGGGTTAAATATGATGAGGAATATTAATTAAACAATGGTTTAGTTAATTATCCCTAGAGGAAAATAAAACAAATAAGGGTTTATTTAATTATTCCTCATGGGGTTTCCTGTTTAAACCAAAAATAATTTAGTAAACTATGGGTTATTAAATTATTTCTCATAGTGAAAGCAATTTTACTTTGGTAAAATTGGCCTTACATGGTGTACTTTCGTCTATATAATAGTAACAGGTTAGATGACCAAAAATTGGTGTAACATTGACCATTGCCAAAGAAGGGGTTTTCTTTGTAAAGAAATGGTATAAGTGCCAAATCTTGTAAATTAGAGTTAGAAGGTTCTAGAAAGAAGAATCATAAACAAGGTAGACTAATGTTTGAGGGTATTTCGAGACTGGGCTATTGAAATGTAGCAGTCAGTTACTGATGATTAGGATTCTAGGTTAATATTAGAATCCTAATTTGGTAGACAATTTCAATTCTTTAGGAGGTTGTTTTGAGAGATGGCAGAAATTGGCCACACTTATATTGTAAGCCTCGAAGGCATTAAGGAGAGGCCATTTTTAAATGAATGAAACCATGCCAGAGAGAGTGCGAGTGTGATGAAAAAGAATAAGCACTTGGTATGTCCACATATTGTATATCTGGCCATTTAGATTTGAATAGGATTTATAGATAGCATCTATTTTCTTTTAAATATCTCTGAAAATTGTCTCTGCTTGATATATTGCAATCTGTTTCTGAGTGATCATTTCATCTTCCACACTTTTGATTACTATTCCAAGGCTCAAGCCTCCTCACATACACAATGGTTTTGACAATCATTGAGCATTCTTGACACCCATTCACTTGACCCTAAAACCATAACATAGACCTCATTTTTGGTTGCAGCTTACAATTTGGCCATAGTTTCTCCACCAAGTTTAAATTCTTGATGTTTTTGCAAGGAGATGGGATTGTTGATTCATAGGCTTACATGCTGCATTCATTTATGGTAAGCATTATTGCATTATAGTATGAGGAAAACAAATTCAACCTCAGGAGTGTTTATGTGTGGTGAAACATAGTATAGATAGGCCATTGATGGAAAGGCACGATGGTCAGATATTGGAAATCATTGAAGGAAATCAGTTGAGAAGGGGAATCTCTCCACCGTGAGAAAATTTCTGGGTGGATTCTATGTGAGGATCGAGCTCCTCATATGATTGAAATGGTTAAATTCGTTTTGGGATCAAGAAAGTGAGCGTTGTGTGGAATTCTTACGAAACATCCAAGGACACACATATGATTTGTATTATTATAGAGTAAGAAGAGTTTGGGCTTCCATCGGTGACTATGATTGGATTCCCTCCTTGTCGAGTTATTTTGTGATGGAGAGAGGTCAAAATAATCAACGAGAATGATCGAGTTCATCTAAGCTATTTGGTGGGTCATATCCATAGCCATATTGTTATTCTGGTGAGTTTTTTCATATAATTCTGCTCGTTGGCACTCCTGAAAAGGATGAGTTAACTCTGCATATCTTGGCATGTTCACTTCAGAAAAATGACATATACACTCCCTTACCAGGCATATTCTCTGATGTGTTTATTAGCCCTCTTATACGGTGTATTCAACGTGTCTCTTATGTATACCTCCTAGTCAGCATATTACTAAAGTTTTGGTTGTTGAAGTGTAGTAACATGGGCCTATATAGGACTTATTCATGGACTACTAAATGAAACCAGAAGATGGAGTAGCAGATGAAGGATGTACAGTTCCTTTTCCAGAATTTTGGTTCCTGTTCCAGCAGTTGGGTTCCAGTTCTCACCTCCATGATTCTCATACATCAAGCTGCATTGAAGGTAAATGAGTACATGGGTTTTGAGCTACAGAGGGTCATTATCTTGATGTGTTCCCTCAATCATGCTCAGGTATTCTAGATGGTGCAAAACTCAGAAAACTAATATGAGGGAAGTTTAATGGAATAGATAGAGTGCTAAAGGTTTAAATTCTATTTTTTTAGACTTATAGTGTAGCTTTTAGTTTTCAAATCTACCTATTGTGAAGTCAAAGACCTGGTAGGTCATCATTTGGTATTAGAGCGAGTAAAATATCTTTTGGTGGAAAACTAGAGTAGATTTATGCTCTTGAAGTTGTATATGCAGATACAATTGTGATTGCAAGAGGAAAGGATCATATTTTAAATCTGACGGGTAGTAGGCACATAGAGATAAAGTGTGGAAGAATATGGAGAGTAGTTGATACTCTTAAGGAGAATTTATAGAGGACAATGAATAGGGAATAGTCCATTCATAGTGCAGATGAATGGTGGAACAAAATCATGCAGAGATCTAGAAGGTGATATGGTATGTTTTAATTTTTAACTCTGGGTTGAGGATCGTGTTTGCATATTTCAAGCTGCAGAAAAAGAGGAAATATCTCAGCAAAATAGCAACAAGAGGAGCTATAAGAAGAGGAGCTATATCTCAGTTGCATTCTTGAAGGAAGAGTAAGTGGATACTCTGAAGGAAAGTAGCGAAGAACCTAAATGCTCCACCTGAAGATTGGACAGAGAGGACACGAGTGTTCTCAAAGAAAGTGGATTTATGCTTTAGAAGTAAATATGAGCAAGAGAGTTGCTCAGAAGATGGTTCCAAGACATAGAACCAAAATATACCAAGAGGTCAAGCACAGGAGAAAAGCTTGTTGAGATATCGAAGGAAACTATGAAGGCTTGTTGAAAGAGGATTGAATGCAGTCCACAAGTGAGAAAATGGAGTTCATAAAGGAGGAAAATATGAATATTGATAGTCATTGCAGGGGTTTGGGAAGAAGCCACAAAAGGGAGAAGGAAGTTGCCAAGGAAAATGGCATGAGAAAGAGTCAAGAAGAGATTGACAGAGAGAAAGCTGAGATAAAATTACATCTTGAGTTATTGATGGAGATGTTACAGAGGAAAAAGGAATACCAGAGGTATGGTTGGATTATGATAAGAAAATTCAAATGGCATAGATTGCAAGTGAAGTGGGAGCATAGATTGAATGCTCAACTGAAGGAGGAGTTACTCAGAATAAATGAGCATGAGGAGGAAGTTTTGGTATATGAACCAGAACATGGCCCATTTATTTTTGAAAGAAATGAAGATATAAAGGATAAATCTATAGAGGATCTTCTGAATCATATGAAGGATTTAGAGAAGCAAGAAGACCTGATGGGAGGAGCATCAAGTGAGACGACAAGGTCTTATGTTTCAAAAATTGATAATTTGTGTATGATTGCAAGTATTTCAGGAGATAGGAAACCTTTTGAAGATGTCTTCAGGATAGGTGAAGATCTTGAAGTAAAATATGATGAAGAAAACCTCTGAGATGAGAAAGGCTTTGAATAGTTGCAGCAGAAGGAGTTCATTGATGAGTTACTTAATGGGAAAAGACAGTCATATGAAGGCATCATGGAGATGGAAGATCAAAATATTATTCTAATGAATAATGAAGGAACACTATCTTAGAGAGGTAATCCAATGAATTTGAATAATGTTATTGATAAAGAAAAATTTCAGGAGAATTCTAATGCAGAAGACAGGGCAAGGATAGCTCTTGAAGAGGGTTTACAGAAAGATAGTAATGCAAAGTGTGTTGAAGAAGGAGGTGAGGCAGATTTGTATCAGGAAAAAGAGAAGACAATCATAGGACTGAATGAAAGAAGAAGAACATATTGAAGACTATAAACATCATCATGATGAAGTATTTATTTATTTATTTATTAAATTAAAATTCATTAAATAAATTAATAGAATATTAATTAGTTAGTTCTTGTCAGCTCTTCCTCTTTCTTTGTCACTATGTAAACCCTGACCTTCTGTCCTTCTTTCATTATTCATTCAACAACTTGTCCTGAATATGAATGCCTGCTGGGATTCGAAACTTTGACCATTGTTTTATAACACTATGGATAATTCAAAGATTTCTTCAATAAATACTTGTGAGGTGTCAAAGAGAAATTGAGTCGCTGAAGTATTTGCTGAAAGAACAGGAGTATGAGAGTGTGATTACAGTCATAAATGAAGGATTGTATCAAGATTTGATTGGGACAGAGATATGTGTTAGTTTCCAAGTTTCTGATGTATTGGCTAACAGAGAAGAAAAGGTGGATGAGTATGTAGTCAGAAAGATGACAGACAATTTACTTCTTGAAAGTAAATATGAAGATAAGAAGCAAAAAATGGAAATTGTAGGGGAATATTTTTTCAAATACATTAAGTATGTATGGATGGTATAAAAATATGAAAAGAGCAGCCAACAGATTAAAAACGAATGTGAAAAATTGCAGTAGAGAAAGGATATCAGGTGAGTTGCTGAGACAAAAGGATTCCATTAGAAAGCATAAATTGATTATGTGGTTGGAGAACTATGGAACTTAATGATGAACCAGTTCAGATGGAAGAAGATGGCAGCAGAAGGAATGAGAAATTAGAATTTGGAGCCGATTGAAGGAAATAATATGAACTAGAAGACAACTTGGAATCAACAACAAAAAAGGTGCAGAACAATTGGACAACTACAAACTGAAGTTTGGGATCCAGGAGGACAAAGATTGGATACACATGATTTTGAGATCGTGATTTATTTTAACCTAGGGAATCTGATGCAGGAGCATCTTCTCACTAAATTAAATTAGATTTTAAGTCAAACCTTAGGGACTTGGCCATTTCCCAAGAAGGGGTATTATTTGTAAATAAATTGTATAAGTGCTAAATATTGTAAATTAGATTTAGAAGGTTCTAGAAGGAAGAATCATAAATTGGGTAGACTAACATTTGAGGGTATTTTGAGACTTAGCTGCTGTGGGCGGGAAGAATCATAAATTGGGTAGACTAACATTTGAGGGCTTTGAAAGCTGGCAGAAATTGGCCACACTTATATTGTAAGCCTCGAAGGCATTAAGGAGAGGCCATTTTTCAACGAAGGAAACCAGGCCAAGGATAGTGCGAGTGTGATGACAAAGACTAAGGTCTTGGTATGCCCACATATTATATATCATGCAATGTCAGGCCATTTATATTTGAATATGATTTATAGATAGTGTCTATTTTCATTTAAATATCTCTGGAATTGCCTTTGCTTGAGAAATTGCAATCTGTTTCTGAGTGATCATTTCATCTTCCACACTTTTGATTACTATTCCAAGGCTCAGGCCTCCTCACATACACAATGGCTATGACAATCATTGAGCATTCTTGACACCCATTTACTTGACCCTAAAACCTGAACACAAGCTTGATTTCTGGTTGCAACTTACAATTTGGCCATAGTTTCTCCAACGAGTTTCAATTCCTGTTGTTTCTGCAAGGAGATGGTATTTTTGATTCACAGGCTCACATGATGCATTCGTTTATGGTGAGCATTATTGCATTATGGCATGAGAAAAATGAATTCAACCTCAGGAATTTTTATGTGTGGTGAAACAGAGTATAGACATGCCATTGATGGAAAGGCACGACGGTCAGATTATTGAAATTGTTGAAGGAAATCAATTAAGAAGGGGAATCACTCCACTATGAGAAAAGTTCTGGGTGGATTCGATGTGAGGATTGATCTCCTCATATGATTGAAATGACTAAATTCATTCTGTGATAAAGCAAGTGAGCATTGTGTGGAATTCTTACGAAACAATCAAGGACGAGCATGGGATTGTATTGTTACAGAGTAAGAAGATTCTGGGCTTCCATTGGTGACTGTGACTGGATTCCTTCATTATCGAGTTCTTTTATGCTTGAGAGAGGTCCAAATAATCAATGAGAATGACTAAGTTCATCATAGCTATTTGGTGGGTCAGATCCATAGCCATATTGTTGTTCTGGCAAGTTTGTCCATATAAGTGTGCTCATGGGCACTCCTATGAAGGATGAGTTATCTTTGCATATCTGGGCATTTTCACTTTAGAAAAACGACATATACACTCCCTTACCATGCCTATTCTCTATTGTTTTTATCAGCCCTCTTATATGGTGTATTCAACGTGTCTCTTATGTATACCTCTTGTTCAGCGTATTACTAAAGTTGTGGATACCGAAGTGTAATAACGTGGGCCTGTATAGGTCTTATTCATGGACTACTAAATGAAACTAGAGGATGGAGTAGAAGATGAAGGATGTATAGTTCCTGTTCCAGAAGTTCGGTTCCTGTTCCAACAGTTGGGTTCTGGTTCTCACCTCCATGATTCTCAAACATCAAGTTGCATTGAAGGTAAACGAGTACATGGGTTTTGAGCTACAAAGGGTTAGTATGCTGATGTGTTCCCTCAATAATGCTCAGGTATTCCAAATAGCGCAAAACTCAGAAAACTAATATGAGGGTATTTTAATGGAATAGATAGAGTGTTGAAGGTTTACGTTCTCTTTTTTGAGACTTATAGTGTAGCTTTTAGTTTTCAAAGCTACCTATTGTGGAGTCAAAGACCTGGTAGGTCATCAATTTTTTTACTTTCAATTACTATATGTATATATATATATATATATATATATATATATAATTTTGTTGTTTCTATATATACATATGAAATTTATATTGAAATAAATTATTTAACATAGATATTCAAATAGTTTGTACAAGTTTTACATTGAATTATTTTTAAGAAATATAAAAACTATGTTATTCTTTACACTAAAAAAAAGGGAAAAATACAATTTTTTTTGTTTACTTTACACATAAATTGAAATAATTTATTTATGATAGAGAGTAAAAGTATTTTTTTACTACATTTTTATATTGAATTATAATGCTTTTAATTAAATTTATCTAAACATTTGTCTTTTTTTTTTAATTACAGTCTACATTATTATTTTATTATTATTATTTTTTAAAGAATATATATCAACTCCACTTTAAACACAAAAAAAAATTAAATATAAAAATAAGTTTTTTCTATAATTTAAATATTTTAAATTTATTATAAAAATATTATAAATGTAAATACAAATAAAATTATCAACTTATAAATTTTACAAATTAAAAAATCCCCAATTTCTCAATTTTGTTGGCAAATGTTTCATGTTTTTTGTTCTTATTTGATGAACCATTTTTCATTTGTCATGTCAATATCTATATATCTATCTATCTATATATATATTGATTTATGGTTCTTATTTGTTCATTTTTATTAAATATGTATTACATAAGAATTGAGAATAAAATAAATAATTTATTAAATTAGTTATAAAAATATATAAATATAATTATAAATGTTTTTATGATAATTTTAATTGTTTATATATCTTTGGGTGACAACTATTCGAGCCATAAACATTTCATAACTCACATAAACCAACCAACACTATATATATATATATCTTTTATTTGTTTTATAAAATCTTATTTAATATAATTAAATAAGACTTGAAAAAATTATGAGAAAAAGGAGAAGTTGAAAATTTAAATACTCGAGATCAAAATATTATATGTATGATAGGGTATTATGTTAAAAAGGATTTTTTAAGTTTTTGGAGTGTAATCCGGAATCCTTAGGAATATCAAATCAAAGAATTAAGTGGAAAAAGTTTGTGTGATATGAAGGTGAAGAGTTTATGTGTTGTAAATTTAAATAGAAAAAAAAAATTAATGAAAGAATTTGTGTGATATGAAGGTGAAGAGTTTATGTGGTATAAATTTAAATAGAAAAAAAAAAAAAAATTCTAAGTGATTTTTTTTAATGGTTTGATTAATTTTGAGAATTTTAAATTAACGTTATACTTTTTTTAAAATATTTTTTGAGATTGTAAATATCACATAATATTCAAAACATGATAGATCTTAATATTTTTGGTATATTAGATCTATTAGTGAAGATAGCATTAGAATATTGTATAAACTAAATCTATCAATGAAGATAGCATTGGAACGTTCTACAACATGCAATTTTCAAATATTTAGACAATGTAAGGTGAATTGTAATACCCAACAAAAAAATGAATACTAAGATGCATAACTTGTATCTAGAGACTTGGAATTTGGCTCCTTCCTACTAGCTCAACAACTCCACAAAGGTGGTATGGGAAAAGCTCTCCTCCCAACCATAGGCCCAACTCAACCACTAGCCCCTCCTGAGCCTCAATCTATTATTGTCAAATTTACAAGTATTTACCCTCACCCTCTAGATGCCTCTCTTATTATTTACCCATTTCTTATATAGTATTTTCATCATAAAGGACTCAATTCCAAAGACTCTACTCATCATAATTATCCTTATTTTAATTTTTCTTTTCCTATGTCTTATTTGTCATTCCTATGTATTTATTTCATTTATTAATTTAATTGATTTGGGGCATGACATAATCCCCACTTCAATGAAATTTGTGCTAAATTTAACTTAATCATGCACCTCATTATTCTATAATATCACATGGCATGAAGGAAGGTAATTTTCGCCAAGACAAGAACATCATTTGTCACCCAGGTAGACCTTTACCACTAATATAGGGACATCATATGTCACCCAGGTAGGCATTTGTCACCAAGATAGGTGGTGAGCCTTGGTAATGCACCAAGAATGCTGCAACTCCCAGAGGCTACCCTAATTTACTTTATCAACCTAGGGTTCGTACAAACTTGGAGGTGACAGTGCTATATACATAGTAGATGCATTCTACTCTTGTCATCCTCTTCTCAACTTTACGAAAGGTGCTAATTTTAGGGTTTCGAGATGAATTCTGTCACACTTCTGAATTTAGGCCTAGGGCTACAAATGATTCAAATCCATGGTGCTATCAGCAAGTACATAACTACAATACAACAAGCAATTACATATAACTACTCTGGATTGAAAGAAATCTACACATTAAGCTATGATAAGAAATGAAAGAAAAAGAGGCATCTTGCATGAAGTAAATTTATGAATTGAAATTGCATAAAGGAAACTAACCTAGTCACGCCTTGCTGGGAAAAATGGATAAACACACTCTACTCACTATATGCTCTATCTATCATGTTTTTAATCATGCAACTAATCATGACCTAACTATGCTTGTAAATGTGTTGTTTTGCAGCTAGGAGAAGAAAGCGCTAAGGTTGCTTATGGAATGCTTGAACACATGGGTACAAGACTGAATGTGTATGGGTGGTTTTGGCAGGTCTAGAGGATGTGGATGGTAGTTTTTGGGCTTAAGGATGGGCCCACTGGTGCTGATTCAAGTGCTACTACAGGTTTCCTATAGTGCTACATGAAGTTCTGAATTACTATAAGAAACAGTCCGAGGGAAATCTGAGGCCAAAAATGGTGTGAAAAGGGTAGGGAAGGTGGGGTGAAGGTGGTTTTGGATGAGTGGAATGCGACCCACCCCTTGGCGAAGCTCATAACCTCTTGGGAGGCCTTTCTTGCACCCCTAGGGTTTGCTCACGGTGTAGGGATGAGAAATTTGAAAACATGACTGATGGTGATTTTGATGAACAAAGGGCTGATGAAAGGTGAGAGATGAAGGTGAAGGTGTCGATGAAGTTCTCCTTGGCTATGCTACCTAAAACTGCAAGGAAACTACCCGTTCATGCAATAAATATGGGAAAATTCATGATAAAGACAATGGAAAATATGACTTGAATTTGGAAAGAAATTATAAGTTAACCTACAAATAGATATCTAACACAACATTCTTAACTTATCCATGGAACTACAACAACCTAACTTATCCATTCCAAGAAATCATAAAATAAAAAGAATTTTCTGCTGGTGGGGAAGGTGTACCCTCCTCAAGCTCCAATGAAAGAGATGAGAGGGGGAGGCTTGACCCATATATTTTTGAATTTATAACCTATTCTACCAACATGTAAGCAAGCTAAATCTACAACAAAAGAAAAATGGAAGCAAACTAAAAATAGTGAATGAAAATTCAAGAAAAACTAGATAAAACGACATGAAAGTAAAGGATGTATACATAAGAGATACTAAGGCACATGGATTGGGACCTAATGCACAAGCCTAGCTCTCTAAAACTAGATCAGTGAAGCACAATCTGAACACTCATTTTATTGCAAAATATAGTCTCATTACATCAACATAAAAGTCTCAGAAATTTATTACAAGAGAAAAGATCCTAACGGCTTTCTCCAAAGTTAGAATCATAATGAGCTCTTGCTCAACCCTATTTAACCTAAAGGGTATCTACCAATAGTTCCCTGAAAAGTAGGTGATGAGTCTACTTAACTACAAGTGAATTGTAGCTTTGGTGCACTTGATCTTTAGTTTTCTTGGCTGCCTTTGACTTTGAGCTGTTGGAGGGAATCTCGAGGATCCCTTACTTATCTTTGGGAGTTAACGAGGGTGGAAAATCCCCCTAAAATCTCTCCTTATTGTCTTCATCGAGTCTTAATGGAAAAATATTCATATCTTCATGATTTTCATGCATTTAACTCATGTTAGGTACTCGAATTATGATAAGCCTCAATCACCATCTCCACTAGCATCATAAGACCATAATATAATTAAAATGAAAGAAAAAGAGACTTAATAAGGAAAAAGGGTGACCATTAACCCCTCCAAATGTACCTAATGACGGAGCTCATCGATAAGAGCATCATTTGCGAGCATTTTTTAGCAAGATAGGTATATCATATTCCACTAAGGAAGGCATCTGTCACCAAGACAAATCTACCATATGCCACCCAAGTAAGCATCTATCGCCAAGGAAAGAAAATCACCTGTAGGTATCTGCCAATAAGACAGGGATATCATCTTCCCCCAAGGCAAGAATCTGCCACCAAGAAATGAATATCATATAACACTAAGGTAGGTATTGGTCACTAAGATAGTTACATCATTTTCCACCAAGGAAGGCATTTTTCGTTAAGATAGGAATTCCATCTGCCACCAAGGCATGCATCTGTCACCAAGATAGGAATATCATTTTCCACCAAGGAATACCTTTGTCACCAAGATAGGAATATCATTCACATGAATCTATCAATAATACATTGACATCATCTTCCACCAAGGGAGGCTTCTATTAACCAGACAGGAACATCATGTACTACTAAGATAGGCATTAGTCACCAAGATAGATACATCATCTGCCACCTAGGTAGACATCTGTAACCAAGACATGAATATATTTTTCCATAAAGGAAAGCATCAATCATTAAGTCAATAATATTATCTTCCATGAGGGTATACATCTATAACCAAGACAAGAACATCATCCACACGATTCTGTCAACAAGACAGAGATATCATCTTCCACTAAGGAAGGCATCTGTCACCAAGATAGGAATACCATCTGCCACCAAGGCATGCATCTGTCACCAAGACAAGAATATCATTGGTCACCAAGTTAGGCATCCATGGTTGAAATATAATTCATAATTTCCTCCCTTCTAAACTTGTCATCATGAATCTCATGCATAAGAAATACTAGCAATAATAGAATGAGATGTCCCCATACCATCACATCATAATGTCACTACATCTTTATTAGAGACATGTCAACGTAATAAATGAATTCACATGATGCCTTCATTCTTCTAATTTAGTATTGATATTGGGGCATAAGGAGACCACTTTATGTTATCTTATTCCTTCATTAGTCTTTCGACATATGGGGAACAAAATCTAACACAAACACTTGTCACATTGAAAGAATGTAATTTATAGACTAGTATTGAGATTCAGAGCATGAGGGGACCACCTCATGTTATCTCATCCCTTCATCGAGATTTTGACATATGGGGATCCAAATTGTACATAAGCACTTATCTTACAAAGAAATCAACCCATAATTATCTAAAAACATTATTTTCATGATTAATCAATTTACTTCATACCATCCCTCATCAATCAATTAGCTTCCATGAGTTCATTGAATAAATTGGATCTCTTTCAATCAATTTTATCATTTTCTTCTATAAAATAAATCCACATAATGAGTAGTAGGAAATTCATTAATTTTTATGTCATCACAAAGACATATTGTTATTTTTATCAATACCATCCTCATAGATTTGGTTAGTTTGTTGCATGGCTCATTAAAAACCTCATCATATAATTTCATACAATCACATGATGTCAGATAATGTCATGTTATTTTATAATAATAATCATAATCATAATAATAATAGTATAGTTTTAGTTAGACATAATTTTGTCATCAAAAGAATAATTTTTCAAAATCCCCATCTTGGATTTAAATTAACTAATTCTAATCAAATAAATAAGGGAAATTACAATGCATAGTGTTTTCAATCCACTTTTTGTTGATGATATGGAAAACATATTGAATTTCTATTTGGAAGAATGAACATTTAAATAGCTTTCCATACAACTTATTTTCTCTTAGGCATTGAAGTACCAATCTTAAGTGCTTGAGATATCCCCTTACTTTTGCGAGTAAATAAGAATTTAATCTAGTAATTCACATTCACAAAATATCTAGATATGTATGTATCACATTATTCATTAGGTTCATGAAAGCTTACAGGGGATTGATCAATCGAAATGGTACAACAATAAACTCATAGTGACCAAATCTTGTTCTTAATGTTATATTTCCTATGTCATCCTCCTTGATTCTTAATTAGTGGTATTTTGACTGCATGTTTATCTTAGAGAAAAACAAAACTTCTTTTTAATTGCTCAAAGAGATCATAAATGCGAGGAATGGGATACCCATTACTAATGGCTGCTTTTTTTAGGTCACAATAATCAATGCATAACATGACGGTTCCATATTTATTCTTCACAAACATGATTGATGCTCTCCAAGGTGACATACTTGTAGAAAATAATTAAAACCTTCCAATAGAACGGAAAATGATTTCAAATTGATCTGAAAAAAATAATATTTGTCTACAAAAATTCCACGGAAAGAAAATAATGGATAGAAACACAATAACACATAGAACACAAAATTTATCTGGGAAACCCAACTAGGAAAAAACCCTTTTTCTTGTATTGAATTATCTAAGAAATCTAATTTATTATATAAAATATTCTTCAAGCCTGAAGCCCTTGCAATATTGTTTAAATCCACACAAGAATTTCCTAAAACTTAGGAAAATAAGGCTTGCTAGGAGCTCCTATTTCCTAGCACAATTATGGCCCTAAAAAATAGGAATTTCCTCCTATTTCCTTGTGAAATTCCCAAGATAAATTTCTCTGCTTGATCCTCAAGCCTTTACACACAAAAAAAAGTGTACCATAATAAAAACAATTTTTTTCCTTCGTTAAATCTCAATAGAAAATTTAAATTACATGATCTACAAAGCCTAATTTTAGCAAGTGCAACTACTTAACTGAGAGTAAGTAGAGTTACCAAAAAGTCAACTATTCAACTAAACTCATAACTATATCTATTCTAGAACTAGAGATTAGTTAAATGAAAAACACTAGAGTTAACTCCACTAGATATCTAATTTTAGCCATAAACTCTTTCACAACTCACTAAAGCCATCTAACTCAAATTAACTGACAATAACTCTGTCATTGGTCACATCGCACATGTTAATTGAAACTAACTCAAGCATCTATGTGATTGAATTTGAATTGTCATATTTGACTAAGGCATAAGTCAAAGAAGCCATTCCTTGCTACATTTTCAATGCTTCCTCTTAGCGAGTAAGGGCTTCTTGGAATAACATTGTCCACTTAGAACTATCTTCAACTCTACCAAGTTCTCTATTGTTATAGTTGCTCCCTCTAAACTAGAAAGAACCATGTACCCTGTGTATTTGGGTGTCTTATTCTTGGTTTTGGGAGACTCAACTCTCTTCTGAGATCCCTTAAATAAATCCTCTTCACACATGGATCACACTCTCCCTATACTGGAATTATATGGCTAATTGGTTGCCTCCACTCACCTTAATAATGTTCCACATCATCATCCTACTGGTCATCCCAAATTCCAACTAGCTTAACCTGAAACTGCGATGTTGGTTGAGTTTCCATCTTGAGATCTCTATCCTACTCTCACTCAACCACCACATATCTACTCCAAGAACTATTTTCCTTGTTTCTCAAGGACACACATTCCACAACCTCCAATTTTTAGAGGTTCTCGGTCCTGGTCACTATTTTCTTGACTTGTCTTGAAGTAGAATGTTTGAGGTAGGGCTTCCCTTTGTTGAATACAACATCATACCCTTTATCTTCAATGGCTTCTACTGAGACAAGTTTTATCTTCAATACATCACATTATTGAGAGGGAGAAGGGAACTAGAATTCCTCTAAAAGCTCATTGTACCCACTTCTTTGGTCAGGTATCCACCATCATCTCTAAGCTCGATATGGAATTTCATTTCTTTCTCCTCCAAGATGCTAAATAATTCCTTATTCCATGTCATGTGGAATGAATCCCTAAGTCAATGTATAACAAATTACCTTGTAGTGAGATTTCCATGCAATCTATCAAGGAGAAATCCAATTTGAACTGAGAAGAGAGTGATTTTCTTACTACAACATGCTTGCTATATTTATTGTTTGGATATTTTGTAGCATAATGTCAAAAATCATGATAATGAAAACACTTGATCTTGCTAATACCCTTATTTTCCTTGCCTCCATTATGACTAGACTTAGTTTTACCTTGGGCCTTCTCACCCTTGCTAATCTTCCCTTTTCTAGCTAAAGAAAATTTATCCTCATCTTCTATCCTATATGAGACTCCATCCCTTGTGTTCCTCCCTATCTCTTCCTCCACAAGATATGACCATAACCTCTCCTTATTAGGGAGCTTATCTCTACCATTCATTGCATCTTGGAAACTATGCCCATATTTTTGAAGCCTAAGAAGAGAAAGGATCACAAGTTATGTTGGTGGAACTGTCTCTCCAACACCTCCATGTTCATTCGTGACTTGAGCTAACGTAGATAGATATGTTACAATGGGGTCATCCTTGACCATTAGAATTTTCCTCAATTTTTTCTTCAAAGCATGATTTCTAGAATCACTATTGCTTTCAAACAGACTAGTAAGGGCCTTCCACATCTGGAATGAATTTTCCTTCCTATGAAAATTTGGAACAATATGGTCTCTAACTCCTTCTAAGATCATCCTCCTAGCTTTGGAAATTTCCTTCCTCCATTGAGTTAATTGTTGTGAATTTGATGCAACGGGTTTAGGAATATAAGTATTGATGTCATCTAAAACTACCTCCATTTTTTCCTTCCATACATAGAAATTCGAAGTCCCTTCCAATGCATCATATGTTCTCAACCATAG
Organism: Pinus albicaulis; assembly: GCA_034641835.2. Lineage (NCBI taxonomy): Eukaryota > Viridiplantae > Streptophyta > Pinopsida > Pinales > Pinaceae > Pinus > Pinus albicaulis. The sequence goes on from CM076582.1 coordinate 779,628,411, forward strand.
AAATACATGATTCATGCACTTATAGAATTCGTGCACCAAATGATCTTCTCTTAAACTCAATTTGAATATGATTAAGGAACTTGGTATATATATATATATATATATATATATATATATATATATATATATTATTTATTCTCTAATACCATGTAGAAAACCCTTGAAACCTTGCAACTGCTAATGAGATCAAACAGATCTACAAAATACACAAGATTTCTCTACAAAAATTCTATGGTAAAAAAACAATGAAAAGAAACATAATCACACATACAACACAAAAGTTTCCTAGGGAACCCAACTAGGAAAAAACTCTCTTTCTTGTATTAAATCAACTAATAAATCTGATCTGTTACATAGAATATACTTCAAGCCTGAAACCCCTGCAATATTGATGAACTCCACACAAGACTTACCCAAAACTTTAGAAAATAAGGCCTTCTAGAAGCTCCTATTTTCTAGTGCAATTATGCCTCTAAAAAATAGGAATTTCCTCCTATTTCATTGCACAATTCCCAAGAGAAATTTATCTGCTTGATCTTCAAGCTTCTAAACATAGAAACTTGTGTACGATAATAAATACAATTTTGTCCTTTATTCAATCTCAATAGGAAATTTGAATTCCATGATCTACTAGGGATAATTTTAGCAGTTGCAACTAGTTAAATGAGAGTAAGTTGAGTTAGTAGAAATTCAACTACTCAACTAAACTCATTACTATCTCTATTCTAGAATTAGATATCAATTAACGGACAAACACTAGAGTTAACTCCACTAGATAAATAATTTTATCCATCAAGTATTCCATAATTCACTGAAATTCATCTAACTTGAATTAATTGACAATAAATCAATGATAGGCCACATCACACATGTTAACTGAAAGCTAAATCACGCATTTATGAGATTGAATTTGAGTTGGAATATTTGACTAAGGCGCAAGGCAAAGAAGCCATTCGTTGCTACATTTTCGACAACACTGGGCCTAATCATCCCTTGATCAAGAAGTTCCTTAAGTTGGAAACTTATCTCACTAAGTTTTGGAACAATAATTTGATAAGGAGTTTTACATATGGGTTGTGTCCTTAGTTTCAAGGAAATTGAAAAATTAAAATCTCTTACAGGGGTATATTGGGCAGCTTTGGAGGAAATACATCTACAAATTTAGAAAGCATCAGATGAAGCATATTAGAAGGATTTCCATCCTTATTCTTCATCTCCACTAAATCAATTTTACACCCTTTTCTCATACAATTCCTTACCTTCTTGGATGAAATGAAACATAAGGTAATTTAGCTCTTAATCCTTGTAATTGTCTAATGATCTCCTTAATCATTTTTCTAAAGAAGAATTTTATTATACAATTTTTCTAAGGCTTGATGGGGTTCAAATCAATTCATTCCTATAATCAAAAAATAAGTTCCTATAGTTATGTTGTATAGGTTCATTTTTTTATAGATGGAGGAGAGCTAAAAATCGATCCTTTCGGGATGGAGGCCATCATGAAATGGGTATTGCCTACTAATTTTTCATAGGTTAGGAGTTTTATTGGGGAAATACAATACCTAAGGAAATTCACAGCCTTTTTTAAAGTGGTATAAGCACCTCTTCATGCCATAAAAAAAAGGGGCAAGAGTTTATAGTGGGGGAAGGGTTCATAGAGGGCCTTTGGGGAGCTAAAGAAGAAGATCAGTCAAGCACTAGTTCTATCATTACTAAAATTGTAGCAGCCCTTCAAAGTGGAGACAAATGCGAGTGTGTATGCTATGGGAGTGGTCTTGATGTAGGGAGGAAGGATTGTATGCTATCACTTTGAATATTTTCATGGGGTAGTTCTTAAATACCCTACTTATTACATGGAGCTGTATGCCTTGGTACAAGCTATGAGGAAGTGGGAGCACTATCTGATGGGGGAGGAAAAAATAATCCACACTAATCACTGGCAACCATAGTACCTACATGCTTAAATTAAGCTAAATTAGACTGACAATTATAAGTGGATGGGATTTCTACAACAGATTCATTTAGTTCTCAATTACAAGAAGGGAAGAACAAATAAGTTGGTTGACATGCTTTCAAGGCCACCCACATCAAATATCATAGTTTGGGAACTCCGATTCACATGGAAAAATTAACCCATGATGCATACAAAGAGGCATATATATAGGATGATGACTTCAAGGAGGTGTTTCAACAACTATATACTCAAATTCATGTGCACGATGGTGACAACATTGTTGACTACCATCTACAAGATGAGTTACTCTACAGGTTGGATAAGTTATGTGTTCCTAAAGGTGAGTGATTGAAACTGATCAAAGAGGCTCACACCTCCAAGTATGGACAAAATTTGGTGTAGGGAAGAAAGTGGAAAATTTATAGAGGTATGTGTATTGGTCCAATATCCAAGAAAATGTAGCTAGGTTCATACGAGGATGAATGCTTTGTTGTACCAACAAGGCTAGTAATAGGAAACAAGGTCTATATCATACCTTACCTATACCCAATTGTAACTAGGTGATCCAGATTTATGCAGGAAAAAAATGAAATATAGATATAAACAGAAACACATAGATACACCAAAAAAAATAACCTTCAATTCATTAATAACAAAGTACTGAATTTTTTTTACATGTAGAATGGAAATAAACTAGCTCAGATGATGGAAGCTTATCTCTGAGAAGAGATGTGGCAGATAAATTCCTTCTTAACTCTGTTATAATGAGGCTTGAGGGCATTTTTATTATTAAGAACAATGGAAAAACCTAAAAATCCAAAAACCTCACCTCAGGAGATGAAGCGCCAAAACCATTGGCCCCGTTGGGGTAAATTGGTACATCAACTTCTTGGGGTCGTAACTTTGGCATACGATCTCTGTTTGACCCACATAATACCTAATTATAGATATATATCCTAGGACTACAAATTTCAAACAAAAATATTAATTAATGGCTCTATTTTTCACATTTAAAAAAATTACATCTTTTAGGGCCTCGAAATGGCTCCAAAATTTCAGGACCCGAAAAAATGCTACAAATAGTAAATTGTGCTATAATTATGGAAACTAAAAGAAATAATGGTACAATGGTGGGGGTCTAAGTGGAATAGGAAGGTTTCCACAAATATCCACATGGATTATTCCTCCCCCATTAGGAAGAAATGGTCCCCATTATGTTTAGTGCCCCCATGAGATGGGAAAACTTTTTTTGAACTTGGTCCCTATTAAGCCACTTGTCTTAGTGCAGGAGTTGGCCAAATTTGACAACCTGATATAGTTATATCTCATGTTGGCGAGTTTTATTGATCTATGTGTCCATGATACAACCAGTTGTGGCCTATTCCATGTAGTATAGGTTTATCTCTATTGGTGTGAGTTCTTTTACAGTGTCTAATGTATCTAGTAATGGTGCAAAGTACGGTCGAAGGTGGTCCACATTGAACACTCGTACATGCCAATGAATGGAGGAATGATGAGCTCAAAAGAATTGTATCCCACATCCTTAGTAATGGTGTAAGGGCCATATCAGAGTGGTATTAGCTTCCGATCGGATCTAGTAAGGTTTTATTTCTCCAAATGCAACCAAACTATGTCACCCACCTGAAACTTGTGTGGCACCTGATGTTGACCATGTCATTTCTTGTACTTGGAATTATAATTCTCCAAGATGTTGTGAACCTGCTAGCAGATGTGGTGGATGCTTCAATAAATTTTGTCGCTTTATCAGCCTTAGACTGTACATGTGTGGATTATGTTTGTGTAGTCGCATGAAAAATAACAACATCAAGTGGACACAATGGTTGAAATCCGAGACCCACTTGAAAGGGAATGTGACCAGTCGAGATATGGAGAGATTTGTTATAAATGTGTTTCACACAAGGAAGCCTCTCATCCCAATTTCGTGGATACTTGGAGTTGTACATGTAGAGTATGTCCAGTATCATCTTGTTGTATACCTTCATCTGGACATCAGTACGGGCATGGAATGTAGTCAAATTTGTGAGCTTGTTGTCCAATAGTTTCCAAAGGATTGATCAGAATGTGCTCAGGAACCTGCTATATAGATTTGATATAATGGTATATAGGATCCAAAAATGTACCCACACTCATTTAAAGAAGGGTTTGACATTGTCCTCTGCTATGATACTCTTCTTGCAGGCCACCAATATAACCATCTTAGTAAATTTTTCCATGACCATAAATACACATTCATTACCATGCTTGGTAGAAGGGAGGCTAGACAAATAGTTCATGGATATGGATTACCAAGGCTAGATGTGATTAGGAAGAGGAGTGTAAATTCCTTGCTTCTTGATGGTTGGCTTGGCGATGGCACATGAAATGTCAGATCTGATATATTTCCCAACATATTTTTGGAGTTTTGGACAATAAAATTACTTTTGTAGTACAAGCACAACTTTCTCCACACCAAAATTTCCTGTGACCCAACTATAGTGCACCCCAAAAATCAACTTGGAAGGCTTGCTTGAGGAATGCAAAGGTGGCCCAATTAGCATAATAATGTGTCCTGGAGGTGGACATTAGGAACCTACTTTCCATCCACTAGCATCTAGTATGTGGAGGAAAATTTTAGATCATTTTTGTACAGTTGTAGCCATCCAAATGTCTCATGGCCATAAGAGGTGAGAATAATTGTCAATGTTGCAATTGGGGGCTATCCGAGATAGTATGTAACATTATTGGTGCTACCCATCTTGTATTTAGTGTTCAAGTGGAATTTTTGCAAATATGTATACCACTTTTGATGGTGATAATTTTGAAACTTCCCTTGTGTCTGTGTAAACTAAGGAGGTCAGTGATCAGTGTGGATGACCATCTCCTTCCCCATAATTTAATGCTTCCATTTTCAACATGCTTTCATGATAGAATACATCTCTTTATCAATATAGGTGGGGCACTTATGAATTATATCGGAAAGTGTCTTATTATGATAGGGCACTGGATGCCCATGCTGGGTGAGGACTTAACCAATAGAAAAGTCAAAGGCACCTGTCTCAATTTCAAATGGTTGTTGCAAGTTTGGAAATGTAAGTACAATCGCAAAGAAGAGGCAATGCTTTATCTCAATGAAAGTATTTTGTTGGGACTCAGACCAGGAAAAATAGTCTTTCACTCCACCCTTGGTAATCTGACTCAAAGGCCAAGTGATATAAGAGAAGCCCAATAGGAACATTGGATAAAAATTTGCAAGGCCCAAAAGGCTGTGAAGCTATATTAGAGTGGTCGGGGATCGCCAATCCATAATGACTTGGATCTTAGTCGGATCCACATGCACATCTCGATCATCTATGATGTAACCCAAATAGTGGACCTGGCTCATGCCAAAGGTGAATTTCTCCAAGTTTGCACACAGTTTGTGATGTCGCATGGTTTGAAGGACCTACTGAGTGTGTTGCAACTAATCTTCCCAACTCTTGTTGAGGATGAGGATATCATCCAGATAAATAACCATGAATGAGTGATGAAGGGCCACAAGATGTCATCCATTAGACTCATAATGGTAGCAAGGGAATTTGTCAACGGGAAGGGCATGACCAACCATTCAAAAAGGCCTTAATTGGATTTGAAGGTGGTATTCTATACATCTGTGGGATCTATTGGAACATGCAGATAGCCATAATTTAGACCGATCTTGCTAAAATAATTCACTCCCTTGAGTTGGTTGAGAAGGTCAGAAATTTGTGGGATTAAATACTTGTTCCTAACACTGATTTTGTTTAGTGACCGATAGTTAATGCGGAACCTCCAGGTCTCATCCCTCTTCTGTACAAGTACAATATCACTCCCACAAGGTTAGGAAGTTGGTCAGATGTGCCATTTTTACAGCAACTCCTAGATTTGATGATTGATCTCTTCATTTTCTAGAATGGAGTGGTGGTATATCAACCTGTTGGGTAGAGGTGCTCTGGGAGTCAAATCGATTGAATGCTTGACCTGACAGTGCATGGGTATCCCTGTGGGTGAAGAGAATATGTCCCTATGCTCTTTTAGTACCTTATCCACTTGCTTCTTCTACGTAGATGAAACCTTCTCGGGGGCCATGGATGGGGCCACGATCTTCCCCTTACTTTGAGAGTGAATAAAAAAGAAAACAAATTTATGAGTATAGGAGATGATCTTACTTCATTACTTAACATAGATAAAAGATATAATAATATGTGGGGCTACTTCTTGTCTCTTGTATAACTTATTTCCCAAATAAATAATAACAGTGTGAGACATCGAATCATACACAATATGATGCTTCCAAAAGTATAGTTTTCATAATAATACATCACAAAATTCATGAGGAGCAACATCACACAATACCTCATCGGTCCTTGGTGAAGCCACTCGATGGTGTACAACTGAGGGTGTTGTGTGGTCGATAGGCCAAATTTCTTCACAACCTATGCTGAAATGAGGTTCTCTTGGCTCCCAATGTCGACAATGAATTGCAGCGGTGAATGCTTCACCCACATCCATGAGTGGAAGAGATGCTCCCCCTCCTCTGGATCTTTGGGCTCAATCTTCATGATCTTGGTGGTGGAAACAATGGCACTAGGCTCTGCATCAATAATCTGCTTCCCTTTGTGTTACACAAAATTTAGTCACTGTGCCTGCAATCCCCATCCCGCACATTCGAGGATCAATTCTGTGACAAAAAAAAAGTTCCATGCCTTGCAAAGACCATCATTACATCCCTTTCCATGAGGACAACACTCTTTCTGTTGACAATTTACTGAACAGACCATCAGAAACACCAATTTTTTCCTTGGCGCTAGTAGACCGTTATGCCCTCATGCCAATGAGGAAGATTAACACTAGGCCCCATGCCCATTGGTGCTCTGTCCCAGTTAGTCACTATTGTAGAGATCCCAACCTCCTCCTCTCCTCTATAAATATAGCCATCTTCCACTGATGAGCTAGTTGAAAAGGATAGTTGAACAGATAGCTGAAACGCTGAAGAGATTCTTGCACATCTTGCTAGAAGGATAGAAAAAAAGAGACCCCTTATTGAGAGAGCTTAGGCTTATGTACTCATCCCATCCGAATTCCTCAGCGATCCATCGAGATGCACTTCGACTGAACCCTGCTGAAGGAGGTTGCGATGTTAAGGCTCCGGTTGTAACTCTTTTTTCCAATAATACATATACATGACTATTGTCTTGTTCCCATGTTGCGTTATGTGTTTTATTTGATTCAATATGCTTAACCCTCCTTGAATGGTTAGTTGATTATTAATGAAATCATTTTTTTGTATGCTGCTCTTGTTTGCTGATATTCGTGCAGGTATCCGAGCACTGTAGCAGAAGGATTGTGACCTATCGAAGCAGAGATCAAGAGGCCATCACCACCACAGCCACGACAGCGTTGGACTCCAGGTAGGTCTATCTACCCTATCCTCTTCATTCATTAATTAAGGAGCCTACACTTTAGCTTGTCCCTTTGTTGCTAGACCCACTCTAGGGGTAGAGGGATCATCTCTGTCCGCAAAGAGGATTTACTTGACAACACTTTGTCATTCCCCTTATTGGGTTTTGACATAGAGTAATAACATGCATCTGACCCTGAAGCCTTTAGCTTGGACACCAATGGGTTCTTGGCTTGAAACCTACTTGTGTTGTGAGTGGGGCTCTTATGGAACTCACACCACTCTTCTGTGTCCCTCTTTGTCTTTGTGGTGTTGTTATTTTCTTGCAGCTTCGACAGGTTATCCTGGATCACCCCACCTCGGCTTTCTCTTTTGTTCTGAAGTTTGGGGGCACCTTTCCCTTGCTTTGGAATTGCAGATCCGAAGTCTTGCTTCTTTTTTTTAAACTTCTACTTGATATTGACATCATATCGATAGGTGGCACCAAGTGAGGAGATGTCCATGAAATCCATCTCATCCTAGATGTATTTGTGTAGAAAAATTTGGTACTTGAGTACAAAATTCCACTAAGAATCCTTGATACCCAATTTTTTGTGGAGGTTATGAAAAATATTTTTGAACTTTGACATGTCTTGGTCCCTTCCTTGTCGTAGTGTGGTCCACTTTATGTACTTATATTCATACCTCTCAACAAGATAGTATTTTTCCTTGATGGTATCTAGGAAAGAGTTCTAAGTGGGTACGACTAAAACCAATGAGAGTTCCCTCTCATCCATCTTATCATAGTAGGTTTCCCACTGGTCCTTAACATGGGGGGTGGCTTTGAGGAGTGATAAAGTAATATTTTCCCTAATGGAAAAATCATGAACTGAAAAATATTCGTCCAAAATATTTAATCATTTATCTATGGAATATTCATCTATCTGGTCTTCAAATATCACAATGTCAAATTTTACTTGTACCTTAAAGGGAGTGGCTCTTGCAGGGTGGCTACTAGATGAAGATTCATCACCTATGGACATTCATCGAAGGATCTGGGAAAATTTATCCATGATCCGATTCCTTTGTCGCTTGGGGGATTCTTCAAGGAATATTTTGAAAGGATCTCCTACTCCCTCGTCTTTATTTTCTTAAGCCATGGTAGGATGTCGGGGTCGGTGAGGCCGGTCTTAGAAAGGTTCAACAAGCTCAAGCCCTAAATCCTTATACCCCGAACTCATTAGGGACATGCACAAAAAAGAAGAGAAAGAGCAAACCACTATGATACCACTGATCCATATTTATGCAGGAACAAAATGAAATACATATATAAAACAAAACACAAATATACAGTGAAAACATAACTTCAATTCATTAATAACAAAGTACTAAAAACTGTTTACATGCAGAATGGAAATAAACTAGCTTAGGTGATGGTAGCTTATATTTGAGAAGATATGTGACAACTACATGCCTTCTGAACTATGTTAAAATGAGGCTCAAGGGCCTATTTATTATTGAGAACAATGGAAAACCCTAAATATCCAAAAACATAACCCTAGAAGACGAAGCACCAAAAATGTGGGCCCCGTTGGGGTAAATTGGTACATCAAATTCCCATGGTCGTAACTTTGGCATACGATCTCTGTTTGATGCACACGACACCTCATTAGAAATATCTATTCGAGGAATAAAAATTTCAACTTCAAATCTTTGTTAAACACTTGTGTTTTCATGTTTTCCAAAAAAATGTCATTTAGGGCCTCAAAATGGATCCTAATGTTAGGGACCCAAAAAACTGCCAAAATAGTAAACAATATTACAATTACGGAAACTGAAAGAAATAGTGGTACAATGGTGGGGGTCTAAGTGGTATAGGAGGTTGGCCACCAATATCCACCTCGATCACTTGGAAAGTATTTTCATGGACTTTGTAGGACATTTACCAACAACCAAGAAGGGACATGCCTAGCTATTCATGGTAGTTGACAAGTTCAACAATATGTGTTCTAATGCCCTGTAAAAATACCTTCAACAGGAAAGAAGAAGAATAAATGTTCTTTTGAAAAGTCTGGGTGCATTTTTTGATATCAAGGAGAATCATCTCAGATAGGGACACAAGATTTCTTAGTTCATTTTAGACTACATTGTGGGAGAATATGGACATGAATTTGAAGAGGTCTACAACATTCCATCCATAGATGGAATGGAAGATATAAGTAATCAACAGGAATTTGTTGTAGCTTTTGAAGGGTTATAATAAGAAGGATATAAATATATGGGATGAAAATATGGTATATATTAAACACTCTTATAACAAAGAAATCCACACCTCTACTAGTAAGTCCCCATTTGAAATTTGTTTTAGATATTTTCCACCTTCACCTTTGGATATTACATATGGGTAGCAAGGAGGAGTAAGTTAATATCATAGAAGGGATGGATTGAGGGATAAAAAAATTGTTGAGAAGATCAGGAAGATCCATAAATAAGCATAGGAGACACTACGGAAGTCACCAAAAAATATAAGGCTAGACATGATTAGCACAAAACATAGAAGTCATTCAAGGTGGGAGACATAGTATGGTTATAGTTGAATAAGGAGAGGCTATAAGGTCTCAGTGATAAAATTAAAGCTATGTAATATTCTCCCTTTGAGATATTGGAAAAGGTGGGAGATAGCACCTATAGACTTAGTATACTCCCATTACGAAGGCTTCACTAGGGGAGAAGTACCATACCACGTGAGTTCATAAATTGGAATAAATAGTTTTTATATGTTGTGTATAAAAAATGGTGGTCAAATTTAACAAAAAAATATAAAGGGGAATAAAAAATGTTAATGAAAAAATAGATACCTATAATATCTAGTGAAAGTAGATTTTTTTTAAATTGGGAAGGTGTAATGGGATTGTATTGATAGGGGGTTACATAAAGTGATTTTTATAGGTATTTTCCAATATGTAGTAAAATTAAGGGGTTATTTAGTATTCCATGAACACACATGCTATGTCATAGGTTCATTGAGTGAAGCCCTCATGACTCGCATACATGCACATTTACTCAGTAGTGAATGTGGAGAATCTGAAACTCTATTAGCCTTCCATGCTAGATCAGGAAGCAGAATAGCTACTACCTTTTGTGAAATATTTGGCACCAGATACTCAAGAAAAATTGATAAAAAATTCAATTTTTTATAAGGGGACGAGAACTATGAGAAAACAACTTATAGGAAAAGCTAAATGGTACACTCGAGAGAAGTTGGAGAAACAAAATTTTAATCTCATTAAGTAGAATCTTTTGGGACTCAAATCCTCCCAAAATGGGGTGGTTCGATCCTTATTGGATCATTGTATTTTTTTCATCCATATCAATTCTTTAAGAGTAGGAAAAGTGGTGGAATAATATTATAGGAACATTTTTACCAGTAGGACCCAATTTGGAAAATTGGGGTCTGAAACCTTGAACCGATACCTTTGTCCTAGAAATTAGTTCATATTTTTCCATTGTTTCATTAAGGATTCCAATTGTCTAATAAAGTTTGTCCAATCCCTCAAAGGATACCTCAACCCTTAGGATCTTGATATTGTGTTGTAGGTCCTTGTTTCTCTTCTCTAGTATTTTTTTTTTTCTAATAGTGGATGAATGCAATGGTGCAGATAAAAATGTACCTTCACACTTCCAGTTTCTTATTTCCTTATGTATTTTCCTTAGAGCTTTTACAATAACATTGGATTGTTGAACTGCAACTATTTTCTATTTTTCTCTTCCTATTTCTAGTGTTGTATCCTACTCATCCCATATCTAATCCTTCTATGTGCTCCCTTTGATGTCACATAGACTTCTTCGTGGGCTTCCCATGCTATTTATTTTTTTACAAAATGGGTTTTTATACCGTCCCTTGTTGGTTCTTGTGTTGCAGTTGGGGTATCTACCTCTTCTTCCACCATCCCTATTGGTTCTTATGTTCCAACTTGGCCTTATATTATTCTTCCACTACTCATGTTGGTTCTTGTGTTATAGTAGATTTTTTTGCCTATTTTTTCTCTTCCTCCTATGTTTTTGTTGTAGTAGATTGGGCCAGGTTTTCCTTTTTTTAATATCTTTTTCCCTTCCTTTTGGGTATGGCCACATAAGAGGGTATTTCAGTCATGCACCTGAGCCTTTTATTTAGGGGTCAACTCCTAATTTTTTTGAGGTTGCTATCATGATTTCATTTTTCCTCCTCCTTTAGTTCTTGTGGCTCCATCAATGAATCTGGTGTTACAACAATTTCTCCTGCCACGGATGCTTCAAGTGTTGTAGCATATGCTTCTTCTAGTGTTACAACAACTTCTTCCTTTGGTGTTGTAGTCACTTCTTCTAGTGTTGCAATCAATCCTTCAACTAGATGTGCCTATAGCTTTGGTATTCTCATAAGTTCATCTTAATTATGGCCCACCTACAAGAGCACGTGCACCACCAAAAACTTAATGAGATAATGGCATGAGAGGGAATCCTTGGGTTAGTTGGATCTATCTACATTGGTGGCCATCTAATGCAGCATTTTCCATAGGTGGAAGGGCATATTTATCAACCTATAATGCCTCAAGTGGTCCAACAACTCTAAATGGATCCATTAAATGATTCAATGACACCTATCATAGGTAAAATACTTTTCGATTGATGCACACTGGATTTGGGATCCTTCAATTTTTCCTATTTGGTTGTTCCTTGATGCAAATCTAGCTGATATGTGCTTATAACATTGGAAAATAGAAACCATGACCAATATTCCCAATTTATCCTCTTGTCACTTATTTAAAACCATAGGGATCTAAATCCCTTTATAAAATTATAGTACAATGGGAGGATTTGTGTATAAAAAGGGTGTGACCTTACTATATTGTTGCAACCACTATATGTATGTCCATAGCTTTTCCTAAAACCAAGTCCAACATACACTTTATGTAGCATCGTTCCACCTATGTGTTCATATATATATATATATATATATCCATCGATTTAAGACAATATGCTTGATGCTTTTGGGGCCCATAACTCCTTAAAATTATACAATTAAATATGTTATGATCTGGCCCATTTTACAACATAGGAACCACTCCAAGCACCTATCACCCAAGCCCCAGAACTTCAAACCGACTATCAATTAAATGATCATTGGTTGGCCCCACAATAGATTTATGCCTTGTTAATTTCCTTTGTAATTGTGCCAATCCATGTCTAGATGCATCCACTAACTAATGTTGGAGTTTATCTCCCTTGAGTGCCAGGAGTTAACTCCTTTAGATTTCGATGTTAAGTCCTTCAAGTGTAAGACATAACACTTCAAATCGTGAGGGGGTAAATGTTCTATCAACCAATAGGATATATCATAGAATGTCAGGCGTTAGGACATAAAACACCAGGGAACTAAGTGCTAACAATTTTGGGGGAATAAAGAAATAAATGTTGGGATGAAATGTTGTAAAGCGTCAGGATCTATGTCTAGTGTCACCATTGTCAAGTGACCATCCATCAAATGAGGATTTTTTTTTTAGTATTGGAATTTAACTATGTTGTAATTTATATAAAAGTTTCAACTCTCTTTGCGCTTTATTCTTACAAAACTTTGAAAACAATTTTATATATATGTAAAAACCTCCTCTCGGTCTTCCCTTATGCTCCTGTCATCACTCTAATACATACTTGCATACATACATGCACACATACATACAAACAGACACACACAATGACACACACACACACACGCATAGATATAAATATATATATATATATTTATATATATATATATATATATATATATATATATATATATATATATATATATATATATATATATATATATATATATATATATATATATATATATATAGATATAAATATATATATATATATTTATTGTCTTGGACTACAAAAATTGTTTCCATATGAAATATGAAAGATTAATCAATAATAAATCCTTGTACAACTGAATATTGTAGAAGGATATGTTATCCATAGCTCCCTCTCTATGCTCAAACTCTCAAAGAAATTCTTCCTTTATTAATATGCACACAAATTAAAAAGGCCCTGTTAGGCTGATTTACATTCTATGCCTCATCAAGCTTCCTCCTAAGCTTAAAATTTTGGTATCACTAGTCATATACTCTAGAAGTTCCTTCTTAAGCACCCCTTTTATCTTCTTTGGCTTCTACACCTTGCTCACAATCTTCTTCTGAGAAATTACACTGTTCCCTCAAACTTCAATTGAAATCTGCTTGTAAAATTTCTTGTTGCAACTTTTTCTTCCACAAATTTACTTTAATATCTTTTACTTCCTCTCTTCATCCTCTACAATTGTTTTTGTTTTATTATTTCTCCCACTGTTACATGTTTCAACTATTTGAACACATTAGTTGGAAATAAAAATTCATTTCCTATCATCCAATTTTAATACTGTTGTAATTTCTCGGTTCCCTTGCTGACTACAATCTTATAAATTGTGTTCTCCTTCCTCGACTAACTTCTTTAACATCTCCAAAACAAATCACCTATAAATCAATCCTTAATTGTATTTTAAATAATTAATCTCTTTGTTGGACCATATATCTACATTTAATTTTTGGAAATATTCAATCTACAATCTACAATGATCCACCCACTCAACTTTATCAAAATCTTTGTCAACCCTTTGTCCTGAGTTTCTCAATATTTTTAAAGTTCCATGCTTATCCATAAAAAAAATAACAAAATTACTTGGTTGAGATACAATGATTTTCTCCTTGACTTCCCTATTATCTCCATATATTTTTGTTTCCAATATCATCATTGTTTCGTCCAAATAAGTAGGTGTAAAAAAACATTCCCTAAGAGTTTTAAAGCTAAAGATATTTCTAGCTATGATACCACACACTAGATTTGGGGTCCTTCAATTTTTCTTATTTGATTTTTCCTTGATGAAAATATAGCTTAGATCTGCTTCTAAATATAACAAATGGAAAACCACAACTGATGTTCCCAAATTATCCTCTTGTCGCTTCCTTGAAACCATCGAGATCTAAATACCTTCATAAAATTATAGTATAGTGGGAGGATTTGTATACAAAAAGGGTGTGAAATTACTAAATTATTGAAACCAGTATATGTATGAAAACTGAGTCCAATGTACAGTACAATACACAGCCTCGTTCAAGTTTTATGTTCATATATTTGTGTGTGTGTACATGTCACCACCACTTTAAGCACGGATGCGTGCTGATTTTGGGGCCCGTAAATCCTTAAAATTATAAAATTCAATATGTTCTGGGTTGAACCACTTTACAACTTAGGCATCACTCCAAACACCTATCACCCGAGCCTCGGAACTTCAAAATGGCTATCTATAAAAAGACCATCAGGTGGCCCAACAATATATTTTCACCTTGTTAATTTCCTTTGTAAATGTTCCAAGCCAATTCTGGATGCAACCATTGACTAATGCTAGCATTTATCTCCCTTGGGAACTGAGAGCTAAATCCTTTAGAAATTAATGTTAAGTCCTTCGAGTGCTTTACATAATGAACCAAATCCCCAAAATTTAAATTTTATATCCACCAAGAGGATTTACTTTTAATAATTTCAAGCGTTATGCCATAAAACATTTGGGAACTAAGTGTTAACAATGCTAGGGTAATAAAGCAATAAATGTCAGGATGCAATGTTGTAAAGAATGAGGATCTACGTCTAGTGTCACCAATTTCAAGTGACCATCCATCAAATGATTTTTTTTTTACAATATTGGAATTTAACTTTGTTGCAATTTATAAAACGAGTTTCAGATCTCTCCATTATTTCTTCTTATAGTCCTCTGACAACCATTTTGTATATATATAAAAACTTCCTCTCAGTCTTCCATTACTCTCCTATAATTACTCATATATATATATATATATATATATATATTCTCGGCCTACAACAATTGTTTCGATATAAAATCTCAAGTCATCTTTGTCTATCTTATACACACTTCTCTACCTCTCTTTTTTTTTCTTCGTTAATTCAATATATGAATAATTACATAAACGATTTCCTTCGAGATCCATCAAAAGTGGATCTAAAATCCACTTTGGCTACAAAATCCAAATCTCTCTCGAATTTCTCAAACAAAATAACAAAACACTAAAATTGCTAGATCACTAGATTATCCTATCTAATTAAATCCATAGTTTGAGGAACCAACTCTTCTAGTAAAATGATTGATCTTCTTAGCTAATTGGGTTTTATGATGCTCCTGCATCATGGATGAAAATTTCTACCTTGACCAAAGGTTCTAGAAAGGATTTCCTAAAAAATATTCCATCATCTATGGTCATGACTTCTTACAGGAGTACTGTTGTTCTCCCACCTATGGTAGCTCTAAAATAGTCCCTATTTTTTCCTCATTCGCTAGAAATAACATTCCCTCCATTGTTTGCATGTCATTCTGAAAATTTAAAACAAACTTGAATGTAATGTTCTCATCAAACCATTGCAATCTCTTTTCATATTCAATCCACCCCATTTCCTAGAATATGGCACAAATTTGGTTATAGGATTGTAGCACAAAGGGCTACCAATGTTTTAGAGAACCACCCATGATGCTTTCTCGGAAACCAGACAATATACTAGTTGCAATGCAAATGAAAAACCCATTTGGAGATAACAATTGGAAATTAAGGTTATATAATTGTGAACTAATTGTGAGAGTCATTGTTGAAATTTGCAACAAGAAACAATGAAATTGGCATCCATAAACGATATCCAGAAAATGGAATCTAGAAGTGGCTACCATGGAGGCTTTTGATTTAATTATTTCTTAATTAAATTAGAAGAAATGTGTGTCAAATTTATCTATCCCTTAAATAAATTGGACAATAAATTGTAATCTTATCTCATAATCACTTGTAATACTTAACTGAGTGTGATAGACTCAGTTAGCTCATGAAATTCAAGTTGAGGGTGCTTGGTAATCCATGTAGAGTGATTATATTTGTTTTAGAGTCCAAGTTGTAGTTAGTGTATTAGTTTAATGCATGAGAAATCAATTAACTCAATTAAGTCAGTTAAAGTCAGCCGTTATACTAGTGAGAGGTCAAGTGAATTAAATCATATTTAATTCACATGCAGTGATTTGTCAAGTGACTGTTGATTATTATTAATAGCTGCATGCATGTCAGTTCTAATGAAGGCCCAGTTGAGACAAAGGTTAAAGGGAAGTTATCTATTAGTTGTATTTATAGAAAATTTCCCAAGTGCAATAATATAGACCATAAGATGCCCATGATGTATTGCGCAGTCAAGGAAGGCTAATTATCCTAATTAATAGGGATTAATTTCCTAGGGATTGCGTGAACAAGGAAGGTTGAAGACAGGTTGAGAATTGGCTAAGTGTTGGACCAATTTTGCCTGGATCATTGTGAGACAGTCAGGATAGTGAAGCTGACTCTTGTGAGAAGAGTGCATTTTATTGTTTCATGATTCCTTGGTTCATTATACAATAGAGATAGAGGGGTTTTGAGTAGTTTCTTTCCCCAGAAAAATATCTTGTGTTGTGGATTGATTTTCTTTCTCTTGGTGTGATTGTGGGATTGCATTTAATTTTCGCAAATTAATTGTAGAAGGATTCAGTATCTTTCTCTAGTATATTGCATGATCAGATTGAATCCATTGGTATACATATTGTTTGTATAATTTCTACATGGTATCAGAGTGCCAAGAATCAGAATAGTGGAGAAGAAATTGAGTTTGTGTTGAACAATATTCAAACTTGCAGATACTTTATTTGGAGCGACAAGTGGATCGATATCATTTTCAGTGGATTAAGATTAGAATATGCACTTAAGGGTAGTTCTCATTATATTGCATGGAAAGACAAAATGGAGGTAGTTTTGGAGGACAACGGGTTGAAAAAATTCATTGATAATGATATTCCCAAGCACGCAGCACTAGACGCTTCTCTTCTTGATGCTTCGCAAAAGAAGGTAGCAAGGGCAAGGAGAATCTTATTATAGGGAGTTTGAGATAACATTGTCTCGAGTCTCCATGGAAAGGAAACTCCATATGCAATGTGGAAGTCCTTGACAGATCTATTTCAAAACATCAACAACCAAAGGAAGTTGGCGCTGAAGGAAAAGCTTAGGAAAATCAAGGAGGAGGGCAAGACGGTACCAACATACTTGGCGAAGTTCACTCAATGTCGAGATGAGCTTAGAAGTGTTGTTGTGATCATAGTGGATTATGACTTGGTGAGCCTAGCACTTCTAGGCCTTCCCAAGAGTTGGCATAGTTACTAGGACTCTGTGAATGGGAGGGAGAATTTACCAGATTGGGAGCGACTTTGGTCAGATTTTGTACAAGAATAATTCAGGCAGAATGCCAGGGATGGATCCTCATCAAAGAATAATGACGAGGAATATTGTGCCTTGTCCAGTAAGGAAAAGAGGGCCAAGGGAAATAAATCCCAAGGCGAATCAGCTAAGAAATACTTGTCCAAGATCATATGTTTTCACTATCACGAGCATGGCGACTATGCTATGAATTGTCCACAGAAGAAGGCAAGCAAGAAGGAGCCTACAATTGTAGTGGGTGAAGCATTGGATTCACAATTTGAGCTTGATTTTACTTTCATTGCATGCATGGCTAGCAGTGTAATGGGATGCATGTGGTATTTAGATAGCGAAGCCTCGTTCCATATGACGGGAGATAGATATCTCTTCAGTGACTTGGAGGAGAAGGACCTCCAACAGAGCATAGATTTTAGAGATGACCAGAGGTATAGCGCTACCATCATAGGTACAGTTACCTTTCAGAGGGAGAATGGATTCCACCTCAGACTAGCAGATGTTTTGTATGTTCCAGTCCTAAAGAAGAATCTTGTCTCCGTAGTGGTATTGGAAGACCGTGGTCATGAAGTGTTGTTTAGAAAAGGAAACATTTTCCTAAAGCACATAGCCACAAGACAATTGAAGTAGATCGGTTCAAGAGTCAAGAACCTGTATGCACTTGGGGTTAAGGATGCATGAAAGGCTTTGAGGAGCAAAGAAGTGGTTAATGACTTGGTGGTTGAGAGGGAGCAATTATCTCTCAACATGCAGCCTCAAAAGCAGTCTCAGAAGGTTGTGGAGAAGCCAAAATTGGGGATGCAGAGAGGAGACCAAGTGGAAGATTCCACTCAAGTAGAGACCTCCAAGAGAGGGAAATTTCGAGGCAGAAGGGAGAGGGAGTACATGCAGCTATACCTCTAGTTTGAGGTGGGAAGATGTGCATAATTAATTCCAAGAAGAAATTTGGGCAAGGTTCATTGAGATGGTGGGTCTCATGGATCGAACCTGACTACGAGGAGCCCACAATACAATAGTAGAAGGAAGGATCAGTTATATTGATTCCTTTCTTGTTGAGAGGGAGTGTTGAAATTTGCAACAAAAAACAGTGAAATTGGCATCCAGAAGTGGCTACCATGGAGGATTTTGATTTAATTATTTCTTTATTAAATTAGAAGAAATGCGTGTCAAATTTATTTATCCCTTAAATAATTTGGACAATAAATTGTAATCGTATCTCATAATCACTTGTAATAGTTAACTAAGTGTGACATACTCAGTTAACTCATGAAATTAGAGTTGAGGGTGGTTGGTGAGGCATGTAGAGTGATTATATTTGTTTTAGAGTCCAATTTGTAATTAGCGTATTAGTTTAATGCATGAGAAATCAGTAAACTCAATTAAGTGAGTTAAAGTCAGTCTAACTAGGTGTAACTGCTTGTTGCACTAGTGAGAGTTCAAGTGAATTAAATCACATTTAATTCAAATGCAGTGATCTATCAAATGACTGATGATTTACTATTAATAGCTGCATGCATGTCAGTTCTGATGAAGACCTAGATGAGACAGAGGTTAAAGGGAAGTTATCTATCAGTTGTATTTACAGAAAATTGCTCGGGCGCAATTATATAAAACATAGGATGCCCATGATGTATTGCATAATCAAGGAAGGCTAATTATCCTAATTAATAGGGATTAATTTCCTAGGGATCGTGTGAGCAAGACAGGTTGAAGACATGCTAAAAATTGGCTAAGTGTTAGAGCAATTTTGTCTAGATCAGTGTGAGACAGTCATGATAGTGAATAAAACTCTTGTGAGAAGAGTGCATTGTATTGTTTCATGATTCCTTGGTTCATTATACAATAGAGATAGAGGGGTTTTGAGTAGTTTCTTTCCCCAGAAAAATATCTTGTGTTGTGGATTTATTTTCTTTCTTTTACTTGGTGTGATTTTGGGATCGTGTTTAATTTCCATAAATTAATTGTAGAAGGATTCAATATCTTTCTCTAGTATATTGCATGATCAGATTGAATCCATTGGTATACATATTTTTTGTATAATTTCTACAGTCATTTCAAAGGGTGCATTGATGGTGGAGTAATACAAAGGTTAATGGTGAATGATGCATGCAATCATTTCAAGGTAAGTTTGATTATGATACTTAAATGTTAGAGGTTATGTAATGAAATTCATACCTTTTCAATGCTTATCATGATTATTGGTTCTCTCATGGTTGTTTGTGATAGGTACGCTATAGCCCATATTCTTTCATGATTCCAGAAATGGAACCAAGAGTGGGTTGTAACTATTGTTTGTAAAAGGTGTTGCAGAATTTTCTCTAAACTATTGTTGTAGCAATGGGCACTACAAGGTGTTGCAACAATGGACATTATATTGGCCTAGTCAAGAGGTGTTGCAATAATGGTTTCAAATGTTGTTGTAGAATAGTTGTCATATCAACTCATCCTGAAGGTGTGGCAACAACTTGTGTTGGTTATATTCTATGGAAGGTGTTTCAACACTATTTTGTGTTGTGCTTTTGTTCGTGTTGTAACCACATCATGTTGGTGTTTCAATAATGATGTTGCAACCACATCATAATGGTGTCGCAAAATTAGTGTTGTAGCCACAAGGTTATACCCTTCCCTACACAATGATAAAATTTAGAGAGTGTTTATAAGCAAGAACAAAAAAAGTGTCAAGAACCTACGAGTATTATGAATAGGAGGATCCAGTGAAATAACCATTATGAAACAGTAAAGTTCCATTTCTACCCATGATTTTGTTTTCAATTTACTCATTTTTGTATTTTTACTTTTAAATTTTTTTTCCTTTATTTATTTATTTCTATTTTTATTGTTTATTTAACTGTGGGAAATAAAAAACAACTCATCTAACAAGTATTTCTCCAAGCTATAATGGTGTCCTCAAGGTATATACCTTTGTCTCTATCGGTAAAATAACTCTCTATCCATAAGCCGAATCATATGGAGTAAAACTAGTAGAATTTCTCCGATGATGTCTAGTAGGCCCATAATGCTTCGGGAAGTCTATCTACCGTGTCCTTGAGGTGGATTTGAAGAGTATTTATTATGATGACCTCAATGCTTTTTTTTCCTTCCAGTTTTCCATTGGTCTATGGATAGTATGGAATTTTCAACCCTATGTTTGATCTTATATGTTTCCATGATGTCTTGAATGAGCCTTGAAGTGAATTTTCTCTTTTATTAGTGACAATATCCCTAGGTGCTATAAATCTTAAAATATTTCACCATGGAAGAAGTCTATTGTTATTTTTTTTCACTTAAGAGTTCCTTTGCTTCCATCCACTTTATATCATAATTTTTGTAGACTAGGATGTAGGAGTTTCATTAAGACAATGAGTTGATGGCTCTAGTGAAATCAAGAGCTCATTTCTCAAAGGTTTTTATCACTAGCTGCGCCTATAATAAAATTTCATTTACCTAAACTATTCCCCCCATTTTTTGTTAGTTATCACATGTTTTCACATTCTATTTAGCATCTCGAAAGATTGAGAGTCAGTAGTACCCTTGATAGAGTAATTTGTAACCAATCCTCCTATCTATAAATTGGCCTCCTAAAGGGCGATCATGACAAGCATTTATTATATTATGGATCTCATCCTCTGTCACAGATCATAATATAGAAATATTTGACCATGTGTAAAAGAGGCATCCATCAATCCATGAAAGCATCCAACTTGCTTGATGATTTTTTGTTGTTCCTTCTAATATTTAGCTAATATTCCAAAGTTGACTGGAATTATTCTTTGAAAGAGGATTCATGCTCTAAGGGTGATGCATCTTATATAGAAAAATAAGCTTGGAATTAAAGTTATGATATGTGAGTGAGAGTGTCTATGTCAGATAAGGATGATAAGGCTATAAGATCACCAATTTCTTCATCCTTAGTCTCATCCCTGAGAGTAAGATATTAGACTATGATGAGAACTTGATGAGAAAATACCTCCTCATCACTTCCCTAATCATTTTCCCATAATAGAGTTTTTCGATCAATACAGAGCTGAGATGGACTATATAAGGTGAGTTCCTTAGTGGAGTTCCCATGGGAAATTGTCATATTTCCATACCTGTAGCCAAAATATGCATCTGCATAGACTAACCATGGTTTTCCTATGATGAATGGATATACCCCTAGAAAATATTTAGTTTGTAGAACCATGAAATTAGGGAGATACTCCTAGAAATCCAAAAAAATGACTACATCTTCCAAAATCCCTTTGTGTTTGATAGTGGATCATCAACACGTTACAATACTATAGGGGTTTTCCTAAGTCTTGAAAATCCTTGGGATTCCATTGTTTCTTGGATCATCGCATGTATAATAGCTCTAAGGTCAATCAATGTGTTCGGAATAATTGTATGATTTATTTGTACATTGATAACTAGGTTGTTGGCATCTAGTATTTAATAGTGAGGACCCTCAAAACATAAGATCTACTAACTTTCCCATAACATATGTTTCTTGAGGTTCTTTCCTTTATCTGGAAACTCTCCTCAAGGATAATTCTTGAACCAATTTAGAATAAAAAGGGACATATTTAATAGATTAAAATATTACTAATAAGGATTGAAAATTATCTTAAAAATTATAAACCTTGGTAAATATTACTAGTCCCTAATATGCAAAGTGTAAAATGTTTAGCAATATTTTTCACCAATAGAATATATATTTCAAACTCAGGTGGAAAATTTTGAAAGGGTTATTCCAGCCACGTCCTTTGTCTAAGTCGATTATCGATGGATGAGGCATTAAGGGAGCCCAAACCGTCGAGAAAAAAATAATTGATGAAATGTCATTGGCATTATAATTTATTGAAAATTTATTTTAACACTTATCGTTCTCACTTGATTTGTGATTAAGCACAATGTTGCATCAATTAGGCTTTTTCTACTTATCACCATGGTCGACCATGAATCATTCCCTAGCTACCCTTTCACTAGAAATGTTGAGCCCTTATGTAATGTTACCCATTTTTCTCATGTCTTTATTGTTATCTTGGGGTGCTTTCTTGCGCTATCTATGATGGAAACCAAGACTTACCAAGAGCTAGTGATGGTTTTCTCGGACATAGAAGCGACTCATTATCACTGCAATTTGATTTCCATGAAGGGAACGATGCTACCCACTCGAAGTGTAGCAATCAAGTCCCTACTAACTGATAGAGATATGGTTATAATTATGATTTTAAGTAGAAAAATTGAGAGATGCACACACATAGGAATAATTACATTACACACTACAAATTACATCGATACATCACATATTTATGGTGCTTGTGAGATCCAACCAATTTTAAATATGAATAGGTAGGTTGAGATATTATCTCAACATCCACCTACAAATTTGCAACTCATTCTAAACTGATCATGGAAGAATTCTCTTCCAAGTCTCTCCCTTAATTCTTACATCCACAATTACAATACATATTATAAAAATAAAACTGATCTTTGTCTCACTGGTCTTCATCAAAAACTTTAGTCACTTTGTAGTCTTCTGGACTTTTCTCTTTCTTACTCCACATATTCGAGCTTACCTCTCCACTCATTTAAAACAAACTCGCTTTTGACCATCATATGATGAACTTTTCAAGTTAAACAATATTGGATAAGAGCTATCAAGCAATGAACCACTTTATGAACCAATCACAAATCTCTTGGATATTTCTCTTTCGTCTATCCAATAGTTGCTAGGAAGACAGTCTGAATACTCAATGTGTTCAAAATTTGATCTAACAACTTGACATGTTTCACACACAGATCCATATTGTAACATGTAGCCATTGTTCAAGAGTTTCATATCACCAAAAACAACAAACCAAACCATAACAATATTTAAACATAATTAAACAAATGATATGTTCATAGGTTTCAAAGCACCAAAAACCATCAATTTAAATTATGTTATATTGTACAATAATTAGTATAGTTCTCATATATATATATCCTTTAACAACCTTCAATCATATTGAACAATACACTAATTTCTTGAGAAATCTGGCCACCTTAAATTTCACTTATAATGTTTTCTATGTTAATTATATTATTGTTGAAGGCTTTTCCAAGCCATATATACCTAGATTACATTGTCAAAACAAAATATATCCATGAACCCTGTGAACTTGCTGGAGTGGCTCCTCTAAGAAGTGTCGCTCCAAAGAGTACCATGATCTTCTCTCCCTTATCTTTGGTCACAGTTTCGCTTTTAGTACCTGGGAATGCAGTGAAGGGGCCAGAGGCTGGAGGATAAGCAGTATTCGATGAACAGGGTATTGGGATGAGCTTGGCGTTTTGGCAACTTTCGAAGGGGAAGAGGTTGGTCCAGATGCTTCAAGAGATCCAGTCATTTCTCCCTGAGCATCGCGACAATGGGAGCCTGTTCTAGTGAGGGAGCCTTAGACAAAAGGAAAAGTATAAACCCCATAATATTAAGAAGGAAATTTAGAATTCAATTCAGGAATTTCAATTAGATTTGGACTAGCACTATATGATTATAGTTGATTGAAGCCGAGGGGGATAAGGTAAGAGTTATTTGTTAATTACTATTTTATATAATGCACAGTTTGTTTGGTGGTCAGTGTGCATGAGGGAATGTTTGGATTTTTATTGGTGACATTATAGTTTTTTTTTTTTCAGCCAGAAAAATGATTTTGGTTTATATAATGTACTAGGGCATGTCACTTATAGTAGTCAAAGTACTTACAATATTTCCAATTAAATTTTCACCTGTTAATTCAAAATAAAAATATTGATTCTTTCAGTAGTTATAGACTTTTACATTTAATAAACTAAGAATATTCTTTCAATTTTTCTTTCCAAAATGGATCAAAAAAACTGACAAAAAAAAATTTATTTTTACTATTCCTGTACAGTGCATTTCACTATGAGATCTGCTTGCTAATAGATTTCTTTCCTTCCTGTTCCTATAAAAACTTTCATCGTGAGCCTTAACTAAAATTTACCTTACCTACTGCTCTAGGTCCAAAAGAGTTGTATAACTCACAGTAAATTTCCCCATATCTTCCATTCAATCCTCTTTTGGATAATCTATCTGCTTCGTTGTTTTTTTCTATGTATACATGGCAGGAAGTTATAGAGGTGAAATTCCACTTTAATGCATGAATTCTCTCCAACCATTGTGCAATATTACCTAGATTTTATTGAGTTCCCTTATTCATATGCTCAATAATGACTTTTGAATCTCCAATACCCAAAGCTCCTCCAGATAAAGTTGGTTGGAAAACCATAACAATCCCCAAAACTAAAAAAAATGCCAATGGAATCTCTTTAATTTCTTTCCTCTAGATTCTGTTACGTTGTAGCAATTTCAATTTCAAAAGAATTTATGGTGTAAGCATAACAATTATATTTTTTAATTTTAATTAGTCAACATTGAATGGAATGTCATCATTTGTAATTTATGATAGATGGAATCAACCTTGAGTCTATGGAAAGGCCATATATGACAACGAAGAAGTCGTTACTGAGGCATCTACAAATTCTATCCAGCTCACAATGCAGTGACCCTTACCTAAGAATGATATTTTTAATTATTTTTCCTTAAAATTTAGTTTCATAGCTATATTAAGGCACACATATGATTCATTTAATGAATTAGATAATATGTTTATGATTGTGTAATCAACGAGAAGTATCTTTTGAAAATCTTGTCGGCACCATAACCATGTGTTAGTGGTAATATTTTTGGCACTTGGTATGAACTAAATATCTGAATGAGCGACATGTGTAACATACACTGATAACCTCACATGGAAATGCAGGAGTTAAAAAAATATATACAAGTTACCCATAGGTAGCTATCCAAATCACTATTAAATATTCCTTACTAATCCTTAGATATTATGTTCACCAATTCATAGTGTAACTTCAATATAAGAATATTAAGTTTGCTTAACTATTAACAACCTCCATTATGGTAAATTACCATAAAACTGTATGTGATACCTTGCATTCACTTCATTATTCATGTAGTCATCACATACTTGACATTATGAACATCACAACAAGAAAGGAATCCACATCATCAATTTGACACAATAATCAATCACATCATTGAACACCAATATACCCTGGAAACCCCATAGGGTAAAAACCAACAAACGTTTAATTTTATTATTAAACACTCATGAGGGTGTTCAACCCTCACTCAATGGCTTATAAGGGAGACCATCCCTTAACCATCGTTATAAATCTTACAAGGAAATATACAAATATCTAGCTTAAAGCCATTACAATAATTACGAAAGCATTTACCCACTAATCTTCATTTCTTCATATCTTCGTGGCATCTCCGTGGAATGGATGTACCTACAATGTACCATCGTACAATGGACCATCCTGCAGCTCACACTTATCTACATGAACCATTAATCATTTACCTGCCACCACTTATCTGCATGAACCATTAATTATTTACCTGCCACCATGTTAAGCATAATATTTCTTTCTCCTAAGTCACCATCATTTCCTATCATTGATGTCATCAAAATATTTTATAGCATGATTAGATAAAGCCTTAATCAATAAATAATTAATCTTTAAGTGATCCTTTAACACTTATTCATGTGCATACATGAGATGTGAATACGATATTACAACATGATTTCTTCTAACATCTCTACCTTAGTGTGAGCAAGTAATTATCAATTCATGTCAAATAATCCCCACATTTTTATGACACTTCTCACACACGTTCACATTCGTACAAGAAAAATCACTACAACTGTCCAGGAATTCCTTCAATGGAAAATAACACAATGTGCATTCGTGTTACTTAAACTTTAACAAAAGAACTAGCCCTTCAGCATGATGAACGTTGTTCCTATGCATACAATCCATAAATTTTCTAAAATAAGTTCCCAAAAGAATACTTAACACGTTAGAGCATGCAAACACATGTTTCATTTTTGAGGAAATATAACATAATAGGCATACAAAACGTGGTCTCTTTTCCATAAAAATAATGGAATAAAGCATAAGAATACATGTCTTATTCTCCCAATATTATACCAACATTACCCATATATATATTTCAAGGAAACCAAAACATTACTTTAGTTTTTGTACATGTAATTCATCTTCTCTGCCAAAGAATATTTTCTAGTGTAGGATAACAAAAAATGTTATCATTTCCCACAGACAAATGTATATTCTTTCCAATGAAAGATAATACAAATCATGCATGCATATACATGATATTGTTCTGAAAGAAACTGTCATAATAATTATGATAACATAAAGTAATCACATACTCAATATATCTTCTATCCATGCAAAGAACCCTGTTTCTCTACAATTCTACATGCAAGTTGTTCATTCTTGGGTTCCAAGAATTTACCATAGATAGTCTCTTTTATGCATAAAAACTAGGCAACACTAACAAGGTTAACTTAACCTTTAATACACCTAAATCAAGATGTTGACATAATTCATCTAGCCAAATAATCTTTTCAAAAGGTTATTCTTTTCAAGTAAGAACAACATATATAAAACAATAGAATCTTTTCCAAAGAAAAGATGATGAGAAACTAACATGGGTTTTTCATGACTTATTTTCCAAGAACAACACATTAAATTATCTCCCAACCCATGAAATATCTTCAAGAATTACCCTCTTTAACCTATATTCATTTTCAAGAAATAACTCGGATTTATTTGTCATTTCATACATATGTATGAAATTCCCTTCTTTTACAAAAAGAACAAGCATCTTATTTTTCTTACATAAGATGAATATATACAAAGACAAGTAAAATTATTTATATTATCTTTTACTACTGCAGATATCTTTCAAGATACATGTAGCAATATTTGCAAGAACTCACATGGTTTATTTTCGGAAAAAATAACAAAGTAAGTTTGTCTTTTACCATTTTATGTTTATAAGAACAATATATATTTCTAAAAGGTTAACATAATAGCAATCTTTTTAGGAAATTACAGGGATTCTTTTCTGAAAAACTAGCACTGTAAGTTTTCCCTTTACCATGGTATATCTCTAAGAACAATATCTTTCTAAAAGATTAACATAATACCAATCTTGTATCTTTATTACTTTCCGAAAAAATAAAATATTAACATACTAGAAATCTTTATTATGTTCCGAACAAACATACTAGAAATCTTTATTTTACCATAGTATATCTCTAAGAACAAACATGGCTATATTTGCGTATAACAATTCATATGAAATATTTTATTTTCTTTCCAGAAAATGGGTAAAATATTTCAAAATAAAACTACTATTTTGAAGAATAATTATCTTTTGTCCAAGATGTTTAACCTTCTGCACCCATGTGTTGGTATTGTGTAACTCGAGGGATGTTTCCATTTCCGAGAGATATTCGGAAGCAACGCCCATAGCAGTTCCATTTCAAGGTAAGAACTCAGACATCTCCACCAAAAGATAGTCTATGCCAACTCCATCTTTAGTCACATCACTAATTATCCTTTTGGTTCCTTTCTCGTTTGGGCATTTGGGCATGTATAAATAAAAAATACAATCATTCCAGGTCACAATCACTTATGCAACTGGACCGGCACCGCTAACAGAGTACCATGCTTCTCCGCAGTCACCAATCTTCGGTAATCCTTGAATGCATACCAATAATAATTGTTCTCAACGAAACTCCCACAGTGGTCGTAATTGAAGAAAACCTAACTACTTCTTGAAAACTAATTCAATTATATTTTTCATGAATGAAAAAGGTAAATACGTGGGTTTATGGATGTTACATGCTCCTCCCCTTCAGAGAACACCATCCCCGGTGTTCATCTCTTACTAGGACTAGCATTCTGAACAACCCAAAAGGGGATCCTTCCCATTCAAAATGAAACACTTTTTTTTTTCTTAGATGTCATTAATTGAAACAAGAATGTTTTTATCTATATTCATAATCATGTATAGCTCAAAATATATTCCATTTCCATTTTAACTACTTATCCATTATTCAATTCATAAAATATAGAAAAATATCTATACGAACTTACCATTACTTACCAATTACTATTGGAGGTAATGTTGGATTTTACACAAACTTTCTAAGAATGGTTGAAAAACCCATCAACACTCCATGGAAAGAGCCTGTAATGTATGACTAAAAAATTCAATCACATTAGTCACATAGTTTTAATCAAATGAAACACTTGCAACTATCAAACATTCATGCAATATCAAGAGATGTTTTAATAAGAGTACTTCCACTAGTACTCAGAGAGCACCAACCCTCTAATCAATGCATCACGTGCACAATGTCTTAGCTTTTGCTAAAGGCATCCACACAGTACTTCAAAAAGTACTCAGAGAGCACCTAGCTCTCTAATCGTACCAATGGTCAATTAATGAACCATGGGCATATCCTAGCCTTTGCTAAGAAATTCAAACAAATTAGTAATAAAATAAATGAACTTATACATTTAGTAATTAATTTTCTAAGTACTAAACTCCTTTCCTCTTAATATCTACAAAATATATTTACACAATCATATAAAAATTCATTTTAATATAACACATAACTTATTACTTAACTTGTTTTGCTATAAGAACCACAATGGTAAACAAAATGCTCCTCCCAATCCACGGGAGTTCGTTTCCACAACCAAATCAAGTCATTTTCACATCCAGACAGTTATTTGACAAAAAACCATTCCAGGTTTAGTATGGAATTCCATTGGAAAACTAGCTCGGGAATTCCAATGAACACTTAAGGTCCAGTATAGGATTCCTCTTGGAAACATCATGCCAATTCCTTTGACAACGTCCCGTCTATGAGGAATTTTGGGCCACCTCCAACAGGCCCAAAATCAATAGAGTTTCCTCAGGTTTTTCCATTTCACCATCTTGGCCAACTCTTTTCCCTTAATGAGATCATATATCTCTAGGGAGAGGAAATCCAGGCAGGTAAGTGCCATCAACCCCTTTGGGCAAGCAACGACCGTCAACCCAAGGCCTTTTAGCCTTTCATAATTGTTCACAATTGTCTAGCATGCTAAATTTCTCTTTTAGCATTGTTTCCCATAGTAAATTACATAATGAAATATGTATAAATTATACATAAAGAAAAATAAAATTTATGTACATCATACATCGTACTTGGTCCTCCACATGGGTCCAATGATATATAGATTAACATGGAACATGAATAACATACATGTGTTATACATTATTATTTCCTAAATAACACAATCATGCACATTATAACATGATACCATGTGTTATACATTATTATTTCCCAAATAACAAAATTATGTGCATTATAACATGATACTTTATCAACTACCATTGCAATTTTCACGGCAATATTTTTACTTTCACAGGTTTTCTGTTGCCATTATGCTACCCATGCTTACTGTAAACAATAATGTTAATTGTAAATATGCATTTTCATAAGCACGTATTATCTTACGCAATCATTTTAATTTCCTGCATACAATGTTGTCATGCATACAATTATATACAAATATTCATTAATGTGTATATATCAATAATGGTTAGGGTAACATTCCAAACATTTCCATTTCCCACAATGTTTTAATTTCCTTCATACAATTTTGTCATGCATACAATTATATATCAATATTCATTAATGTGTATATATCAATAATGGTTAGGGTAACATTCCAAACATTTCCATTTCCCACAGTGTTTTGTTACCAATAGACAGACATGTGAAGTAACTACTTGTTCACAACTTGCAATAATATTTAATCAAAACCAATTCATGCATAGAATTTTTATTAGTTAGTCATACAACACTAACTAATCAATGCCACTAATAATCTTAATGCATCCATGACATGACTCATTCAAAAACTAGTCATTCGACAACTAGTCATTATAGTCAAGTCTCACTATTTGATCCATTGTGTATTTTTTCACATCTAAAAGGGTTCATTCAATTTCATTTT
This sequence comes from Pinus albicaulis, assembly GCA_034641835.2. NCBI lineage: Eukaryota > Viridiplantae > Streptophyta > Pinopsida > Pinales > Pinaceae > Pinus > Pinus albicaulis. Next base: position 779,659,048 of record CM076582.1, read on the forward strand.
AAAACACTCTCATCCTCTTCGAGAACTTTCCCTGTATTTTGCATTCATGCATTAGCTTCACACACCATCACTATACATATTCATGTTTTTTGAGTAGTGCATGGTAGCTTTAATTATGTTTATTAAATGTATGAGTAATATTTCATATACCTAAATGTTAATAGTCAACTCTCACTTTCACTAGTGAGGACTCAGATTGTTCATAAGTACAAAAAAGGTTTTATTGTCTTTTATCCTCAACAGGATTCTAATGTTATGAAAACCGTTTTGCAAAAACATTTATTACTTTTTACTCTTCAATGTAGTTATAAACATGAATCACACATCTCATGTCAAGAGTAGACTATTGTATATGTCATTCAATATGTAGATTGCTAGAACCATATATCAATCAATATGTATATTTATAGAATCATACCTTAATTGATGTCCATTAGTAGCATACCTCAATTTATTTTCGCTTAACAAATCCCAAAGGCGCCAGTGCTGGAACCTTTAGCTCTGATACCACTTGTAACATACACCAATAACCTCACATGGAAATGCAGGAGTTAAAAAATTATATACAAGTTACCCACAAGTAACTATCCAAATCACTATTAAATATTCCTTACTAATCATTAGATATTATGTTCACCAGTTCATAGTGTAACCTTAGTATAAGAATAGTAATTTTTCTTAACCATTAACAACCTCCATTATGGTACATTAAAATAAAACTATATGTGATACCTTGCATTCATTTCATTATTCATGTAGTCATCACATACTTGACTTTACGAACATCACAACAAGAAATGAATCAACATCATCGATTTGACACAATAATCAATCACATCATTGAACACCAATATAGTCTGGAAACCCCGTAGAGTAAAAACCAACAAACGTTTAATTTTATTATTAAACACTTGTGAGGGTGTTCAACCCTCACTCAATGGCTTATAAGAGAGACCATCCCTTAACCATCGTTATAAATCTTACAAGGAAATATACAAATATTTAGCTTAAAGCCATTACAATAATTACGAAAGCATTTACCCACTAATCTTCATATCTTCATATCTCCGTGGCATCTTCGTGGCATGGATGTACCTACAATGTACCATTGTACAATGGACCATCCTGCATCTCGCACTTATCTGCATGAACCATTAATAATTTACCTGCCACCACTTATCTGCATGAACCATTAATCATTTACCTGCCACCATGTTAAGCATAATGTTTCCTTCTCCTAAGTTACCATCATTCCCTGTCATTGATGTCATCAAAAGCTTTTATAGCATGATTAGATAAAGCCTTAATCAACATATAATCAATCTTTAAGTGATCATTTAACACTTATTCATGTGCATACATGAGATGTGAATACAATATTACAACATGCTTTCTTCTAACATCTCTACCTTAGTGTAAGCAATTAATTATCAATTCATGTCAAATAATCCCCACATTATTATGACACTTCTCACACATGGTCACATTCGTACAAGACAAATCACTACAACTGTCCAAGAATTCCTTCAATGGAAAATAACATAATGTGCATTCATGTTACTTAAACTAAAACAAAAGAACCAGCCCTTCATCTATTTCTTTTGGTGTTAAAGCTAACATGATGAGTTGTTCCTATGCATACAATGCATAAAGTTTCTAAAATAATTTCTCAAAAGAATACTTAACACATTAGAGCATGCAAACACATGTTTCCTTTTTGAGGAAATATAACATAATAGGCATGCAAAACGTGGTTTATTTTCTCTAAAACTAATGGAATAAAGCATAAGAATACATGTCTTATTCTCCAAATATTATACCAACATTACCATATATATATTTCAAGGAAACCAAAACATTACTTTAGTTTTTGTGCATGTAATTCATCTTATTTGCCAAAGAATATTTTCCATTGTAGGATAACAAAACATGTTATCATTTCCCACATACAAATGTATATTCTTTCCAATGAAAGATAATACAAATCTTGCATGCATATATATGATATATATGATCATGTTATGCAAGAAACTATTATAATAATTATGATAGAATAAAGTAATCACAAACTCAATAGATCTTCTATCCATGCAAAGAACCATGTTTCTCTATGATTCTACATGCAAGTTGAACATGCTTGGCTTTCAAGAATTTACCATAGATAGCCTCTTTTATGCATAAAACCTAGGCAACATTAACAAGGTTAACTTATCTTTTAATACAACTAAATCAAGAAGTTGACGTAATTCATCTAGCCATTTAATCTTTTCAAGAGGTTATTTTTTCATGTAGGAACAACATATATAAAACAATAGAATCTTTTCCAAAGAAAAGATTATGAGAAACTAACATGGGTTCTTCATGACTTCTTTTCCAAGAAAAACTCATTAACTTATCTCCTAACTGATGCTTTGTCTTTGAATGATAAGCAGGGTTCTACAAGAAAATTGCATTGCCATCGGCGTCTATCCTTATACTACGTACCAACCCCATACTTGAACACAATCTCTGCAACCAAACTGCTTCCTTGCTTGCATGAGTGGCTGCTATGTATTCTGCCTCTGTAGTTGAAAGAGCCACTACAGACTGTCTTTTACTCATCCAACTGACCGCACCTCCAAATAGGCTAAACACATACCCACTTGTAGATCTTCTTTGGTCCAGATCTCCAGCCCAGTCTGCATCAACAAAACCACGAATGTCCAAAATTATTTCCAATCCTGGTCTTCCCTGGTAGCACAAGCCATAATCACTAGTGCCACGTAAATATCTGAAAACCCGCTTCACTACTGTCCAATGCTCCTTCCCCGGGTTTGACATAAACCTGCTCAATACTCCCACTGCATGTGCAATGTCTGGTCTAGTACAGACCATTGCATACATCAGGCTACCCACTGCACTTGCATATGGAACACGGGACATATCCTCCTCTTCTTCTTGTGTCTTGGGACACTGTTCAGCAGACAACTTTGCACCTACAAGAATAGGAACACTCACTGGTTTACTATCCTGCATATTGAACCTCTGCAATATAGTCTCGACATACTTCCTCTGGTTTAACCAGAGCATCCTCTTTGCCCGATCTCTCTTAATTTCCATGCCCAAACTATAGTTTGCAGCACCAAGATCCTTCATGTCGAATTTGGAGAACAGTTGGGTCTTCAAATCTTGGATAATTTCTTTGTCATTTCCAATCAACAACATATCATCCACATACAAGACCAAATAAATAACATGGTCACCAATTAATTTAAATAAACACAGTGATCCTCCTTGCTTCTGGTGAAGCCAAGTCCCCATATATAGGTATCAAATTTCTGATACCACATCCTTGGTGACTGTTTTAACCCATACAGAGACTTCTTCAACCTGCATACCAGTTCTTTCTTACCCTTCACCATAAAGCCTTCAGGTTGTTTCATGTAGATCTCCTCTTCTAGATCCTCGTGAAGAAATGTTGTCTTCACATCCATCTGTTCTATCTCAAAATCAAATGCAACAGCAACAGATAAAAGTAATCTAATAGAAGTAACTTTGGCAACAGGAGAGAAAATATCACCAAAATCAATTCCTGGCACTTGGGAATAACCTTTTGCTACCAACCGAGCTTTGTATTTCTCCACCTTGCCTTCTACATTCATCTTCTTTTTAAACACCCATTTGCTCCCGATGGGCTTCCTTCCAGCCGGCAACTCCACCATATCCCATGCCTCATTTTTGTGCAAGGATGCCATTTCATCAACCATGGCCTCCTTCCAGAGTTTTCCATCCTCTGAATCTACTGCCTCCCTGACAGTTCTGGGTTCATCATCAGTTATAGTTAAGGCAAAACCTGAACAGAAAGCAGATGGACTATACCTTTCTGGTTGCCTTCTTCCCCGAACTGATCTTCTCAAAGCTGGAGTTTGTGGCTCTTCATCTTCTGAGTCTTCTTCTGTTGTAGAGTCTGATTCATCCTCCTTTAGCTCAAACTCTATCTTCGCAGGTTCCTTTGGTAGGACTTCATGTTTAACAACATCTTTCACTTCTCTAAACACCACATCTCGGCTGTACACAACCTTCCTTGTTTCTGGGTTCCAAAGCTTGTAACCCTTTAAACCATCCTTATACCTAATAAAGATGCACTTTTCAGATTTATTATCCAACTTGGTCCTTTTCTCCTTTGGAACATGTACATATGCATCACATCCAAATACCCTTAGATGTGAAAGAGAGGGTTTCTTACCAGTCCATACCTCATGTGGAGTCTTATCCTCCAACGCCGATGAAGGTGATCTATTAACTAAGTAACATGCAGTCTCCACTGCCTCTGCCTAGAATTCTTGTCCTAACCCAGTACCACTGAGCATGCTTCTTGCCTTTTCCATCAGCGTTCTGTTCATTCTTTCTACAACTCTGTTTTTCTGAGGTGTGTATGGAGTAGTCTTCTGCCATGCTATACCACACTTCTTACAAAACTCTTCAAATTCCTTCTTGCAGAACTCCCCACCATTATCTGTCCTCAACGCCTTTATCTTCTTCTCTGTCTGGTTTTCCACCAGAGCCTTAAATTCTTTAAATTTGTCAAAGACTTCGGATTTCTTCCTCAAGAAATATATCCATGTATTCCTTGAGAAGTCATCTATGAATGAAACATAGTACACAGAATTTCCCAGTGATGGAACTGACACAGGCCCAAACACATCACTGTGCACAAGTTCTAATATCTTGTTTGCCCTCTTAGCACTAGAAAATGTGAAAGAGAGGGTTTCTTACCAGTCCATACCTCATGTGGAGTCTTATCCTCCAACATTGATGAAGGTGATCTATTAACCAGGTAACATGCAGTCTCCACTACTTCTACCCATAATTCTTGTCCTAACCCGGTACCACTGAGCATGCTTCTTGCCTTTTCCATCAGTGTTTTGTTCATTCTTTCTAAAACTCCATTTTACTGAGGTGTATATGGATTAGTCTTCTACTGTTATATACCACACTTCTTACAGAACTCTTCAAATTCCTTCTTGCAGAACTCTCCCCCATTATCTATCCTTAGCACCTTTATCTTCTTCTCTATCTAGTTTTCTTCTAGAGCCTTAAATTCTTTAAATCTGTCAAAGACTTCAGATTTATTCTTCAAGAAATATATCAATGTATTCCTTGAGAAGTCATTTATGAAAGAAACATAGTACACAGACTTACCCAATGATGGAACTGACACAGGTCCAAACACATCACTATGCATAAGCTCTAATCTCTTGTTCGCCCTCTTAGCATGAGAAGGAAAACTCACCCGATTATGTTTCCCATATACACAATGTTCACAGAAATCAAAATCCAGAGAGAAATTAGACATAACTTCTACCATACCATTCCCATGCAGTATTTGAAGGCCCTTCTCTCCAATATGTCCAAGCCTTTGATGCCATAACATGGTCTTTTCTCTAGAGACCGCTAGGCTTTCTGCTCCACTTTCAGGAACCGCAAAACTATTTCACCGATCAATAACAGTTATTTCCTAAATCTTGTACAGAGTTCCAATCTGAACTCCCCGCATTAATACGAGTGCTCCCCGAACCATTTTATAGGTATATTTCTCGAACACTATTTCTACACCTGCATCATCCATATTTCTTACATAAATCAGATTCTGGCCAGTGCAGGAATATGCAGAACACCAAGAAATGTTATAATCCTTCCACCTTGCAGCTTCAACATGAATTTTCCACGTCTTACGATTCTAGCCTTCCTATCATCCCCTAAGAAGAAATCGTTGCCATCATATTTCTCATACTCACAGAACCACTCCCTATGGGGAGTGAAGTGAAAGGATGCATACGAGTCAATCAACCATGACTCATGATCTACATGTGTATTTGAAGAAGAAGCCAAATACACATCCCCACCTTCATCGAAGGTGGTTTTTTCATCTGTAGAAGGATCATCATCAGATCCCTTTACTTTCTCATGAGCTTTAGATCTACAGTCCTTTTTGTAGTGCCCTTCCTTTCCGCATTTCCAGCACACCTTTACAAACTTTCTTGGAGATTTAGATCTCCCTCTAGATTTAGATCTCCCACTCGAAACCTTATTCTTGTTTCTATTATGGGACCTTCCTCATATAGATAAGGCATCTCCATTCTTTCCCTCCATATTTCTCTATCTCGTTTCCTCCGACAGCAAGGCTGAGACTATGTCATCAAAATTCAAGGTAGTTGTATTGCTACCTATTGCAATAACTAGACTATCCCACGAATCTGATAGAGAACACAATAAACTGATGCACTTATCTTCATATGAGATTTTAATATCAACACATAACAGCTGACTTTCCACAGTATTGAAGGAATTCAGAAGCTATATCATCGAGTCTCCATCCTTCATCCTTAGGTTATATAGATTTTTCCACAGGAACAATTTATTCACCAGAAACTTATATTGGTACAAAGTCCCTATCTTGTCCCACAAAGTATTCACCGTAGCTTCCCCAGATACATTCAACAATAATGAATCTGAGACACAACCATATTGTGCTCTTTGCCTTTTGATCCAACTTATTCCAGTCTTCATCTGACGTTGTCGTTGGTTTAGTACCTGGATCTACAACAATCCACTGATCTTTATCCATCAACAAATCCTCCATATTTGTAATATTCCCAAATGGGGAAGCAACAATATTTGAACACAATAATGGAAAGTAGCAGTGTAAGTCAATACATAAACATGTGAGACCAATATGGAGCCATTATATTATGAGCATGAACAACAAATCCATACAAAATGGTGAGGCACCAATCATATCATAAGGGAAAACATGCCTCCCATAAACAATCACTCACAAAGTGAGATGTTTCTATTACAAAAAATGTCGGAGAACTATTACAGTGTAGTCATACTGAGCATAAATACAGCTGGAGATCATACAATGATATAAAACTACTGATATATGCCTCAAAATATGCTATACAAAAAGATCTAGGCACTATATCACCTTTCCAAGACAGCCCAAGAGGGTTTCCAGAAAATACACAAATGTGAGCTACAACTCTAGGGCTGAAGGTTTGTTGCAACAAAATAATTGAGAAGATATGGCTGAAGCTGATGTATAATTATATAGCTCTTCTCCAATAGATCCTTCGGATTAAAGGATTTCCCCTCCACTAAAGAAATCACCTCTCAAATCACATACTGCAACCACCCCTGCAACTCATCCCTAGAATAATGAAGATCCAGACAGAAACTGCATTGCAGGGGATAATACCACCTTGGCCTGGTGCCAAATATATCAATAAAGACCAAGGGATTCCTTTGATGGCCTCCCAATGGAAGGATGTTGTGAAACCAAATCCAAAAATATAATAAAAGAGATATCAACGCCTTAGAAATAAGCCACTTCGAGGGGGAAACCTCCAATACATTACATGAATAAACAATTATTGGATGATACAAATGACAAAACCTCCTTTCTATATATAGAAGTCCATGGGGCCACAATGTAATCCTAGCCGACCTAGAAATAATAATTTAAGGGCACAATAATAACAATATGGGGATTACAGGGGTACAATAATAACAATAAGGGGGTTTCACTAACAACAATAAGAGACTATACTAGTAATATAAGGACCTAACATGCTCCTCTCCTTAAAAAAGGTGTTGTCCTCAATGCTTGAGTAGCTCCAAGTGCTTTTGTATAAAATTCTCATCCTCCCATGTAGAATCCTCCGTGGGTAAGTTCTTCCATTTGATGAGATACTCTAAAATTAATCGACTTCATAGTTGTCGAGTTCTTGTTTCCGTGACTGCTTCAAGTTCCAATATGGTTTTTCCTTCCTCATCAAGTTTTGGCAATATTGTTTGAACTAGAAGTTTGTTCCCTATAACCTTTTTTAAGTATGAAACATGGAAAATTGGATGCACTTGTGAAGAAGAAGGAAGCTCCAATTTGTATGCTGTTGAGTCCCAAACTTGCATCTTTCCTATACACCTTTCTAGGCTTTTTCCATTTACCTGGACCTCCTAAGTCATCAACATCATTGCATATTAATCATAAAAGAGAATTTAAAGTGGTTTTTAACTATGTTTTATGTCTACTGTTTGAATTAGATTTTTTCTCATTAAGCTGCGGAATCTTGTCACTTTCCGCAGCCGTTGCAACTTTCTGCAGCCATTTTGTTAAAGTCTATATTACAGGTGTCTTCAGGAAAATCAAGCCACATGGACAAGTTGGAAATGACATGGACATGGACCGAGTCCTACTGGCTCAGTTGAATTCACCAAAGAAGGTTGTGGTCAAAGGTAGTCAAGCGGTGGTCAACCTAAGAGTCCTACGATGACAGAACTCTGTTTTTCACCACGTGAAGACTTGTGTGACCATTTCTAAATCACGGGAGACATATCAACACCTGTAAATGGCTCCATAAGCCGAATCCGATAGCCACTCTCCATAGATTTAATCCTCACGGCAGCCATAATGCTAGACTTCTGGACGTGGTTGTTCACGTGTCTTGTATTAGCGCAGAATGTAGGAAATTAGTTATGGCATTCTCTGTTATAAATAATGCGTTCTCATACGCATAGGAGTTAGCTTGTGTAATGTAATTTTGGCTGTCAAGAAAGCCCACTGTGCTGTGACATTATTTCCTTGTTATGACTGCATTTTAAATATATGAGAAGACTCTGTTCATAAGCATAATTCGTGTTTGATAGCTGCTTCCCGAGGATTGTGCAGAGGGCCCCTGCACATGCCGAGGTTTTGTTTATTACTGTATAGTTTCATTTTGTTTCCTGCTGTATAGTTTCATACTTGATTTCCTTATGCTCCTTATGCCATAGTTATTCACGTGTATATATTACATCTCTTATGGTCTTAACGTTTTATTTCTGTCCATAATTTTTCATGTTTTATACTACTGTTAACTAATCAGTTTCTTTGTTCCAGATTATAGTAGGCAGCCCGGGCATTTGCACATAGTTTACAATGACTAATGACATGGAATCAATCTTGTCCTTCTGCTGATTTCTTTTTCTTAGTTTTTAATTCCAGCATTGTTTTATTCATTTCAGTTTTGTACATTTTCTTTACTAGTTAGTTAGATATTAAACTGCTCATATCATTATCAGTTACCTCCGAAAGCCATAGCGAGACTAATGGTGAGGGATTGAAGTATGAGTGTGTAGTTTGATATTAGTTTATTTTTCTGCAAGTTAGATATTAAATTGCTCATGTCATTATCAGTTACCTCCGAAAGCCATAGCGAGACTAATAGTGAGGGATTGAAGTATGAGTGTGTAGTTTGATATTAGTTTATTTTTCTACAAGTTAGATATTAAATTGCTCATGTCATTATCAGTTACCTCCGAAAGCCATAGCGAGACTAATGGTGAGGGATTGAAGTATGAGTGTGTAGTTTGATATTAGTTTATTTTTCTGCAAGTTAGATATTAAATTGCTCATGTCATTATCAGTTACCTCCGAAAGCCATAGCGAGACTAATGGTGAGGGATTGAAGTATGAGTGTGTAATTTGATATTAGTTTTTTTTTTTCTGCAAATTAGATATCAGATTGCTCAAGTTGTTTATGATTACCTTCGAAAGCCATAGCGAGACTAATGGTAAGGGGTCAGAATATGAGTTGATGTAATTTGATTTTAGCTTTACTTTGCTTGCAATCTTTGGATTTCTTTGAGTACAGTTTCTTTTGTATTTAGATAGCAGCAAGAGTAATGGGTTTCATGATCAATAGTTCACTGTTTGTTTGACTAGTATAGTGGCACATTTTCATTTTCCTTTAGGAATTAATTTTGTCATTGTATGTTTTAAAATCCTTTTGAAGTTTGAAGTTTGGGAAATCATTATAAAAGGGCATTATTTCCTTGAACATTTATATCCATACTTGTCTTTTAGAATTTCCATCTCACATTAGGAAACCAACCAAGATAAAATAAAAAAACCCAAAAATGACAAAAAGTAAGAGATAGGTTATCTTGCACATATAGTGCGCCACACTTCGTCAGCTTACGAATCCCGGATTGACAAATTAATGTAGCAATTTAGGACACACTAAATTGACCAAACATATGCCATAGTACCACTCTTTTGCAAAACCTTATAAGGACCATAGTACTTTGGTGATAATTTATTATCCTTCTTAGCTTGCTTGAGCGACATTTCTTTATATGGTTGTAGTCGTAAAAATACACAGTCTCCCATATCAAAAATTCTCTCACTGCGATGTTGATCTGCCTATTTTTTCATTCGATTTTGTGCCAATTTTAGGTTATCCTTTAAGAGTTGGAGAACTTCTTGTTGATGCTCGATGTGATCCTCCACTACTTGAACCCTATAATTTTCCCATAAAGAAGATGTGATGTATGGTGGATGATATCCATAAAGTGCCATAAATGGGGTCATTTTTGCTACAGTATGGAAGGAAGTGTTATACCACCATTCAGCTAGAGGTAACCACTTGACCCATTATGCTTGCTTATTAGATACAAAACAATGAAGATATCCTTCCAAACATTTATTCACTATCTCTGTTTGACCATCGGATTGAGGATGATAAGATGAGATATGAGCTATTTGATTACCCAAACAAGAAAATAATTCCGTTCAAAAATTTCCTATAAAAATGGGATCTCTGTCACTTACAATAATCTTCGGGTTTCCATGTAGCTTTTGAATTGTTTCCATAAATGCAGTAGAAACTGTACTCGCTTTAAATGGATTAGATAATGCACAAAAGTGTGCATACTTGGTAAGTCTATCAACTACCACCATGATGACACTCCTTCCTTCGGACTTAGGTAAACCTGTGATAAAATCCATTGAAATCTCCTCCCAACATTGAATTGGAATGGATAAAGGTTGTAGAAGACCCGGGATCTTAATTGTATCCACTTTATTTTTCTAGCAAACCAAACATTCCGCAAAAATTTCTTGAATGTCAGATTTAAGACCATCCAAAAAAAAATCTTTCTTCACCCTGTGGTAAGTTTTTAAAAATCCCAAGTATCCTCCTAAAGGAGAAGTGTGCAGTTCCAAAAGAATATTTTGTTTTAGTTGGGAATTATTGCAAATATATAAGTGATCTTTGTAACATAACAAATAATTTTTCCAACTAAATGTATTAGATATACTAGGATCTTGCTGCAAATTTTGAATGAGAGTCCACACTTCTTCGTCCTTCTTCCATTCATCCCTTGCTACAGTTATCCAATCTGGTTGGATAATTGAAATGGCACAAATCAATGCTTCCACCTCTTCATCCTTTCTTGAGAGTGCATCTGCAACAACATTTATCTTCCTTTTTTTGTAGATGATTTCAAAGTCATAACCCAGCATCTTTATGACCCATTTTTTTTGCTCTTTTGAAGATAGTCTTTGTTCCAAAAATTGTTTAAGACTATCATGATCATTTTTTACCTTGAAGTGTCTTCCCATTAGGTAAGGTCTCCATTTCTTTAGTGCATGTAGTATTGCCAGCATTTCCTTCTCATAAATAGCCTTTTGTAAATATTTTCCTTTGATTGAACGACTTTCAAAAGTAATGGGTCTTCCTTCTTGCATTAAAACAACACCAATTCCATTTCCTAAGGCATCACATTCCACAATAAAGGTTTTTGTGAAGTCTAGCGTAGCTAATACTGGTGCTAGGCACATTTCCTCTTTAAGATGTTCAAAGGCCTTAGTTGCTTCAGGAGTCCATGAAAATGCATCTTTCTTCAATAATGTTGTTAGAGGCGCTGCTATTCTCCCATAATCCTTAACAAACTTGTAATAATACCCTATTAACCCAAGAAATCCGTGCAACTGCTTTATGGTTGTGGGGACTTTCCATTCCTTAATGGCTTTAGTTTTGTTAGGGTCTACCTTAACACCCTCGTGAGATACAATATGACCCAGATATTCCACCTCTTGTACTCCAAAGAAACATTTGGATGTTTTTACATATAATTGTTTATCCTCCAATAGTTTGAGCACCCTGTCAACATGTAGAACATCATCCTTCCAAGACCTGTTGTAGATTAGTATATCATCAAAAAATACTAGCACAAATTTTCTAAGGAATGGTTTGAAAATGGAATTCATCAACCCTTGAAATGTCGAAGGTGCATTGGTAAGGCCAAAAGGCATGAACAAAAATTCGTAATGACCCTCATGAGTTTTAAATGCTGTTTTCATAATATTCTTTAGTATTCATTCTAATTTGATGATATCCTGATGA
>CM076582.1:779671356-779918942 GCA_034641835.2 Pinus albicaulis
AACCCATGAAATATCTTCAAGAATTACCCTCTTTAATCTATATTCATTTTCAAGAAATAACTTGGATTTCCTTATCATTTCATACATATGTATGAAATCCGCTTCTTTTAAAAAAAGAACAAGCATCTTATTTTTCTTACATAAGATGCATATATACAAAGAAAAATAAAATTATTTATACTATCTTTTACTACTGTAGACATCTTTCAAGATACATATATCAATCTTGTCAAGAACTCACATGGTTTCTTTTCGGAAAAACTAACAGAGTAAGTTTGTATTTTACTATGTTATACTTATAAGAACAATATATATTTCTAAAAGATTAACATCATAGCAACCATGGTATATTTATGAGAACAATGTATATTTCTAAAAGATTAACATAATAGCAATCTTTTCAGGAACTTATAGGGATTGTTTTCCAAAAAACTAGCACCATAAGTTTTCCTTTTACCATGGTATATCTCTAAGAACAATATCTTTCTAAAAGATTAACATAATACCAATCTTTTATCTTTATTACTTTCCGAAAAACTAAAAGATTAACAGAATATCAATCTTTATTATTTTCTGAAAAACTATCACCCGTAAGTTTTCCTTTTACCATGGTATATCTTTAAGAACAATATCTTTCTAAAAAATTAACATAATACCAATCTTTTACCTTTATTACTTTCATAAAAACTAAAAGATTAGGATAATAGCAATCTTTATTATTTTCCAAAAAACTAGCGCAGTATTTTAGCATAGCATATCTCTAAGAACAAACATGGCTATATTTACTTATAACAATTCATATGAAATATTTTATCTTCTTTCCAAAAAATGAGTAAAATATTTCAAAAGCAAACTACTATTTTGAAGAATAATTATCTTTTGTCTAAGATGTTTAACCCTCTACGCCCATTTGTTGGTACTATGTAACCTGAGGGATATTGCCATTTCCGAGAGATATTCGGAAGCCATGCCCATAGCAGTTCCATTTCAAAGTAAGAACTCAGACATCTCCACCAAAAGATAGTCCATGCCAACTCCTTCTTCAATCAACTCGCTAAGTATCCTTTTGGTTCCTTTCTCATTTGGGCATTTGGGCATGTATAAATAAAAAATACAACCATTCCAGGTCACAATCAGTTCGGCAACTGGACCAGCACCGCTAACAGAGTACCATGGTTCTTCGCAATCATCAATCTCTAGTAATCCTTGAATGCATACCAATAATAACGCTGACGAAAACCTAAACTAATTCAATTATATTTATTATCTTTAAATATATTGGTTTATGGATGTTACAACATACTTCGTAAGAATTTGGCTTATTTAAATTAACCCTAAATGAAACTGATTACTTAAACGGATTTATTGAAGTAACATTTTATTTTAAATATTTTAAATAAAATTAGACATTTTCTTTTTATCACATAAGTCTAAGTATCTGAATGAATGAGCAACATGCTTCGTAAGGGTTTGGCTAATTTAATTTAACCCTAAATGAAACCTTATATTGCCCTGTAAAACTATACTTAGGTAACTTAGTACATGTTAATTACTTAAACTGATTTATTGAAATAACATTTTATTTTAAATATTTTAAATAAAAACAAACATTTTCTTTTTATCACATAAGCCTAAATATCTGAATGAGCGACATGCTTCTAATTTAATTGAACCCTAAAAGAAACCTTAAATTGTCGTGTAAAACTATACTTAGCTAACTTAGTACAGGCTAATTACTTAAATTGATTTATGGAAGTAACATTTTATTTTAAATATTTTAAATAAAAATAAACATTTTCTTTTTATTACATAAGCCATTTGTATAAATGATTAGTTTTAATAATTTTATAAACATATTTTATGTTTTACAAATTTAAGTATTAAATCAATTTTATTTTTATAAATAAAAATAAAAAGGCATAATTTTATACAAATTTAAATACCAAGAATAAATAAATAAATATTTTTGAATTTTAAGTTGATTATTTTAAATATTGTTTATTTATTTATTTTTATTTTTTCTTTAATTTATTAATTCTGGATTTCAATGAGTTATTTATTAAAATGGTATTTTCATTTTTTTTAAATTTTAATTTATTAGTTTTCTTTTCATATATTTTTATTGTAATCTTGATGTTTTTTGGGGTTTATATTCGTTAACATAAATGATTCCGGGATAAATTTTGAATTTTTTTTACATAATATATTTTTGTTATTGTTTACCACTATATTATATTTTCTAACCTTTCATTTTATAATTTTTTTTTATGTTTTTAAAAGTTTATTTTAATTAATCAAATAGTTAGTTTTTTTTACTGTTGTTGTTTTTGACCTTCTAACTTAATATTTTGTTTTTCTTTTTCTTTAAATTTTCTGGAGCATTTCAACATTATTTAGTTTGTGTTAGATAATGTTCTCCATCCATGTGCCTATGATGAATCACAATTGAGGGTTCCAAAAATTGACAAAAAAAACATAAAGCTTTCTCTCATTATTATGAATCACAAAAGTTTAAATTCAATGACATTTGTAATTATTTTAATATCTTAAAAAAAAAAAACTAAAAAATTAAAATAATTTTTTTATATAAATTAATAAATAAATAATATTTTTCTCAAAACATTATTTCAATAAATGTATAAAAATTTAGCAATAAATATATTAATAAATGAAAAACATAAATAGAAATTATGGTGTAGACTTGTAGCTGCTCATGTAATTTTAATCAAAATCTCAAGACACAATCTTACTCTACTGCTCTGCCGAACATACTTCACAATCTACAACAAAAATTTCAGACACGCAATGAGAAATAACACACATGCAACAAGTATTTTCTTGGGAAAACAAGCTGCTAAAAACCCCAATGTTTGCCTGAATTAATTTGATAATTAAAGATGTATTACAATTGCCTTGCTCAACTGAGCACAACCTGCAAGTGCATAACCTGTCTCTCTACTCACTGAGAAGATCTAACCCAGAGTTAGACATTTTATTCCTCTACTTGAGCTCATATTTCCTTGCACCGTTCCTTGAGAAATTAGGCCGACATTATTTAGGAATTTCTCCAAAATGGATTTCACAATTCCTTAGTGATTTGAATGGGAATATTAGTGTTTAATGTGCTAAGATCCAATTTAGAATATAAACAAAGTTCTTGAGGATTATGGGGTTAATTGCAAGTTTAACATGAGTTTTTTTATGTGAATTTCTTAAGCAAATTAACATAAAAAAGAATAGTGAACAACAACATCTAATAGACATGAACATCACCATAAATAGTAACACAACAACACATGATGAAGGAGTTCACCTCGCCTAGGTTACGTCTCCTTGGTCCAGCTTCCAATAGCTTGGCCCTCTTCTATTATGCTCATAAGTGTGATTACATATAGTTACAATGCTCAAACAACTATGAAACCTATTCCATCAGCTCCAAAATGCCCAAAAATTCCTGTGTAGGCTCTTTCTGCCTCGAATTTGGTCAAAACGTAACTTAGTTATGACTTCCCCAAGTTTCTGCACTATTTGCTCCACATTTTCCCCAAAATCCGGCATCATCCTACAAATCCGCTCGAAATTATGCTAACTGCGCTCCAATTTTCCCAAGAATTGGGCAAGATTATCGTCGCGCTAATTTTCCCAATAAGGCCTTAATGTCGAATTTAAAACCATACCGTATGGTTTAATTCAAATTTTTTATATATTAAAAATATTGAATGGTTAAGCTGCTAACTGTCAGCATTATCCCCTAACTATTGACACATTAGCAGGGTTGGAATTTATTATAATGGTTACGATTAAGGACCATTGGCACGGGGGGGTGAGCCCATGGTACCGCCTCTAGCGTTAACCAGGGTTGGGGCTAGACCCCGACCCCCTCCCCCCATTGCGCAATATACATGACATTAAAACAAAGTGAAGTCCATTGTATGGCAAGGAACAAAGCACGGGGTGGAATGGTGAAGACTTGTCCTTGGTACTTGGAGTTCGTGGGTTCAACCCCCACCCGGTCTGCTTAGACTCAACCAAAAATTTTGGTGGCCCTTGGCTGGGCCACGTGGCAGCCTATGGTTGGCCACCAAATCAAACAATAAAACCACACCACCTCAAACCAATAACAGAGTGCCACTTGTCACGATCCCATTCACTGGAGGAAAGCCATTCACCAAGTCAACCTGCACAGTCACCCTACCACGTAGGTATGCCCAATATGTTGTACAGACTTTTGATTGGGTTGTCATGCATTTTTTTTAAATTTGGCTATCTGAAAAGGTGGAAAAAACGTGTTTCTCAGAGCATACAATTTCGATTTAAAGTGAAACATGTTGCACCGAATTCAGAACGATAAGATCTATGCGGTCATTCAAAGTCCACACCATTCCGGCCACTTTCATTTTTTAGCATAATTTTGAGCATATGATCACTCCTCCCACTGGAAGCTTTTGGACCCCAAAATATAACTTTCAGTTGTTCAACAGATGATGGTATAGTTCCCTCACCTTTCCAATCTCGATCCATTTAGCCTTGCTTGGATTTGTGCCTTTGAGCCCCACATGAAAGTAGTCTACACTCCCTCATTTGATGTCCTTGTTCTTCTATCAAGAATTGTGTTTTGCTGAAGCTCATCAAGGTATTCTAGAGAAAAATATTCAGTGGAAGGAATCTAAACCTGTTCTCCTTGATCTTCTATCAATGGATGCTCATACAATCTCAAGTTCTCAACCTTAAGAATAGAGTAAATTTGCATGTATGAAGGAAAATCTAACTTGAAGTCATTGTCACCAATATTTTTCAAAATTATGAAAGGACCATAATGGATTGTTTAATATTTTTACCTTCCCCTTGAAGCCTCTCTTTTCTAATGTGAAGCCAAATTTCGTCACCAACTTGGAACTTGTGATCTACACGATGCTTGACATGCCTTGCTTTGTACTTGCCTTTGCTCTTTTCAAGTTGATCTTGAACTGTTTGATGTATCAATTGGATTTTTTCTATGAATTTCTTAGCTTTTTCTATGTCTCTATGACCATCAATAGCAACATTCTTCCCAAAAATGAAATCCAATTGCGATATAAGAAAGTATCCAAGATATGCCTCTAATGGCGATGTTTGTGTTGAGGAGTGTTTTTCACATTTTTAAGCATGTTGAATGTAGTGCAAGTTTTCATCCCACAACTTAGGATGCTTGCTGCAGTATCCTTGAAGAAGATGTACGAATGTTCAATTGACCACCTTGGTTTGACCATTTTTTTGTGGATGAAAGGTTGTACCCTTTTCCAACTTGGTGTCAATCAAGTCCCACAAACTTGACAAAACATTCCCAACAAATCAAGAATCTCGATCATTAACAATGGATGTGGGCAATCCAAAATGAACCCAAACATGCTAAAAGGATAAGTGAGATATTTTTCTAGCTATTATTTTCTTTTGACATGGGATTAATATACACATCTTGTTGAACCTATCCACAACTACATACAAATAATCATGACCTATTTTTTACAATGGAATACCTCCTACAAAATCCATAGAAACACTCTCCCATGGACATGAAGGTACATGAAGGAGTGTGTATAATCCTAACGTCCTATTGTTGGGCTTATTAACTGCACATAATGAACAACCTTTAATGACACATGACACACTTCAAGCATACGAGGCCAATAGCAATACCTTTGAAGATGTTCCATTGTTTTGCTTACACTGAAATGTACAACAATAAGAGAAGTGTATGCTTCCCTTATGGCATTCAGTCTCTCCCCCTGTGGAATACAAAGCTTTCCCAAATGATACAACAAGTTCTTATGTACATGGTAATCCAATTACCCTACTTGGTTTCCTTGACTCAAGCTTGCATAAACATCTTGAAAGTCATTATCGAGTGCATATTGCTCAACATAACTTTCATGCAAAACAAAATTATGCTTGAGTAAAGTAGTTGCACTAACAATAGGCCTAGAAATCATATCAACAACCTTGTTGTAAATAAACCTTTCTTATACCTATTTACCAAGTAGAATCTCCATAGGAAACCCATGCATCGAAAGTGCCTTAATTGATGCAACTTAGGTTGCGATTGCAAGTATTGCAATGGTTGGTGGTCGGTGTGTATGATGGTTTCCTTTCCCATCAAGTAGTGTTTCCACTTTTTCACACTTTGAACCAACACATAAAGCTCCTTGTCATAAGTAGGATAGTTAATCACCGCACCATTGAAATTTTCTGAATGAAATGAAATGGGCTTACCATGTTGCATAAGGATTGCGCCCATGGCATAGTCACTTGCATTAGCTTGAATCTCAAAGGGTTTTCTCAAGTTTGATAGAGAAAGTACTGGGGATGAGATGATCTTCTCTTTCAAAGCATTGAATGATTTTATCTGCTTGCCTCCCCACTGGGAGACCTTTTTCACACTATTCAATGCATGCAAAGGAGTTGCAATAGAAGAGAAATTAGCAATAAACTTCCTCCAATATTTGGTTTCTCCCAAAAAAATTCTTACCTCAGTGACTGTCTTGGGCGTTGGCCAATTCAAAATGACCTCAGCCTTAGATGGGTCTATCCTCAACTCACCTCCTCCAACAATATTCCCCAAGTACACCACATTTTTACATCTTCAAAAACAACTGTTCTTTCCTTAAGACATCAACTACTTTTATTATATGCATGACATGCTCACTAAGTGATTTACTGAAAATTAATATATCATCTAAGTAGATGATGACAAACTCATCAAGAAATGGCCTCAACACATAATTCATTACACACATGAAGATAGCATGAGCATTACATAAACCAAAAGGCATAACAATCCATTTAAACAAACCTTTCTTTGTCTTGAATGTTGTCTTCCAAATGTCACCTTCAACAATTATAATTTGATGGTAACCACTGCTTAAGTCCAAATTAGTAAAATAATTTGCATCTTTCAATTGATCAAGTAAATCAACTATTCTATGAAATGGATAACTGTTCTTTACCATACTTTTTTTCAATGGAAAAAAATATACACAGATGCGCCATGTTCCATCCTTCTTTGGCACCAACACAATAGGTGACCCACATGGCGAAGTACTTGGTCGGATGATCCCTTTTTCGAATAGCTCTTGAATTTTCTTTTTTATCTCAGAACTCTCCATCACTAACATCTTATACATGCCAATGTTAGGAATATGCTGCAATTGTATTACATGTTGGATTCCACTCTTGGGAGGTAACCCCTTTGGCTCCTGAAACATCTCATTATTTTGATTAGCCACCTCAATCAAATCATATTTCAGTTTTGGATCACAACCTTGAAATGCTTCATAATCAACATTATTATTTGGTTTAATCATAATAAGCACAAAATTCTTGCTTGAGTTCACTAGTCTTTTCATTTTCCCTGCATTAACTAATGAAAGATTTAGTTTCTTGCGAGGAGCTCTCACAATATACTCCACACTATTTTTGAACAAGTGGTACTTGTTTTCATGGTGATAGAAGATGAATTTTCTATCATAGAGGTAAGGACTTCCCAAAATAATTCCTAAAATATCAAGTGATACAACATCTAATTCAACTTTGTCAATGAAGTTTGTTGTGATTGCAAACCGAAGAATACACTTTCTTGTAATTTATAAATTTTTCTTCATTGTAACCCTCTTTGGAACAATGTTTTCATGTCATTTTGTCTCCTTCCTGTTTAACAGATGTATTTTTCTTTCCCTTTCCTTTGAAACCCTTTCCTTTCTCTCCACCCTTAAATGGCTTCTTTTTACACTCTTCTGGAATAATTTTCCCTCTTGCCTCAAGGTGAGTGGGTTGCACACAAGCCTCATCTAGACTAGTGGAATTGAACATAAGGATAGTATGCCTTAGGTAGCTATGTAAAACACCTATATAATTGAACAACGTGTATTTTGAATGCAAATCAACACCTAACATAAGAGCTCTTCTTCTAAATTCTTGGGTGTAATCTTGCACACTTTGACCTTTAAGCTGTCTAAAGTTTTGTCAATTCATGATGGATTTTTGCATATACACTAGAGGGTAAAATTTTATTTTAATTGCAACAATGAAATTAGACCAAGAGAGTGAGAGCTTACCATGTTTTCTAATCTCATGTTGTGCCTTGGCTTCCCACCATACTAGTGTTGCGCCCTCCAGTCCCAAGGAAGCTAGTTAAATCCTGTAGTACACCTCCAATTGACGAACCCAATTTTCAAGATTATTTGCATTCAATTCATCATTATACATGGGAATCTCAAATTTAATATCAAGTTTTAAAAAGGGGTTTTTTCCAATTCCTTTCGAGGTAGGTTGATGAGTATGAGTAAGGGTTGTAGTAGTGGAAGAGGATGAAGATGAAGGTGAAGATGGTGGTGAGGATGATGGTGGAGTAGATGGTGTCTTATCACCATTTCCATTACCTCCTCCTCCTAGAGAACCCTGTCCTCTTGGAAACCTGGATCTTTCACCCTGTAACCTTAAATTCCTCTCTTCATAGAGGATCTTCACCATCTCTGTCATGTTAAAGAAAGCCTTCCTAAAAGCCTTCTCATCCTCTATCATGTTATCATTTCCTCCTTCATGAGACATGCTTACTGAAGCCTCAGGTACAATAGGAGGTGAATCTTGTGGTGGAAATCGTGGCAATTGTGCCCTCCTTCTCCTTGCTCCAACTAGAGAACCTACACCCACAAGATTGGATTCTCCTCTCTTGAGCTTCAACCTTGTAAACATTTAAAAACTTACAAAAAAATTAAATCCTCCTTGTTCTAGTAAAACTAGTGCTATGATCCCAACTTGATATGAACGAGAATATTAGTGTTTATTGTGCTAAGATCCAATTCAGAATATAAAAAAAGTACTTCAGGATTATGAGGTTAATTGTAAGTTTAACATGAGTTTTTATGTGAATTTATTGAGAAAATTAACATAAACAAAACACTTAATAGAAACATATAATAGGCATGAACATCACCATAAACAGTAACACAATAGCACATGATGAAGGAGTTCACCACGTCTAGGCTACATCTCCTTCGTCCAACTTCAAATGGCTTGGCCCTCTTCTATTATGCTCAAAAGTGTGATTACATATGTTTCCAATGATCAAACTACTTTGGAACCTATTCCATTAGCTTTAGAATGCCCAAAAAGTCCTGTGTAGCCTCTTTCTGCCTCAACTTTGGTCAAAAAATGACTTAGTTATGACTTCCCAAAGTTTCTTCACTATTCACTCCATATTTTCCCCAAAATCCAGCACCATCCTACAAATCCGTCCGGAATTTAGCTAATTGAGTGCCAATTTCCCCAAAACTTAGGCAAAATTTTCTCCGTGCTAATTTTCCCAATAAGGCCTTAATGCCAAATTTAAAACCATAACATATGATTTAATACCATTTTCTTTTATATTAAAAATGTTGAACAGTTAATCTGCTAAATTTCGGCATTATCGACTAACTGTGGGCACATTGGCAGAGTTAAAATTTATTGTAATGATTACGGTTAAGGACCTCTGGTAGTGACCAGGGCTGTGGCTAGACCCCGACCCCCTCCCCCCATTGTAAAATATACATGACATTAAAACAAAGTGAAGTCCATTGTATGGTAAGGAACAAAGTGCAGGGCACAATGGTGAATACTTGTGCTTGTTACTTGGAGGTTTCGGGTTCGACCCCTACCCACTTTGATCAGACTCAACCCAATTTTTTTGTGGCCCTGGGGCTACCATGTGGCGGGCCCTAGATGGGCCACGTGGAAGCGTGTGGTTGGCCACCAAATCAACCAATAAAAACACACCATTTCAAACAAATAATAGAGTGTCACTTGGCACGATCCCATTTTCCGGAGGAAAACTATTGACCAAGACAACCTACATAGTTACCCTGCCATGTAGGCATGCACAGTTAGCTTTACAGACTATTGACTAGGTTGTCCTGCATTTTTTTTTAATTTGCCTATTTGACAAAGTGGACATAACATGTTTTTGGGAGCATACTATGTCATTTTTCCACAAAACAAGTTGTGTTGGATTCAGGACGACGAGATCTATGTGGTCATTTAGGTTCCATGCCATTCTCATAGCTTTCATTTTTTAGCATATTTTGAGCACCTTATCACTTAGGTTGATCAAATGACTACATGCAACACTTGTACACTCAAGACTAATCTACAACTGATGTTACATTGCCTTGGAATATCCACCAAGCTTAGGGAACTCTAATTATTTGCATGCACTAGATACTTTGGGATGATTGATCATTTAACTAGATGATCACTGAGTTTGACTAAAGTACCACTACACAACTAACCCTCCACTAGTTCCTTAAAAAATTAGAACTAGTTTAATTGAAAACAACCTTAGATAAATATCCTTGATTGCTACAAACTAGCAATCCCACATGCATAACTAAAATCTAACTCCTCCAACTCAAATTTACGGAGTAAACTAGGTGACACAAGCCATGTCACACAATTTAACTGCCTCCAAGTTGTCTGCTTATATGGAAATTCAAATTTTCTCAATTTAATCAAGGTAAAATCAAATTGATAATTTCTTGATCCATTTTTCAACACTCCCTCTTAGAAATAAAATTATTATCAACCACCTCTATCCTACATATGTGGAACTCAAACTTTGCTCTTGACAAGGCCTTTGTCAAAATGTAAATGTCTTGTTCCTCTGCCAGAATGTACTGCAACAACCTTATGGTGATACCAGATATTTATATGCTTAGATTGATCATGAAAAAAATGATTCTTATAGAGTTTGATGCAACTCTAATTATCATAGTAGATCATAGTTGGATCCATCATCTGACCAAACAATCCAACAAGTATCTTTCTCATCTAGATCGCCTCACATGTTGCTTGACTTGTAGCCGTGTATTCTAATTTTTCCGAGTTGAGCGCTAAATATATATTCTTCCTATTGTACCATGAAAACGCTATGGAACCAACACTCAAAATTCCACCTAATGTAATCTTTCAGTTTGATGCACACCCTGCCCAATCTGCATTTGTGAAGCCACACAACTTCACTCCCTCTATCTGTCTGTACCATAGTGCAAATTGGACAGTTCCTCTAAGGTACCATAAAACATGCTTAGTTGCCTTCCAATATAATTTGGTTGGTCTAACCATACGTTATCTCAGTTGGTTGACTACATAACACATATTTTTTCGTGTGTTCACAAGGTACATTAGTGAACCCACTAGGTACCGATAAATGGTAGCATCCACTTCCTCACTTCAAGTGGCATAATTTTTATATGTGCTTCCATGGGTTTGAAACTTGTAGGTTTTAACCCTGTATAGAAATTATCTGCAAACAAATCTTAAAAACATAAAATAAATAATAGCGAGAGCATAAAACATAAAATAGATATACACAGAGATTTTCCCCTGGATCCCAAATCGGGACGACTAGCGTTATTTTTCATTATATTCCTTTTATTGTTACAACACATATATATACATGTTGAAGCATACATAAACCCCAATCCATTAACCCTAGATTAGAACATAGCCGTAGTTCCCTTGACCGGATCTACAAAATACCAGGGGCCGAAAACATTCATGCCCCAAAACCATGTGCAAACCCATGCACAAAACCATGGGTGGGTCCGCCCACCGAAAAATAAGGACCAAATTTTTTTTCCCAGGGAACTACCACCCCCCCTGTGACCCCCTTGCTATGCCCGACACAACATACAAGGGGGGTTGTCACCCCTCCTGTGACCCCCCCGCGCGTTACTAGTGGTGAAAGAATATAACACATACCCAACATTCTCCCACTTGTTGTTTTCTTTCTGCAGGAGACAACATGAGAGTTGAGTCATTATCCCAGCTTTGCAACACCCATTGTTTCTCTACACCAAGAGAACTTCTAAGTGCTCATAGACTTCGTCAATGCATTTGCAACATTCTTAAAAATGTCCACCTTTACCCTCAACACCCTTTTAGCCTCAACCATATATCTCACAAAGTGATATTGAACATCAACATGTTTTGTGTTTGAATGATAAGCAGCGTTATTAGCCAATAAAATTTCACTTTGGCTATCACAGTCTATCCTTATAGCTTGTTGCACCTGTTGGAGATCAGACGCACAGCAATCATAAAACAAATACTCAGCAAATCAATCACGCACATAAAGACACAGCAATTTACGTGGTTCACCCAACCATTCTGGGCTACGTCCACACAACATAGGCATAGGCAATCTTATTAATCAAACATGAGATTACAAACTCTCACCCTCTACAAACAATCCGTATGGATACCTGTTATATAGCAAAGAGAATCTAACTGCCTCATAAATCCTCTCACATCAAATTTAGGATGCATTAACTCTCTCCCAACAACCTGGAGCTAATCTAGCAACAAATTCCTATTGTTGTCACACACTGAGATTTTTGCCTATTTTATTTAAAACAGAAAATCTCAACAATATCCACCTTGACAACAATTAGCCTGATGCCCTGTTTGTTTATTATTTTATCTTTTCTGCAAGCCAAGAGAAGCCAAACACCAACGCAGCTTCTCCAACAAAACTGGTTTCGTGAACATGTCTGCACAGTTTTCCTTTGTATGCACCTTTTCAAGAGAGACTCCCCTTTCAGTGATCACCTGTCTTACAAAATGATACTTTATTGGAATATGCTTTGATTTACTATGATAGGCTGGATTCTTAGCCAAATGTATTGCACTTTGACTATCACACAGTAACTTGATGTTGTTCTGTAACCTACCAAACTCACCAAGCAAACCTTTCAGCCAAACCGCCTCTTTGCAAGCATGCGAAGCAGCAATGTATTCTGCTTCAGTAGTGGATAATGAAACAATGTTTTGTAGCTTTGACATCCAGCTAATAGCTCCACCTGCAAGAGTAAAGACATACCCTGAAGTTGACCTTCTCTTATCCAAATCACCTGCAAAATCAGAATCAACATACCCGCAAACAAATTCACTACTCTTATTGTAAGTGATACAATAACTACTTGTGCCTCTCAAATACCGAAGCACCCATTTCACTGCTGACCAATGTTCTTTACCCGGATTTTCCATATACCTGCTGACAACCCCAACTGCATGTGAAATATCTGGTCGAGTACAAACCATCGCATACATCAAACATCCTACTACATTAGCATATGGAATTTGAGACATATAATCCTTTTCTTCATCTGTATTAGGACATAAACTGGAAGAAAGTTTAAAATGGGAAGCTAAAGGGACTGACACAGGCTTCACATTGTTCATACCAAATCTCAAGAGTATTTTCTCAATATACTTTTGTTGTGATAGCCACAACTTACCATTGCTCCTGTCTCTGAAAATCTCCATGCCCAAAATCTGTCTTGCTGCTCCTAGATCTTTCATATCAAACATCCTTGCCATCTGAGTCTTCAACCTGTTGATTTCTTCAATGCTTTTGCTTGCTAAAAGCATATCGTCAACATACAACACTAAGATAATGAACATGCCATTTTTCAATTGCTTAAAATACACACAATGATCATATTCACTTCTAACATATTATTTCTGACTCAACATGAAAGAATCAAATTTCTTGTACCACTGTCGAGGCGACTGCTTCAGACCATACAATGAATTCTTGAGCCTGCAGACAAATTTCTTATTGCGATGCTGAACAAACCCTTCCGGTTGTTCCATATAAATTTCCTCATCTAAATCACCATGTAGAAATGCAGTCTTAACATCTAATTGCTGCAACTCTAAATCAAGCAAAGCCACTAATGCTAACACAATTCTAATTGAAACAATTTTAACCACTGGTGAAAAAATCTCATGACAGTCAATACCGGCTTTCTGAGAAAACCCTTTTGCAACCAGTCGCGCTTTGTACCTGTCCTCCGTATCATTCACACCCCGTTTCAGCTTGAAAACCCATTTACACCCCATAGTTTTCCTGTCTTTCGGAAGCTCAACCAGATCCCATGTGCCGTTCTTACTTAAGGCCATCATTTCTTCCTTCATAGCTGCTTTCCACTTATCACTTTTCGAACCTTCTATAGCTTCCTGATAGCACAGAGGTTCATCATCGTTAGCGGTCAAAGCAACTGAAGTAACATAATCATCATACCTTCTAGGCGGACGTTTTATTCTTGTAGACCTCCTTAAGGATGTTTCTGGTGCTTCCACAATTGGCTGACTACCACCTGTAGGAACTTCTTCATGATCACCATCTGAGACCTGTTCATGACCTACATCTGAACCCTGTTCATAATCTGATTCTGAAACCTGTTCATGACTAGTATCTGAACTATGGTCATCATGACTATCATTAGAAGTGTTGTCAAACTGAATGTGCTGAAAATCAAATACATCCTCCTGTTTCAATCTTCTATCTACATCTAATCGTACAAGAGAGGATTCATCGAACTTTACATCTCTGTTGATGATGATTTTGCGGGTAGTAGGATCCCACAATCTATATCCCTTTGTTCCAACACCATACCCAACAAAGATATACCTTTTAGACTTTGGATCTAATTTAGTTCGCTGATGTTTAGGCACTAGAGCATATGCATCACAACCAAACACTCTGAGTTTAGAATAATCACAAGGGTGTCCTTTCCATACCTCTTACGGAATCTTGCAGTCTATCGCCGTCGATGGAGATCGGTTTATCACATAACAAGCTATTGCCACTGCTTCCGTCCACAAATCCTTTTGCAACCCGGCGTTACTCAGCATACTCCTTGCTCTCTCTAGAAGAGTCCTGTTCATGCGTTCAGCAACTCCATTTTGCTGAGGAGTATAAACCGTGGTCTTATGTCTCTCGATTCCTGCATCCTTGCAATAGCTGTCAAAATCCTTGGAGGTAAACTCACCACCGTTGTCAGTTCTTAAACAATTTATTGTTCTACCAGTGCTGTTCTCTACCAATGCTCTAAACTGCTTGAAAACTGTAAAAACATCAGACTTCCTTTTCAACATGTAGACCCACACTTTCCTAGAAAAATCATCAATGAACGACACAAAATATGACGAGCCACCATATGACGTTGTAGGGGCTGGACCCCAAACATCTGAATGAATATAATCAAGTATCCCTTTACTAGTATGTTTGCCTGTTTTAAATTTTTGTTTACTTTGTTTGCCAAACAGACAATGTTTACAGAAATCTAACTTTCCAGACTTCAGATTTGGAAGTAACTTGCGATCAGCCAAAATTTTTAACCCTCTTTCGCTCATATGGCCCAACCTTTGATGCCATAGGCGAATGGAACTACTGTCATGTTCAGACACCGTAGACACATGATCTGACCCTGTTCTTCCTTCTAATTGAAACATATTTCCTACTTTCTTAGCCTTCATTACTAGTAAGATACCTTTATAGATTTTCATAACTCCACCTTGAATTACAGTTTTATATCCATTCGTATCCAATGCTCCTAAAGAAATTAGATTTTTTCTTAAGTCTGGAACATGTCTCACATCTGTTAAAAATTTAGTTGTGCCATCAAACATTTACAGTTGTATACTTCCTATCCCAACAATATTAGATGTGACATCATTACCCATGTACACGACTCCATCATTAACTGATCTATACGTCTTAAACCATTCTCTATGAATACACATGTGGTTTGATGCACCGGAATCTAACAACCAATGTTGACCATGATTTGACACATTAACTGATAATACTTCATCACTCATACCTGAACCAGATGTCGAACCTGTATCTGTCGCATTTGCCTCCTTCTTCTCTGTCGAAGAATCTGCTTTAGAAGATCGTTGTCGCTTCCAGCAATCCTTCTTCAGGTGTCCAGTTTTCCCACAATGCTAGCACTTCACCTTTGTCTTCTTTCCTTTAGACTTTGAACGAGAGTTGCTATGCTTACCCCCGGAGTGTCTCTCTCTTGAGCGATCTCTGGCCATCATTGCCTCTGATGTAGAGGTGTCTGCATTCGACCTCTTCCTCATCTCCTCAGACAACAAAGCTCCAACCACATCGTCAAACTCAAGGATGTCTGCAGTACTAAAGCTTATGGAAGTAACAAAGTGATCCCAGGATTCGGGCAATGAACACAATAGAGTTATTGCCTTATCCTCTGAATCAAATTTTACATCTAGACTTTGTAATTGTACCAATAGAGTATTGAAAACATTCAGATGGTCAGTAATCGAGGTACCTTCCTTCATCCGCAAACCATAAAGCTGTCACTTTAGGAGAATCCGATTTGTCAAGGATTTCGTCATGTAGAGCTTCTCAAGCTTCGACCATAGTCCTACGGCGGTCTTCTCTGACACAATGTTGAACATAACGTCATCCGCCAGACATAACCGAATTGCACTCAGAGCTCTGTCATCCAACTCATCCCATTCATCCTCCGTCAAGGAAGAAGGCTTTTTGCTTTTCCCTAACAGCGCTTTCGCCACGCCTTGTTGTACCAGGAGATCATGCATCTTTACCTTCCAGATCTCGAAGTTGTTTTTGCCATTGAACTTCTCAATTTCAAACCGGGAATTTTGAGTTTTCGCCATCTTGTTTAAAACAAAGAATCTCCAAATCCAACTTTAAATAAAGAATGCCCTTTTTAATAAAAAATTCCCTTCTCCTTATAATATCATGGCATATAATAAACTTTTCAAATTAATAAAAAAAAAATGCCTCCTTATAAATTCCATGCCTCCTTAATAAAATCGATTTAATTTTAAAATCCCACCACTCAAATCGATATATTATAACATCGATTTTACATATCGATTTTAAAAACTTTTTTTTTTAAAACTTAATATAATCGATTTGTTATTTAAACATTGCAATTTAAAAAATCGATTTGAATGGAACTTACGACTCATTTTTTTCAAACCGTGCTTCCGTGAATGAGCTATGTTAAATGTTGAAATTTGACGCGCTGCCACCATTCAACGTTGCCTCTGTTCAACACCAGTTAACAGCAGGCCATGGCTTCTTTACGTAGGTGACACCTCCGCCATCAACACTGTCACTTAACACCTCCGCCAGTGTACCAGCAACGCACCAGCAACATATAATAAAAAATCCTCCACGCAAGCTGGACAGCTCCAGCAACCAATTAACGCACCTCTGCAGTCACTTAAGCTTCCCACGCAGCAATCGTTTACCGATATGGTTTGCCCAACGCTGTTACAACGCTGTTTAAACCTCCCACGCAGCGATCGTATATTTGGTGGTGTGTGGACGGGCTTAGTACCGCAGGCCCAGCTCTATGTACAGACTTCTTCCTACTCAGCATCACCAGACCAAACCACCGCCATGACTGGTCCATTCAGCGCGCAGGTAAATTGGTAAACGCAGCACCAAGCAACTCCACCGCTGCGCCACGCCTCCAACATCCTCTGATACCAATTGTTGGAGATCAGACGCACAGAAATCATAAAACAAATACTCAGCAAATCAATCACGCACATAAAGACACATCAATTTACGTGGTTCACCCAACCATTCTGGGCTACGTCCACACAACATAGGCATAGGCAATCTTATTAATCAAACAGGAGATTACAAACTCTCACCCTCTACAAACAATCCGTATGGATACCTGTTATATAGCAAAGAGAATCTAACTGCCTCATAAATCCTCTCACATCAAATTTAGGATGCATTAACTCTCTCCCAACAACCTGGAGCTAATCTAGCAACAAATTCCTATTGTTGTCACACACTGAGATTTTTGCCTATTTTATTTAAAACAGAAAATCTCAACAGCACCAACCCATACTTGAATACAATATCTGCAACCAAAATGCTTCCTTGATTGCATGAGTGGCTACCATGTATTCTACCTCTGTAGTTGAAAGAAGCACTACAGGTTGTATTTTACTCATCCAACTAACCGCACCTCCAAATAGGCTAAGCACATACCCACTTGTAGATCTTCTTTGGTGAAGATCTCCAGCCCTGTCTCCATCAACAAAACCACGAATGTCCAACACTCTTTCCAATCCTAGTCTTCCCTGGTAGCACAAGCCATAATCACTAGTGACATGCAAATATCTAAAAACCTGCTTCACTGCTATCCAATGCTCCTTCCCTGGTGTTATGCAGGTAAATCCTCTCTGCGGACAGAGATGATCCTTCTAGCCCTAGAGTGGGTCTAGAAAGAAAGGGACACACTAAAGTGTTGCTTCCTAATTATTGAATGAACAAGGGACATGGTAGATAGACCTACTTGGAATCCAATGCTGTCATTGTTGCTGTAGTAGTGGTGGCCTCTCGCTCCTACCTTGGCAAGTCACAATCTGTTCACCATTATGCTTGGATACCTGCACATAGAACAAGAAACAAGAATAGTGTACAAGCTAACAATATTTCATTCATAACTATTAACCAATCAAAGAGGGCTAAAAATATTGCGTTAAACAAGCATTATAACACAAAAGTGGAACCAAACAGTAGTCATGTATATAAATGAATAGAAGGAAGAGTTACAACCAATGCACTGACGTCGCAGTCTCCTCCAATGGGGTTCAAGCGAAGCTCGTCTCAGATGCTCGTCAAGGAATTCGAACAGGACGAAGGCATGGACTCAAGCTCTCTCAAAAGTCATGGACTCAAGATTCCTTAACGTAATTCCTTCTTATTCTATCTTCTCTAGTATTTCAACTATAGTATGTATAATTCTCCAAGTTCAGCTAGCTTGTACTAAGAGAGATAGCATCTTTTATAGAGGAAAAGGAGGAGGTTAGGATCCCTACAAAGGTGGGAGGGAGGCCTTTCATTTAGGGAGTTCCCATAAGAGGTGGAAACCATAAACCTAAAGGAGGTAGTCCATGTTTTATCAGTTCAACCACTCCCAATGACTCATCCTCGAGGTGGCTGGAGTGGAATCTCCACCTCTATTTTTAAAAAACATTCCATAAACATCTTGGTGTGGGTGGAAAACTAGGATAGAGCACTAGCTGGCATGGGGCTCAGTGATAATCTTCCTCTTCGGTGCAAGGGCATAACTCATTACCCGCGCCAAGGCAAAAACAAGGGTTTTTGAGTCTTCGCTCAGGGAATTGTCAACAGAAGGAATGTTACTCTCATGTAAAGGGACACAATGATGGTTTTTGCAAGGCATGACATTTCTTATTGGTCACATAATTGACCCTCCAATGGGCAAGATCGGGATTGTAGGGACAGTGACAAAATGCTGTGTAACAGATGCCCCCTAAAGCATGAGGTCTGAGGGAGAGGAAGGGGCGAAATGCTTTATGAGAACACGTTCAGACCAAACACCGCTGTCAGAAAACCTGCAATTATGAATACAACTGATATCTCTAATACATAAACATGTGGTATGGGTGCAACCATCCATAATAGAGTATATATAAAAACTGAGATCCGAGGTATGGATGTAGCCATCCAGTAGTAAGGATCAATAAATAGACTCAGGTATGGTCACAGCCATCCAATCAAAATATTCATGCAATAAATCATGATACTCCACCAAAATCCACAACCTGGATTTTATCAGACAAAATCCAGCGTCGTGCGCTCCATCTCGACCTGAACAAGTACAAATTCAAGCATGCGAATATATAGGCTAAAGTCGAACATGCAAGAAAATCACCTGATTACCAGCTAATGATGAGAAACCTGAAAATCTGTTAACAGGCACGAGAGAAACCACCAATAATGACAATGGCTCTCGAGGTACAACTGGTACAATCCACAAAATTTGAACAGTGATCTAGGGTCGAACATCCACAGAATCACTCATTCGAAGGCCAATGATGTGGACCTTGCATCAAATGCGAAAAACCTGCCATTAAGGTATGCATGCTCCAAGGTACCACAATAGAGTCTCTAGATCAAATTCCTAGATAATAAGCTGAAGTTGACAGGAAGTGACCTGATCGAAGATGGGCCATAATTTTTCTCACATCATCGATACGAGACAGAGGAACATGATAGTAGTGAAATAGGACCAACAGAGAATCAAAGGGAGGTTGAAAACTACAAAGGAAAACTTCTCTTGAGCATATCAGCAACACGACACTAGATTTGGTAGTATTTGATATCAAAGGATCTGAGGTCATGATGACGTGGCAAAGAGCAGATGAGAGGTCAAAAGAGATTACCCAAACCCATGGAGGCAAAATGACGAAATGAGATGTCCCCAATCCGACACAAATGCAGACAAGTGCCATGTTCAAGAGTGGCATACTGCCAACATAACTAAAAAACTGGTTCCATTTTCCCCGACCATTTTTGGTGAGTACCCCAATTATTTTTAAAACAAGCTTGAAGGGGATAGAATATGCTCGTTTTGTAAGTTTTTCGTTCGGAAAAATCCAACCTAGTACATTTTACGAACCCTAGGAAGGAGGAACTTGAGCAACGTCATGGCGACGAAATCCGATGTCATCAGGGTTTAATGAGTCTGACAAAGGGAGAACTAGACATGTTTTCATGTTTAGAGAGTTTGAAAAGAAGGCAGAAAATAAAACTCCATCATGGCCCTTTTTGTAGATAGTCTCTCAGATCCAAAAAGGTAGAAAAAAATACCTGAAAGAACCTCTTAGTCGTGATAGGCTAAGGTATTCATTTTTCGTGAATAATATATCCCAAACCAAAAAAGGGGTAAATTTATACTGAGTAGAAATCGCTTTGCCACCATTTAACGAGTTCGAAACGACAAGAGTCTCAACAATATTTTCAATTTTAAAGAGTCAGAAAAGAGCTGAAAGATGACTCCAACAATGAATTTTTCGTGTTTATACCGAGTCCAAAAAAGTATAAAATATAACTCGTTACTCCATCACTATGTCCTGAAACCTGTTGCTGCACAAGAGACACATGTAAAACCCATTTTTCGAAAATAATATAATAAAATAATTGAAAACATGTTCTAGAACCTAATTAGGGTTGTAAAAATTTATAAAATGCCAAAAATGGTAAAAATAATTACTTTCCACTTTTTACCTCTTGTGGAGCAAATAGTTACCCATTTTACTGTGTGATTTTGCGGTGATAATAGCAGACAATCTGGTGGACCAATCTCAAATCCATCAGTTCCAGGTAAGAGCTGATATCTCTCTCTTTCATTTTGAGTCATTTCTTACTACCTGCAACTTCCAATTTTTAATTATGGTGGAGTAAATATGAAAATTAGGGCACGGTGGTTGGCGCAGGTTTCGCGCACAGAGTTGCACCAACCACCCAATTTTTTACACTAGGGCGTGCGCATTGGTGCGACTATTTGGGAAACAATCGCACCAATGATGCAAACCATTTTTTGTGAAAAATTCAAGACACAAACCCCAATAATTCACAAATTCAAGCTTCAAAAAGGCTAATATCATTCATATGAATGTGTTTACACATAAAAGGTGGCAAAATGGCGATAGAATGGAAAGAACTGGAACACAGTGAAGAAGATGAGCTTGCCATGGAAAATGAGAGATGAATGGAAGCTTTTAGGGACTATGGATTGAAGAAGTTCTTCTTGACACTGTGTCTCCATGCTCAACCAGAGATGTTACAATATTTAATCAGCATATGGGATGAGGATGAAGAAAATTTCATCCTTCGAGATCAGAAAATTTCATCCTTCGAGATCAGAAAATTTCATCCGTCTAGGAATATGTTGATATGTGATAAAATCAAAATTTCTTTCCAACAAATGAATACATAAATAAAATCTCAAAATGTATGGGTTTCTAACTGAATAATGACCATTGAGTTGCATAACAATAAGCTGTGAATCTAGATTTACAGGCAATGCGTGTATGCCAAGATTGATTGCCTTGGTTAATAGTTCAAGAATAGCAGTATATTCAGCAACATTGTTTGTAGTTCATCCTAGACAAATACCTTGTAGTTCTATCAATTCACCAGCAGGATCATAGATTACCCAGGCTGCTGAAGACAAGTTCTTAGTGCTACAGGAAGCACCATCTGTGAAATTGACATAAGGGGTAATAGACATCTGAACAAATAAGAAAGACCCAAATAAGAAGGAAAATGCTTGCAAAGTACATCAAATCAAAACATGTACAAAAATGAAAAAAAAACCTATGTACAGAAATCATGCATGAATGACTCACGCATAATAATTTTTGAGATACAACCCATTTCTGGGTTGTTCTAACAGATGACCTTCGTAATCAATGAGCTCATAGGCCCCATTCTAGAATACACGTTTAACAATGTAAGGCCCATGCCACATGGGTTGAAATTTACCTACCCCCAGCTTATCATGAGCTTGGTCGTATAGGAGGACGAGATCTCTTTCAACGAAAGAACGAGGGGAAACTGATTGGTCAAAATGAGCTTTGACCCGTTTTTTCTGTGCTTCAATTACCAGAGAAGCAAAGCGGCGGGTTTCATCTAACCTTTCGAGATAAAGGAGATGCTCTTCTTCTGGTGAAGTGTTCGAAATTAATTCAACAGCCAAATTGAGTGAAGGTATTTTACATTCAATCAGAAGAGTAGCTTCTAGGCCATAAACCAACTGAAAAGGGGTGATTCATTTGCACTCTTAACAGAGGTTCGGTACACCCAAAGAGCTGAAAAGAACATGAGATGCAAATTTGATTTATGGATCCCAATCATACATTGAAGCATGGTAACAAGAACTTTGTTCACGGGTTCAACCTGGCCATTGGCTTGAGAATATTACGGCGTTGAGCTGTTGTGACTCAGACCTAACTTAGAATTCAACTCAGCCACCATGTAATGCCGAAAATGGGAGCCATGATCGGTGACAATGGCTTGAGGGACACCAAACCTAGTAATGATATGATTGAATATGAATTGAGCAGTTGTCATACCATCAATGGCAAGTGCAGGTATTGCTTCGGCCCATTTGGTGAAGTAGTCCATGGCTACAATAATATAAGCATGCCCCCCGACCGAGTGAGGGTTACATGTCATAAAATAGATGCCCCACTTCGCAAAGGGACCAATGGTAATGACAGGATGAAGAGGTATAGGTGGTGCACGCATCTTGTGTTGATAAATCATGTAATAATGACATTTACGAACTGTGACAATGCAGTCTTTGAAGATAGAAGGCTAGAAATAACCAGCACGAAGAATATTTTGTGCAGTGGCATAACCAAACATGTGACTACCCTAGCCATCACTGTGACAATAATTGAGGACTTTCTCAGCTTCCTCAAGGGTCAAACATCGACAGAGAATGGAATCCACTCCGACACGATAGAGGGTATCCCTGACTATACGATAAGGTTGCGAATGATGACGGATGCGCCAGCGGGTATCCTTTGTCAACTCAGATCTGAAAGTAGAAGTATGGAGATAAACGATGATATCACCGTACCACGGATCGAGGGTGCTAATCAAGAAAAGCATATCGTCTGGAATATATTCCTCAAAATGACACAGAGGAGAGTTTAAAGGGAGGGAACAAATCAAATCAACAAAGACTAATAACTTCTTCGACCTGGCATCACTAAATTCCAAATCAAACTCTTGGAGGATGATAATCCACTTTGAGTATTTCCCCCCAGCAATTTTCGAGACAATATATAGGTCATGGGGTGGCAATCGGAAATCACAGTCACTGTACACAAAAGAATATAATGACGAAAACACTGAACAACTTGAACCGGAGCTAACGCTAACTTCTCGACATGTGCATAGCGCGTCTCAGGGTTGAGAAGGTTACAAGAAAAGTAATAAATAACATGCTCGTTACCCTCATCAACATCTTCTACTAGAACCATGGCAATCGTACTGAAGGCGGCGGCTAAATAAAGGGAAAAATCACGATGATAGTGAGGAGGACGCAATAGAGGAGTGTTGACAAGCAACGTCTTCAGAGCCTCAAAAGGATTTTGAGAAATATCATCCCAATAGAATGGGACGCCCTACTTTAATAATCGTGTGTATCCTTTAGCCACTTCAGCATAGTTAGGTATAAAACAGCGTAGAAAATTAGCCTTACCTTGCAAACTCTGCAACTGATGTAATGAGGAGGGAGAGGGGAGATTGATAATATCCTCAAACTTGAGTGGATCAAGGAAAATTTCGTCTTTGGATACGATAAACCCTAAGAGTCTACCGGAATCAATGCAGAAGACGCAGTTGTGCGGATTAAGCTAAATATTGTAACGTCAACAACAAAGAAAAATCTAACGAAGATGGTCAGGATGGTCCACGCGCTTAGCTGAATGAGTGGGAATTTCATCCAGATAAGGCTGAATGATGTGTCGAATATCGGGAAAAGCATATGACATCGCTTGCTAAAATTTAGCCCCAACATTCTTTAAACCAAAAGGGAACTTCTTATATGCGAAAGCACCCTAAGGACAGATAAAGGCAGTCTTATGTTGATTAGTCTGGAGAATGTTAATCTGATTGTAACCAAAAAAATTGTCCATTAAGGAAAAGATCACACTCCCGGCACAGTCATCAATGATCTGATCAATAAAGGGAGTGGGATAATTATCCTTAGGACAAGCTCGATTAATATCACGATAATCAACACAGACACGAATAGTACCCTGCTTCTTATCTATAGGAACAATATTAGAGATCCATTATGTCAAAGGAATCAGATAAATAAAACTAGCTCTAAGAAGTTTTTCAACTTCAGCCTTAATGGCGGCAGCTTTTCTAGGATGCACTAGATGAACACGCTGACGAACAGGCTTCGAATCAGGATAAGTAGGAATTTCGTGCACCACTATACTAGGATCAATATTAGGCATTTCTTCATAGGATCATGCAAAGACATCACGGAACTCGCGAAAAAGGCTAGTATAAACTTGGACTTCATCAGAAGAACAAGTAACCCCAATATGGATGTTCTCGACAATTCCTGGTTTAATAGAAATGTCAATACGCATCGTCTGTGTAATGTTACACAAGTTACCT
Organism: Pinus albicaulis; assembly: GCA_034641835.2. Lineage (NCBI taxonomy): Eukaryota > Viridiplantae > Streptophyta > Pinopsida > Pinales > Pinaceae > Pinus > Pinus albicaulis. The sequence goes on from CM076582.1 coordinate 779,696,198, forward strand.
TCCGTAAATATGTCATGTGTCAAAACAGGCAATTGAAGAAGAGGAGAAGGAACCTGAGTTTCAAAACGCTCAAGACAAGCAAACATGGCCCCGAGGCCAGGCATAAACGAGGAATGATGATGACCATCATCCCACAACAGATCCTCAAGAGACATGGTTTCCATGATGGCCTCATCGGAAGAAAACACCTATTTCAATGGATTAGGCGAATCTGAATCACCAAGCCAAGGGGATTGAGAGTAAATGTCAAGAGACATGCTCAAAGGAGCACAATTAGAGGATGGAGGTTCTGAAGTAGAAATGAGTTCACAATCATCAATCTCAATCGAACTCAAAGGCATCGAATATCCAAAGGAATCAATCTGTTCAGGTGAAGGAATAATCCATGCGTCATCAGATTGAGAAATCATATGAATCTGAACAATATTTGGTGGAGTAAGAGGAAAAATACCCATGAGGGCAGGATCTTTAAAAAGACCTGACCCTACACTCTCGTAGGGAGTAGGAATCTGATCCACATATGAAACATTGCTCTCGAAAGAAGAGGTGAATAAATACAATTGATCAACAATAGCAATATTTCCTTCATACAGAAATTTAAAAAAATGAAAGAGAGTGGACAAAACACACAACATGGCATGAGTCCAACTACGACCGAGGAGAAGATTATAATTGAGCTTAGTGTCAACGACTTCAACCTCGACATTGACTGTCTTCCCTTTCGAAGTAATCAGTAAACTGGTGAGAACACCTAAAGGTTTTGATTCTCTTCCATCAAATGCTTCTAAGGTATTTTGTGACGAAGTCAGGGCTAGAGAACCAATGGATTTCCAACACGAAGATGACATGACATAGGTTGACACTCCTTCATCCACAAATGTTTGATGGATGTCGATACCATTAACAAAAACTTGAATAATGAGTGAAATCTGATGTGGAAGTCATGGAATGAAATTCTCTATATTGAAAGCTAGAAGTCTAGTATCGGCAAGATCAATCCCACCAATCGTAGATAACAAAGCTCTTCATTGTGACAGAAAGATTTGAAGTACTTCTAATGTGGACATCACAAACAGTGCCTGAGCCAAATCCTCAACAATATTGTAATGGTGAGCAGCACAGGCGTTGGGATTATAAGAAGACTTACGAAGAACACCTTTGGAAGGTGGTCACACAATGGATTCAGCATTAGGCCTTTCAATTTCAAGAGGACCAGTAACAGGTGAAGGAGGAGGACCATCAACGATCTCCTTCCCCATGGCCTAACAGGATCTACCATAATCTTTCAACCGAGTAGCAATAGAGTCGGCGGCAGAACCGTTCATCATGAACACCTGAGACCTAAATGGGGTAGAGGACTGAGGTTGCTCTACCATCTGAGTCTACTGAGATGGGAAAGGTTCTTTAAGAACGGTTGGAGTTCCCTAGGTGCATTTGAGAAATTGACTCACTTTGGACCATCGAGGACAGTCCTTGGTGAAGTGATCTTCATCACAAGTCAAACAAGGGTACTTGGGTTTGGGTTGAGAACCATCGCTAGCATGAGGTTTCTAAGAATCCTGTTTTGGGGCATTAGCTTTGGCCTTACCTTTACCCTTATTCTTACCTTTAGAATCATCATCTGTAAGATTGGCCCGAACGACATTAACTTATGTGGGTTTACTAGAATTTGAAGTAGACTGAGAAGCAACATTATTGGAAGAAGTGGACTTTAGCTTCCCAGTGTTTGAAGAAGACGAAGACTTCTAAGAAGTCTAAGACACAGAACCAATAATACCATTGACGGATGGAGCCGCTGGTGGTTTAGAAGTTCTAGGTCGAGGAGCATTAGGCAAGATATCATATAATGCACCGGACTGAGAGTACACAAGATCAAGGTACTGGGCGTAAGTAATGGCTTGTTCCTCGGTTACACATGCCCCCATAGCCATGTATTTATCAATCTGATTGACAAAGGAGGTGGTGAACCAATGAGTTAGAAGTTGATCAGGAATTTCAAATTTTATCATCCGACGATAACGTCGCCACTCATGAATATGATCCGAGATATGAGTATCTCGGTCTTGTTTCAATGAAGTGAGGAGATGCGTCCTGGTCTCATAATGGACTAGTAGCTGAAAATGCATAAGGAACACCATGGCTAAAGAATTGAAATCTTGGAAGATGCCATGAGATAGCTCAATGTACCACTTTGCAGCGGCACTAGTAAGAGTTCGCTGGAAAAGACAGAGTCTAATAGAATCGTCAACCTAAGAGTTAGAGGAACACCACAAATGGTAAGTCATAACATGCGCTTGGGGGTCTTTGCCAGACTTGCCCTCAAATTTAGGGCAATCGGCAGGAATCTTGGTTGGAACCGGAGGTCAATACGGGTTATGAAGAATGGGATCGTTCGTCAACTTTGACACATCAGGTAATTCCAATGTACCAAGAAACGATAATTGAGTGTTGAAAGTCATCGGAGGTCTTTGATAAGGACCTGCATGTACATTCCACCCAGTCTGAGTGGGATTCTGTCCGCATACATTCTGTCCCAGAGGATTCGGATCATAGGGATTAGAAGTAGGATAAGTCGGTTGATACTAGGGTTGAGGACCAAGATACTGAGTCAGAGTAGACCATTGAGGTCCCTGCTAAGTAGCGTATGGAGTCTACTATGCAATGTAAGCATGAATTTGAGGTTAATGATAGACAAGTTGATTTTGAGGGTAAAGAACCCGAGGCACAATATATACCGGTTGATATGAACCTTGAGGGTAGTAAGCACCTTGGGGTTGAGTAGGTTGAGTAGGCTGCTGAGTGGGTAAACCTATATGATTATAAACATGTATAAATGGTTGTTGAAATGATGGAACCAACTAAGGAACATGTTGAATTGGTTGCTGAGGACCACTGGGTTGGCCTTGTGGGAAAGGTTGGCCCAATGGTTGCGATGGACAAGGTTGTCCCTGATAACCAGGTTGACTCAGAGAAGGACCGTAAGGTTGTCTTGGTTTCACAACATTTGGGCCATATTGATCATGTGGCTGTTGTTGTGGTGCAACAAGTTGTCCCTGTGGTGGGTAGATTTCCCCCCAAGAGCATAAGATAGTCCTGGTTCATTCAAAGCTTGACCAAAAAGACCGAAGGGTTGCCCATGTTGGGCCAGATGTTTTCCTTGTAAAGGTTGGCCTTATGGACTGTATGGTTGTCCCTGTGGACCAGAGGGAAAGCCTTTCTAAGCTAAAGGTTGTCCCACAGGGGGTTTTCCTTGGAAACCAGAGGGTTGCACAGGCAAGGTAGGTCTAAAATGAGAAAAGTTCTAATAAGCATCAGTAGGAGGCAAATAGACTAGATTACCATGTTCATCATAATGAAGTGGATGTGAATAAACAGGATTACTGACAACATCATAGTGATGAAAAAGAGGATTACCAGGAGCCTGAGGCTGCTGAGAACCTTGAGAAATTTGCTGCTGAACAGCCAACAGATATTCTTCAAAAGTAAGACCGCCAGGGATCACTAGGATAATGGAAACAACACTAGAAGCAGGTGTGGTCTCTGTCAAAGGAGCATAACGTCAGTGAATATCCAACATATTCTCATCAAACACATAGGTATAAACCATAGGCGTGGTAGAGGTAGATGGGATTTCCATGGCACGGTTTTGTGAGCTACCTGGGCTGGGATTAACAGGCCACGTAGGATTGAGAAAAATAGACCTGTGGGTGTGAAAAGATCCTGATGATTGATGGGTAACAACAGGTGTGGATGAAGCCACATAGACCATCGGTCGGATTGTAACGGATGTACAGTAACCGATGAACCAAGTGTTGAAGGCGATAATCCTAATGAAGGTAAGACCGAACTCTAAGGAGGAGTTACTGTACTGGATTGCACAATGGAGGAAACACCAGATATAATATAACTCAAGGACCGATAGCCAGGCGGAAGTGAAACCGATGGTGGAGAAGACTGAGTAGAAAAATGAGGGACATCTTCTAGAAAAGGTTGATATTCTCCTGTAGAAACATGCATTCCTTCACTACCAATAGGACTAGACGAGTCCATGTCTGACTCTGCCGTAAGATCTTCAAAAATTCTACGGGGACTAGGAGGCATAGCAGCAGCAAAAAATGGCAAACCTAACGTAAGAGGAGGAAAATCTCCTTCTTCCCCAAAACCAGACCAAGCACCAGAAGGAGGCCAAATGAACTCAACTGGCTCTTCAGGAGGGGACCGAGTAGCAAGAGGGAAGATAGATGGGTGACTACATAGCGAGGAATCGACATACCTAGTGGACTAAAGAGTTTCAAAAGAACTACCACTAGGAGGTAGTGAGGACGAAGAAACTGGTGGTTCTGCCACTGTGGCCATATATCAAAACAGAAAGGAAAAAATAAAACCAATCAAGGACTCCAAGATCAAAACCAAGGAAAAAAAACAAGCCAAGTAATAAAACTTAAATGGGCATGTGATCGTAGGTGATTAATTTTATGACACTGAAACCATATTTTGCTGTTTCATTTTTAAGGAGTCGAGAAACAGGCCAAAGATGACTCTAGTCGCTTTTAATTTTAAATGAGTGTGAAAGGGAAAGTGCTCGAAGATATATTCTCTTTTTAAAGAGTCATGAAAATATCAAAATGACTACTCTGGAATACTAAGCAAGAGGGTATACCAAGTTTCTATGATCTGCCATATACACCTTGGTGATCAAATGAAACAGAAAATACCAAGGACTTGACGTACGTGAAGGTAGTATCCTCAAATGCTGTGTTCGGTGTATCACAGTTACAAGGTGGCATACTCTGCTTCCTATGGATAAAAGTATTACAACCTAGAAGGGTCTCCCTTTATATACTCGATGGTACGGGGAGCAGAAGTCCATACTAGCACTGTCTAAAGCCAGATGGCGAACGACAGCTACTAAGTTTTAAGACACTGGAACACGTCTCTAGCCTAGACCACTAAAAATGTTTTATTAGGTTTCAATGCTTCCTTAGGTTAATTAAATAAATTTTAAAGTTGATCTTCGATTATGTTTCAGTTTTAAGGTCCTATCGATTTCGGATCTCAAAAATCCCTAAATTCAAGCTATATGCAAATGAACATCATTTCTGATTCAATGAATTCTAGTTATGAGAAGGATAGATATTTTTCAAACAAAAGTAAACAATAAGACTATGTGAAGAAATCCACTAATGCATTTAACAGAATATAACGAAAATGAAACTCTTTCCTAGATAATCAGATGCTAGTTATGCAAAAAAGTATTTCACTTTCAATGCAAAGAAAGAATGCAAAATATGTTTTTTGATTTTTTCAATGAAAAGAAGCACATGATGCACTAATTACATGAAAAATTAAAACAAACACTAGCTTAATTTTTGCGTAGGAATCAAAATTGAATGACTCAATAAAACACGAAACAAACACAAGAAAGCACTCAAACTAATGTTGCAATCTTTCAAACCAAGAGACAGTTTTCAAAATGATCCAAAACAAGAAATGTAATATATGCTTGGAGCAATAAGGTGAATAACCAATAGAGAAAACTAAATGAATCTGCAACCAAAGAAATCACTCAAAAGATCAAGAAAACTAAGTGCAATGAAGCCACAAATGGGATTGACAGCAATCAAACCGACTTGATTTTCAAACATAAGGCTTAGTGCACTAGGACACCTAGGAACCCTAAGCCCTCAATTGAAACTGATAAGAAGATGGATGAACGACTGAGAAAAGAAATTCGACAGTGTTCAAAACAATCCCAAAGGCATAACTATGCATAAAAAATAACCCAGAAGCAAGCACAATTGACCAAAAGACTCATCAAGGAGGTCAAACTAATTCCTATAGGGGTTGGCACGATTGTAAGGCTGTAATCCGCGCCATACAGGCATTGGCAAGACTACAAAAAGAGCAACCTACGCCAATTGGCGTGACTATTCGGAGGAAAAGCATGCCAAGCCATATAACTATGGGAAAAAGAGGAAAACCCAAAATATAATGAGCAGAGGTTGGAGCTAAAAAAAGAATGGAAACTAAGAAATTAAACCATAAAAGATAGATAACTAAATCAATAATTGAAACTGACCCAACAAGATGAAATGAAAAACTCGCACTAATCCCCAGTGGAGTCGCCAATTTGTTATGCAGGTAAATCCTCTGTTCGAATAGAGATGATCCCTCTAGCCCTAGAGAGGGTCTAGAAACAAAGGGACATGCTAAAGTGTTGCTTCCTAATTATTCTATGAACAAAGGACACGGTAGATCTACCTACCTAGAATCTGATGTTGTCATTGTTGTTGTAGTAGTGGTGGCCTCTCACTCCTGCCTTAGCAAGTAAAAATATGTTCGCCATTACGCTTGAATACCTGAACATAGAACAAGAAACAAGAATAGCATACAAGCTAACAATATTTCATTCATAACTATTAACCAGTCAAAGAGGGTTAAACATATTGTGTTAAACAAACATTATAACACAAAAGTGGAACCAAACAGTAGTCATGTATATAAATGAATATAAGGAAGAGTTATTAGCAATGCTTTGACGTTGCAGTCTCCTCCAATGGGGTTCAAGAGAAGTGTGTCTTAGATGCTTGTTAGGGAATTTGAACGGGACAAAAAAATGGAATCAAGCTCTCTCAGAAGTCATGGACTCAAGCTTCCTTAATGTAATTCCTTCTTATTCTATCTTCTCTAGTAGTTTAGCTATAATATGTCTAATTCTCCAAGTTCAGCTAGCTTGTACTAAGAGAGATAGATTCTTTTATAGAGGAAAAGGAGGAGGTTAGGATCCCTACAAAGGTGGTAGGGACGCCTATCCTTTAGGGAGTTCCCATAAGAGGTGGAAACCATAAACCTAAAGGAGGTAGTCCGTGGTTTATCAGTTCAACCACTCCCAATTACTCATCCTCGAGGTGGTTGGAGTGGAATATCCACCTTTATTTTTAAAAAAAATTCATAAACATCTTGGAATGGGTGGCAAACTAGGACAGAGCACCAGCTGGTGTGGGGCCCAGTGTTAATCTTCCTCTTCGACGCGAGGGCATAACTGATTACTCGTGCCAAGGAAAAAACAAGGGTCTTTGAGTCTCTGCTCAGGGAATTTCCAACAGAAGGAATGTTACTCTCATCTAAAGGGAGACAATGACGATTTTTTCAAGGCATGACACTGCTTATTGGTCATAGAAATGACCCTCCAATGGGCGAGATGGGGATTGCAGGGATAGTGACAAAATGTTGTGTAACACCTGGGTTTGACTTAAACCTGCTCAATACTCCTACTGCATGTGCAATATCTTCTCTAGTACAAACCATTGCATACATTAGGCTACCCACTGCATTTGCATATGGAACACGGGACATATCCTCCTCTTCTTCTTGTGTCTTGGGACACTGTTCAGTAGACAGCTTTACACCTACAGGAATTAGAACATTCACTGGTTTACTATCCCGCATATTGAACCTCTGCAATATAGCCTCGACATACTTCCTCTGGTTTAGCCAGAGATTCCTCTTTTCCTGATCTCTCTTAATTTCCATGCCCAAAATATAATTTGCAGCACCAATATCCTTCACGTCGAATTTGGAAAACAGTTGGGTCTTCAAATCTTGGATAATTTCTTTGTCATTTCTAATCAACAACATATCATGCACATACAATACCAGATAAATAACACGGTCACCACTTAATTTAAAATAAACACAGTGATCCTCCTTGCTTTTGGTGAAGCCAAGACCCCGTATATAGGTATCAAATTTCTGATACCACATCCTTGGTGACTATTTTAACCCATACAAAGATTTCTTTAACCTGCATACCAGTTCTTTCTTCCCCTTCACCATAAAGCCTTCAGGTTGTTTCATGTAGATATCCTCTTCTAGATCCCCATGAAGAAATGTTGTCTTCACATCCATCTGTTCTACCTCAAAATCAAATGCAGCAACAGCAGATAAAAGTAATCTAATAGTAGTAAATTTGGCAACAGGAGAAAAAATACCACCAAAATCAATTCCCAACACCTGGGAATAACCTTTTGCTATGAACCTAGATTTTTATTTCTCCACCTTTCCTTCTACATTCAGCTTCTTCTTAAACACCCATTTTCTCCCAATGGGCTTCCTTCTAGCCGACAACTCCACCAGATCCCATGCCTCATTTTTATGCAAGGATGCCATTTCATCAACCATGGCCTCCTTCCAGAGTTTTCCATCCTCTGAATCTATATCCTCCCTGAAAGTTATAGGATCATCATCATTTATAGTTAAAGCAAAATTTGAACAGAAAGCAGATGGACTATACCTTTCTGGTTGTCTTCTTTCCCGAACTGATCTTCTCACAGCTGGATTTTGTGGATCTTCCTCTTCTGTGTCTTCTTCTGTTGTAGAGTCTGATTCATCCTCCTTTAGCTCAAACTCTATCTTTTCAGGTTCCTTTGGTAAGAATTCATGTTTAAAAAAATATTTCACCTCTCTAAACACCACATATTGGCTGTACACAACCTTCCTTTTTTCCGAGTTCCAAATCTTGTAACCCTTTAAACCATCCTTATACCCAATAAAGATGCACCTTTCATATTTATTATCCAACTTGCTTCTTTTCTCCTTTGGAACATGTACATATGCATCACATCCAAATACCCTCAGATGTGAAACAGAGGGTTTCTTACTAGTCCATACCTCTTGTGGAGTCTTATCCTCCAACGCTGGTGAAGGTGATTTGCTAACCAAGTAACATGCAGTCTCGACTACCTCTGCCCAGAATTATTGTCCTAACCTAGTACCACTGAGCAAGCTTCTTGCCTTTTCCATCAGAGTTCTGTTCATTCTTTCTGAAACTCCATTTTGTTGAGGTGTGTATGGTGTCATCTTCTGCCGTGCTATACCACACTTCTTACAGAACTCTTCAAATTCCTTCTTGTAGAACTCTCCACCATTATATGTCCTCAGCACCTTTATCTTCTTTTCTGTCTGGTTTTCCACCAGAGCCTTAAATTCTTTAAATTTGTCAAAGACTTCAGATTTCTTACTCAAGAAATATATCCACGTATTCCTTGAGAAGTCATCTATGAATGAAACATAGTACACAGACTTACCCAGTGATGGAACCGACATAGGTCCAAACATATCACTATGCATAAGCTCTAATATCTTGTTTGCCCTCTTAGCACCAGAAGGAAAAGTCACCCGATTCTACTTCCCATATACACAATCTTCACAGAAATTGAAATCAAAATAGCTATTAGACATACCTTCTACCATACCATTTTCATGCAGTATCTGAAGGCCCTTCTCTCCAATATGTCCAAGTCGTTGATTCCATAACATGATATTTTCTCTAGAGACTGCTAGGCTTTCCACCCTACTTTTGTGAACCACAAAACTGTTGCATCCATCAATAATAGTGCTACCCTGAAGCTTGTACAGAGTTGTTGGAGAATAAAAAGGTATCTTTTAAAAACGTAATTAGCCTACATTAATTATCAATCTAGGAGCGACTTTTTATTTCAAGAGTGTACTCTGTCTGAGGCTGCAATTAACTAAGAGTAATGCTATGAAGATGTAGTACAGTATTCTAGATACAAGAGTAAACAGATTCTTGTAAAGAAATCTAATTACAGTAACATAAATGGAAATGCTCTAAAATATTAACTACATCAATCTGCAAAACATCAATCAGGGATACAGTAGCAATAACTCATTCCCTTAGAAATCGATGCAATTGAAATCACACTGAGACAAGATAACCAATCTGGGAACTTGGAAGCAGTAACCAATGTCCTCTACAGTTGGTGGTCCTATTCTTTAAGCAATCAAAATGAACTCAAACTACTTGCTAATGAAAATAACTGAAACGAACTTCTTCTAATAACAGAAGTTGGAAAGGAACAACAACTTGTAATTCCTATGTGTACACATCAACTGTAAACAACCTATCTGCTAATCTGAATCTACGAATCGGAAATGAACAATAAATAGGAATGGAACAGCAAACATGAATTGAACACCAATTCTAGACTTAACGCAATTAGCCAACTAATATTAATACTTCAACCCTGTCGACAACCAATACTACGAAACAGTCAATCATAAAGAATCATAAACCAATGGAACGACAACTAGAATTAAGTATAGAACAACAAAGCTTTATAAATATAGCAAGATAAATAAAACAACAAATACGATTCTTGCAAATGATAGGATAGTAGTGTAGTTCGTTAATGCTCACAATGAATCCAAACTCAATCCAACAGCAATCAATTAACTTTGTAATCATAATGAATTTAAACACAAATTTCACACAACAATAAGCAAAGGATAGAAATACAAACAACAAGGTAATTCCACCAGGGTCGGGCCCTTAGCACCAGTGAAACACTTCTAGGCTACTTCAGAACTTGAAAGATGAAATGAAACATGTCTTTTATATTAATCGAGCATAAAGTATTACAGAGACCGCTCTCTAAAGCTGAGAGTCAATAAAATGCAATATTACAAAAGAAATGTTTTTAATACAAGAATCTTTGACCCCTTAATCACTAAAGGTGTTGCCTTATATATCAGACTCTGACGGACAAGATGAGGAATAAGATGAGGCTTGAACAGTGATCAATCAAGATCGAAGGATCTTGAGAGATTCGCTTCCCTTCTTTTATTTATCACATGATTCACTTTGACCGAAGCTGAGCTGTCCTCTGCCTTTTCTTAGCGATGTGTTTGGATTTCCTTGTCTTTAGCAAGATTTGGTCTAACGCTAGAGGAACAGTAGTTGCATTCATCTCAGCCTCGTCTTTGGTATAACTGTTCACTTCGCCTAATTCCTGCTTTTATCACCAAAAAGCAATCTTTAGTCATATTTTTACAAAAACATAAATATTTCAATTCTATCATAATTCTTGTAATAAATAATATTTCTAAGGTAAAAAATATTATGTCTAAAGTAAAATAATGAGAAAATACACAGTGATTTCATACCTTTTCAACTGCTCAGAATACCCCCCTACTTACCCTTTTTCATGTCCTCATGAAAACTATAGTTCACATGTAGAGAAGTTAAAGAATAAGCCAGATAAGGTTTTTCATCAAAAGGCCTAAAACCATACATTGCAGCTAATGCTTCAAAGACATACTCTGTCTGTCCTTCGGGTAGTTCATAAATGGCTTTGTAGTCTGTAGCAGGATACCATGCAATGGGGCTTCGAAACCTACACCCTAGCCAGAATGGTCCTTCTTTCAAAATGAGATTACTATAGGAAACCAAGTGGTTTGCAGCTAGCCCAATGTTTTTATTGTTAAATGGTTCTCTATTTTGCACATTCCGATTGGAAATTCCCCATCGGACCTTAGCTGCTATGTAAGCCTGGTTTCTAATAGATAGGAAATAATCTATCCCATTCAAGATAATCGATTTATGGACAAGCCCCAATGCTTGGATAACACCTTCCTTTGTCATCAAATTATTCTGCCTAGCCCACTGTTGAAATGGGTCCCGAGGTTCACTCCTAACCCACAAATCTAATTCATTTTCCTACCTTTGAAAAACATTGTAGGCTTTAAGCCATTTTAACTGATTAACAACAAAGGAAATAAACACCTATTATTGGATATCTCCCACAAAAGGGCAAGGATTTGTCTCACAATCATTTTCTAGTATTAGATTATGAAAACAAAACTCACACAAGAGGCACTGTACCTTTACCCCATAGAGTTTGCAGCATGTTACAAAGTCATCTATAGTTTTTAGCTCTATAGATTTTCCTGCCCTAACTACCTTAATATTTATCTTTAAATATCTTTCTAATAAAAATAAAGAATATTTTTTGGCAGGGCATCTACAAGCTAAAACATCGGTGTACAATGAGCAGAGAGTGTCCATTCGATTCTGGGCTAATTTTAATTGATTCATTACCTTTTCAGCCTTCTCCTCTTCCTTTCGACACTTCTCGTGGGCTTCAACTTCTGCCTCATGGATGGTCTTCACCTACTGCTACAACTCCTGATATCTCTTCTTAGGGACAGTGTCTTCTTCCAACTTTTCCCTTTCCAGTCGAGCCTGTGCCAACTCCTCTTGGAGTCTGGCTAATGTAGGGTCACTAAAAGTATTATGACTACTAGCTTGCATGTTTTCACTTGAAGTGGGTCCCTCTGGAACAACTTGTGCTGGAACAACTGTTTGTTGTTCCGTATCTCCATAATTAGGCTCAGCCATAGCTTCTACAACTTGGGGGTTCATCTTAGCGGCCATTTCTCTCTTTTTCGAAGTTCGCTTGGTGGCTATGCTTCTTCTCTTGGGGGATCGCTTGAGAATTTGTTTCATTCTAAGAACCCTAATGGTTTACCTGAGTTGTTCCACGAGTCTCTGAAGCTTCATTCATTCCCTCCGAAGCTTTTCAATCTCAGTTAGTTTCTTCCTTTTTCTTAATGGAACGGTTGTTCCTTTTTCTAAACCTGTTTGCTCAACATGGTTTTGGTCCTCATCAACCGTGCCTTTAGTTGGGTTCTCTTCTTGGTTTTCTTATTGGGGTTCTTCTTCAACACTCATATTCCCTTGGCTAAATTCTTTGGGAATTATACCCTCAATTGACTCTGCAATCCCCTGAGAACTTTCAAGTTGGGATATTGCTTCAGTGTTCTCCTTTTCTTGTTCATGCTTTTCAGGGGAAGAAACCCTAGCTGACTCTATCACTTCGTTAGGGTTTTCTGTTTCATCCAAAATTTCTTCAGTTGTTTCTTTGTTGAAAACAGAGTGCTCCTGCCACTGATTGATATCAATGTTAAGGTCCAAAGGGCTATGAGGCTGCACATAGTCACTCATATTGGCCAGAATTTGGGCCAATTGGTCTTCCCGTAAAGGGCTTCATGGTGAACTTGCAGTAGTATTTTCGGGAGGCTCTTTTCCTTCTTTTTTACTGCTGTGATTATCTTCGTCCTCCTCACAGGTATGACAAATACCTTCTTCCTCATATGAATATCGAATTTCTCCCTCAATTTCCTCTTCTTCATTATTTCCTTCTTTTGCACTGGTTTGTTTCTCACCACTGGTATGGTGGCTCATTTCTTTTTCATCCGAGTAGCGAATTTCTCCCTCAATTTCCTCTTCTTCATCAATACGAGGACTTCCTCCTTCCAATTGTGGAGGATGTTCATCCTTCGAGCTGGGCAATTCCAAGGGCTGGCTACTGCTACCTAGAAGTCCTTATATCATTCCCCTACTTCGTTTTTAATGGAGGAATTGTCTACAAATTGATGGCTCAGTTGTTAAGCTAGCCATTATCTTCCGTTTTGGGGCAGGTAAAGCTAGCTCTCCATCAATTTAGAATATCAACTCTTCTTAGCTGGTTTGTTGTTGTGCGAGACTACGACTCACTATTAATCTAATTAGGAAATGGTGGCTGACCACCATGTTTGCGTGCTGAGCTTTTCTTATACTACAGGAAATATCATGCAGTAAGGAATTTAAAAATGCAGGAAAATTTACAGTGCATTTCTTCTTTAAAACTTCCAATAAATTAAGGTGGCGAAATATCACCACATCTTTCCTTCCATCACATGTTATATAGACCTACACTATCTTGGCAAATTCCATCCATGGTTCTCCCAATGATGTTGGCTGAAATCCTTTGCCTTTGACGACCAATGTCTATCTGTCATCCTGAAAAATTTTCATGGCTTCTTGAAGCCTAACCTTCTTTTGAGTCCATATAGTTCCTTGCGCTGGTATAACAGACACCTCTGAAATTATTTCATCGGTTACAACTATCTTTATTCCTCTAACCATGGAGTATCCTTCCTACAAGTTCTGTAAAAACTCGACAGCCACTGTTTCATGGGGTTATTGCATCCTCGTGAAATATGTAATCCATCCCAATTTTTCCAAAATTTCTCGTACATCATCAGAAACAACTAGCACTTGCGGCTCACTACGTATTGGTCATCCTCCCATCGTCTCTACACACTGTTACTTCTTTCCAAACACACAGTGATTGTAATGGAACAACACAACATGGTGAATTGGAATAATATCGTTAAGTTTTTGTTATTCCCTAGAATGTAGGGATTTGGTTCGCATACAGGTAAAGAAATATCGGGATTTGATCTGCATGCAGACATCCGCGCCCCCCTGAAGGATGATAGGTCGTCCTCAACTTTCAATTAAGAGAGGAAAGTGTTGCGCTGCAGTTGTACAGGAGGAAAAAGCAGGCATAATTATGATACAATCAATCAAATTATAACATTTACTGAAATCAATGCGTGTGATAAATCGTAAGTAGATATAGAAACGTTTGTAATGATTCAAAGATAAGGAGAAGGGACAACTTAAGATAAACATAAGTACAGATGCGTTTATTACCCATTCAAACTAGTATGATCGATTTATGATGATTTTCATGTATAATAGGTTCGAAATCAAAGGTTAGGGATTCATACTTTCATTTGATATTTAAATAGAGATATAGGAAAAAGGGTTTAATATTACTATTGATGTGTATAAATGTGACTCCAATACCATCAGAAGAGCTCTGTTGCCCACAGGTGTCCATAACCTTGGCAAAGTTGCTTTCTTACCCTTGGAACCATTTTCCTTTATTTATGCTAAGGAAGTGCTTGTTAAATTTCAAAACGGAGGCCATTGTGCTGGCTTGGTGACCAGATAAATCAAAATTCCATTCACCGGGAAGAAGTGAAAAGTGGGCAGGCTGGCTCGCGATGAGACCTCCTGTTCCAAGGACTTCTTAATTTTTTCAATTTTCCATTGGACCATATCCCTGGTTTGGTGGCCATGATGGGAATGCCACTTCACTTGCTTCCTTATGATCATGGTAGGCTGGCTCTTGATGAGACCCCCTATCCTCCATCTGCCAAATCATAAAATTATTTGTGAAATATGTAGATATTTTTCTTTTTTTCATATAGCACTTTCCTACTTATATATAAAGGATGGCTCAGCACTCCTTAAGAGTAGGGATGGGGGATGAAGTCTTAACATCTCAATAGAAAATAATATGCCCTTATTCCTACTCCATAAGTAAAAATCAAAGAAAGTTATAAAATATGGGAAAAAACCAACATGATAAGGATAATCAATCATATTAATTCAGTGGTAGTAAGACAACAAAGTCATGTTATTGATTATGTCCCTTTTTCCTTTTTCTTATCATTACCAAACAATTTTCTTAAAAATGACGATTTATTTTGATTTGCTGATTACAGTAAGATTTAATTTGTATGATTGTATATAAACAGTATGTTTTCCTTTAGAAGAGTCATCAGAAATCCTCAAAATTCTGATCTAAAACAAAAAAAATCCACTCAAAAGGTGTTGTTCCTTTAAAAATAACAACAGAAACAATCTGCGGAAATGTTGTTCCTTCTGAAAGGAAAAGCAAGAATCTGCGAAATTGTTGTTCCTTTCGAAAGGAATAGCAGAAGTGTTGTTCCTTTAGAAAGGAACAACAAAAACTCAAAATAAATGAAATAAACAGAGTTTTGAAAAAAAAAAAGAATTCCATGAAAAAATCAAAATAAATGAACAATCCATATGTACAAAGTTTAAAGAAAAGAAATGATTTAATAAATGGGTGCTAAGGAGGAGTTATCCCCTTCAGCCAGAATTTTCATGGTAGAATCTTCCCGTAATTGTTGGTAGAAGGATTCTCGAGTAAGCGGTTATGATACAACCGTACTCGATAACTATTTTGTTTGAAGGAATGTCGAGATCCATCAATGGTGGTTAATGTAATAGTGCCATTGTCATGCACTTTTTGTATTTCATAAGGTGCAAGCCATCGTGTCTGGAGTTTTCCTGGAAAATCCTGAAACCTAGAGTCATATAGGAGTGCCCAGTCTCCTTCATGTAAGATCTTTTATTTGATAAGGGCATCATTCCATTTTGCTCTCTATTGTTGAATTAACATTGTGTGATGAAGAGCAAAGAGCCTAATTTCATCTAACTCATTAGTTTGCCACAATATTTTGGCCTTGGCTTCATTTAGATCTAGACCCACCTTTTGGGTTGTTCTTAATGTCTGAATTTCAAACTCTATTGGAAAGATGGGCTCTTTTCCAAATACCAATTGATATGGTGAATATCCCATAGTGGGTCTCCACGTTGTTCAGTATGCCCACAATGCTTCTTGAAATCTGTAAGCCCAATCACGTCTGTGTGAGGCAACAATTTTTGCTAATATAGATTCAATCACTTTGTTCATGTTCTCTACTTGGCCATTTTCCTGTGGGTGGTATGGGGCTGTAATCTTGTGCTGAATGTGGTAATTTTGTAGTGTTTTAGCTAGTTTATTGCCTACAAACTGCGGTCCTCCATCTGTGATTATGTCCCTTGGGAGGCCATATCGCACGAATATTTGGAAAAGAAATTGTATTACAGAGTCCTCTGTAGCTTTTGAAAGTGTCTCTGCTTCAACCCATTTAGTGACATATTCGGTTGCAACTAGGATGTATGTTTTTTGGTTTGATGGGGGGCTAATAGGGCCAACAAAATCGAGGGCCCAATGTTCAAATGGTTCAATTACTAGTTGAGGGTTCAAAGGCATTTCATCAGACTTCCCAGGGCGTCCTGCCCTTTGGCAGCTATCACAGGCCTACACAAATTTTTTGGCATCTTTAAAGATGGTAGGCCAATAATAGCCTGTTCGTAAAACCTTATGGGCATTTCTACGATCTGCAAAATGCCCGCCACACTGCCCATCATGGCATGCTTTCAAAATATCAAATACCTCGTCCTCCTGGATGCATCTTCTTATTTGCATATCTGCGCCTGTGTGAAATAGGTAGCCCCCAATCCAAGAGAATCGGGTACTACATTGTATTATCTACTTTCGTTCATTAAGGGATAGATGTTTAGGTAGTTTACCTATTGCAAAATAATTTTCTATATCAGCATACCATAGAGTTCTGACAGTAACAACGAAAAAATGTTCATCTGGGAAGTGGTCTTCAACTACTTCTGTATCTGTTGGCTTTGGCATTCTTGATAGAAAATCAGCTACAGAGTTCTCTTTTCTAGGTCGATCTTTGATTGTAATGTCGAATTCCTGAAATAAAATAAACCATCGTATCACTCTTCCATTTGTAACAGGTTTATTTGCTAAAAATTTAATGGAAGAGTGATCAGTATATAGTACTAAAGGATACCCAGTTATATAATGTCTAAACTTATTTACAGCATGTACTACAGCTAAAAATTCCTTCTCAATCACAGTATAATTTAATTCAGCAGGGGATAGATTTTTGCTAATGTAATAGATTGCATATGGTTTCTTGTCTTCCTCTTGCCCAAGTACTACTCCAATTGATGTGTCTGAGGCATCGGATGAAATTTGGAATGGCAAGTTCCAATTTGGGCCCCTCAGCACTGGGGCTGTTCAAACAATCGTTTTCAGATCGTTGAAGGCATTGTCACATTTATTTATCTAAATAAAATTAACATTTCTAGTTAGTGCATATAAAGGTGCAACTATTCGAGAATAATGTTCTATAAATATCCTATAATAACCAGAAAATCCAAGAAAGCTATGTACCTTTGTTTGTGTGGTGGGTGTGGGTATTAACAAAATTATCTGAATTTTAGCTGGGTCCACCTGAATTCTAGCTGCCGAAATATAGTGGCCTAAGATAACTCCTTCGGTCATCATCATATGACACTTTTCATGTCTTAAACAAAGCCTAGTGTCAATACATCTTTGCAACACCTTTTCTAAATTTTCTAATGCTGGCTCAAAATCATCCCCATAAGGTGTGAAGTCATCCATATATACTTCGAGCCCTTCATTTATTAAATCTGCAAAGATGTTGAGAATGGCCCTTTGGAATGTAGCAGGGGCATTGCATAGATAAAAGGGTGAGACTCAGTAGGAAAATGTCCCCCATGGACATGTAAAAGTAGTTTTTTCTTGGTCTTCAGGGGCAATCTGGATTTGATTGTACCCACTGAAGTCATCGAGGAAGGAAAAGAATTTCTTTCCTGCCAATGTGTCTAATACCTGGTTAATGAAAGGAAGGGGAAAGTGGTCTTTCTGGGTTGCCTTGTTAAGTTCACGGTATTCTACACGTATTCTCCACTTTCTATTCTTCTTTGGTACCACTAATAATGGAGAGACCCGCTTGCTATCAGATATTGGGTAGATGAAATTAACATCCAATAGCTTTTGTACTTCAACTTTCACAATATCTTTAAGGTGAGGGTTTAGTCTTCTCTGGGGTTGGCGAATGGGTCTCACATATTTTTCAATATAGATGTGGTGTGTACACAATTGGGGGTCAATTCCCTTCATGTCTGGGTAATCCCATGCAAAGGCTACTTTGTATTTCTGTAGTAATTGGACCAACTTCACTTCTTGTTTAGTAGTCAGATTTTTGTTAATGTTTAGATTTTTTCCTGGCTCAATTTCTACCATCTTAATATTGTACACAGAAGTAGTGGGTATTACTTGATCAGGAATGTCTTTCATAGGATCTTCTTCTTCCTTATTATCAAATGCTGCCTTGATCATGTGACATTGTAGATGGGATCTGATTTGTGGTTTGTTAATAAAACTATTGATGATATCATCCTCTATTTGGTCTTGAAAATCAAGGGAATCTTCTATAGTTAGAGGTGATCTCATGTTTTCCATAAGATATGATACAGGTTGTTTTCTTGTTTTGATTATTGATAAGCTTGGCTAGGCTGGGGGATATAAAGCTAAATTATTGACATAGTTTCCCCTTGTTATTGTCATGTTGCCTTGTCGGCATCCAATATAAGCATCGGCAATTGCCAACCAAGGTCTACCTAAGATTAACGGGTGTCCATATAGCCTATTCTTTTGATTGATAACCAGGAAGTCAGTAGGGTATTCCCAGGAATCTACAAATACCATTACATCTTATAGTGTACCCTCTAGTTTGACTACCGATCAGTCGGCCAATTCCAATAAGGTTGTTGTTGGTTCTAGCGATGTAATGCCAAGTTTTTGACGGGTGGTGGTTGTTAGGATATTGATTGCTACTCCCAAATCAACGAAGGCATTTGGAAACAATTGCCCATGGATTTGCACTGTCATTATGGGATTTCCTGGGTCTTCATATTTTACAGGTGTTTCCATTCATGATAATAGGTCAGATAAAGTACCGACTATTTGGACAGTTGGATTGGTGGTTTTTATCCTCTTTGGTTTCTTTATGCATAATTCCTTAATGGTTTTTGCATATATAGGGATGTCTTGGATAGCTTGGAGGAGAGGGATTTTTATACACAAATTTTTTAATTCTCCCAGAAGATCAAAAACAGGATGTTCTAATGGGCGTGGTGTGATTAATCGTTTTGGGAATGGTGGAGAGGAAGTTGTTGCTTGTTGTTGATTTTGTTGTTGAACCTCCTTCTCTTTTTGTAATGTTTGTTCTACAGGTAACAGATCTTCAATCTGAAAATTATTGTTTCTCTTTTTTTCTACTATGCACCAAGACCTTAATTGAAGGTCATTACACTCCCTCAGTTCAATTTCTAAGTCTAGGGGTTCCATTATTTGGAGAGACTGAACTGGCCTATTGTTTGGGTTTGGGTTGGGTTGGGCTGGGATTTGTGGTCTTAAGTTGGTCTGGGGGTTTGTATAGGGAGCTGGAAATGTAGGTTGAGAGAGAGGGATTGTTCCAGCTGGCTAATTTGTAGGTATTTTCTAGTTTGACTGCCAGGCATGACTCTGCGAAGTAGAGGGGGACCATTGTGTTGGATAAATATTGTTTTGCCAAAATGGTGGGTAGAAAGGAAAACTTGGCCAATTATTTTGATTAGTTTGATTCGGCCATGATGTTGTAGAAAATGGCTGTTGTGACCAATTAGGGAAAGGTGGTTGATTTTTCCACATTCCATTATATTGCTGAGAATTGTATTGAGGAGGCTGAAAAGAAGAAAATGGATCAGTTGGCATACCTGATTGTAGTGGCTACCATTGTCGGCGCTGATTAAGTAGACATACCACTTCTGATTCTTCTTCTGCCTCCTTATAAACTACTTTTAGGCCAGGAAGCAAGGGACATCCTTCTGTAGGGTGATATTTCGTACAAATGGCACAAAATTTGATTACATCCAGCGGGCACTCTTTATGGCTGTGTTTCTTCCTGCATCTAGGATAGAATATCGCCAAATTTTTCTCTTCTACTACTTGCTTTTGTTTGGCTTGAATAATGTTGAACTGTGTTGTTAGAGTCCCTAGTATATCTGTTTTAAAATATTCTAGCAGGTTTCCAATCTCTGCACGAGTTACACCTTCATTAGAGGTCTTGTTGTCTCTTGTAATCACATCACGTTCTGCTGATTTTAGCCTTGTGTTGCCCCTCGAACTCCTGATACACAAATCAATGATGTTAGCATAGCTTTCCTGATATATATCACATTTTCCCATAATATTCAATGTTTCAACCCATTGATCTTTCATTCCCCTAATTGATGTAGTTTTCAGCACATTATCAGGTAAGGGTAAGGATGCATAAGGAGATCTCTGAATATTGTATTGAAACCGTTCCACATATTCTTCCAAGGTTTCATTTGGTTTTGATTTCATTTGGAATATTTCGTCTTTTAGTTCCTAAGACCTACAATAATCTTGATATTTCTTTAAAAACACAGCTTTCATTTGATCCCAATCAGTTATGACACCCCCACCTAACCCCATAAACCATCGTAAGGCTGCTCCTTTTAATGTAGAAGAAAATAGTTTTAGTTTTTGGGGATCGGTGGTATAATCATATCCCCTGCATAACAAATTGAATTCAAACAAAAATGCATCTGGATCTTCCGATGTTAAGCCATGAAATGTGGGAATATGTTGAAGGGGGATGGATTTCATAGGTGCATTGACTGCAGTATCTACTAAGGGATATTGCAGCGTAGAGGTTCGTTGGGTTGTCTGTTGGTTCTGGTTTTGGTTCTGAGCCATTTGGTCAAAGATGTGCCAATATCCTTCTGGGATCTCAAGGGAATTCCTAGGCTGACTAGAAGGAGCAGGAATGGCCTTGACAACACTTCCCTGATCTGGAACAATAAGTATTCCTTGTTGACCTATTGTTTGAGGTGATTCAGGACCTTGGTTGTGAATGAGTTTAACAACACTTCCCTTATCTGGACTGCTTATTGTTTGGACTATTTCAATAGGATATTTTGGTTCTTCTGTTTCTCTTGTTTCCCCTTCTCCTTCAAGGAGATTACTAGAGCTCCCTTCTTGAGGGGAAATTATGCAGGGATTCTCAATTTCTTGGGAATATTGCTCAATTCCCACTGTTTGACTATGTATCTCAGCAAAGGCTTTAGATGGTGACTCTGTGGCCTGAAGGGAACTAGTAGGTTGTCTAGAGATAACTTTCCTAGGTCCTACTGATGGTTGAGATTCAGTCCTTTTAAGGATTTCGTCAATAAAAATTGTCCGCCCAAGGGTCACCAGTCCCTTAGGTTTTTCAATTTTAGGAGGATTTTTCTTTTGCTTAGTTGGTTTATTCATTCAAGAAAACAAGCCTTCATTCCTACCTAAAGAGAGAAGCTTACCTAATTCTGATGTGAAGCGGGCTGTGAGCAAGTGTGTTTCTTGCCCGGTGCGCAGGTTCTTACCTTCCATATTTAATACCCAATTCTTCGCAAGCAGAAGAAAATCAATTGTACATCACTCCTTTGAAATGGCATACACTCTCCCTAGCAACGGCGCCCAAATGTTGGACCATGAAAAGGTATCTTTTAAACACCTAATTAGCCTACATTAATTATCAATCCAGGAGTGAATTTTTATTTAAAGAGTGTACTCTGTCTAAGGCTGCAATTAACTAAGAGTAATGCTATGAAGATGTAGTATAGTATTCTAGATACAAGAGTAAAAGGATGCTTGTAAAGAAATCTAATTACAGTAACATAAATGGAAATGCTCTGAAATATTAACTACATCAATCTGCAAAGCATTAATCAGGGATACAGTAGCAATAACTCATTCCCTTAGAAAACGATGCAACTGAAATCACACTGAGACAAGATAACCAATCTGGGAACCTGGAAGCAGTAACTAATGTCCTCTACAGTTGGTGGTCCTGTTCTTTAAGCAATAAAAATGAACTCAAACTAATTTCTAATGAAAATAACTGAAAGGAACTTCTTCTAATAACAGAAGTTGGAAAGGAACAACAACTTGTAATTCCTATGTGTACACAACAACTGTAAACAACCTATCTACTAATCTGAATCTATGAATCCGAAATGAACAATAAAGATGAATGGAACAGTAAACATGAATTGAACAAAAATTCTAGACTTAACGCAATTAGGCAACTAATCTTAATACTTCAACCCTGTCGACAGCCAATACTACGAAACAGTCAATCACAAAGAATCATAAACCAATGGAACAACAACTAGAATTAAGTATAGAACAACAAAGATTTATAAAGATAGCAAGATAAACAAAACACCAAATATGATTCTTGCAAATGATAGGATAGCATTGCAGTTCATTAATGCTCACAACGAATCCGAATTCAATCCAAAAACAATCAATTAAATCTGTAATCATAATGAATTCAAACACAACTTTCACATAACAATAAGAAAAGGATAGAAATACAAACGGCAAGGTAATTCCACCAGGGTCGGGCCCTTAGCACCAGTGAAACACTGCTGGGCTACTTCAAAACTTGAGAGATGAAATGAAACGCATATTTTATATTAATCGAGCATAAATTATTACATTTACTGCTCTCTAAAGCCGAGAGTCAATAAAACGCAATATTACAAAAGAAATGTTTTTAATACAAGAATATCTGACCCCTTAATCACTAAAGGCGTTGCCTTATATATCAGAATCTGACAGACAGGACTAGGAAAAAGATGAGGCTTGAAGATTCACTTCCCTTCTTTTAGTTATCACATGATTCACTTTGACCGAAGCCGAGTTGTCCCCTGCTTTTTCTTAGCGATGGGTTTCGATTTCCTTGTCTTTGGCAGGATTTGGTCTAATGCTGGATGAACAGCAGTTACATTCATCTCAGCCTCACCTTTGGTATAGATGTTCACTTCACCTAATTCCTGTTTTTATCAACAAAAATCAATCTTTAGTCATCTTTTTACAATAAACATAAATCTTTCAATTCTTTCATAGTTCTTGTAATAAATCATCTTTCTAAGGTAAAAAGGATTATGTCTGAAGTAAAAGAATGAGAAAATACACAGCGATTTCATACCTTTTCCACTACTCAACAAGAGTTCCAATCCAAAATCCCTACACTAATACCAACGCTCCACGAACCATCTTACAGGCATATTTCTCAAACACTATTTTTACACTTGCATCATCCATCTTGCTTACAGAAATCAGATTTCTGGCCAATGCAGGAATGTGTAGAACACCAGGAAGTGTTCTAATCCTTCCACCTTGCAGCTTCAACTTGAATTTTCCACGTCCGACGATTCTGGCCTTCCTGTCATCACCTAAGAAGACATCACTACCATCATATTTTTCATACTCGCAGAACCACTCCCTATGAGGAGTGAAGTGAAAGGATGCACCCGAGTCAATCAACCATGAATCATGATCTACATGTGTATTTGAAGAAGAAGCCAAATATACATCCACACCTTCATCCGAGGTGGTTTTTACCTCTACAGAAGGAGCATCATTAGATCCATTTCCTTTCTTAGGAGCTTTAGATCTGCAGTCCTTTTTGTAGTGCCCTTCCTTTCCGCATTTCCAGCACACCTTTACAAACTTTCCAATAGATTTAGATCTCCCTCTATATTTAGATCTCTCACTCGAAACCTTATTCTTGTTTCTATTTTGGGACCTTCCTCGTACAGATAAGGCATCTCCATTCTAACCCTCCATATATCTCCATCTCATTTCCTTTGAGAGTAAGGCTGAGAAAATGTCATCAAAATTCAAGGTAGTTGTATTGCTACCTATTGCAATAACCAGAATGTCCCACGAGTCTGGTAGAGAACACAAAAAACTAATGCACTTATCTTCATCTAAGATTTTAATATCAATAGAGGACAGTTGAATTACCACAGTATTGAAGGCATTCAGATGCTCTGTCACTGAGTCTCCATCCTTCATCCTAAAGTTATACAACTTTTACCGCAGCAACAGTTTATTCACCAGAGACTTAGATTGGTACAAAGTCCCAAGTTTATCCCACAAATTCTTCACCGTAGCTTCCCCAGATACATTAAACAATATTGAATCTGAGACACACAACCGTATTGTGCTCTTCGCCTTTCGATCCAACTTCTTCCAGTCTTCATCTGACATTGTCATTGGTTTAGTACCCGTATCTACCACGATCCACTGATCCTTATCCACTAGCAGATCCTCCATCTTGAGCTTCCACAACTCAAAACTCTGACCATTAAATTTCTCGATATCTATATTCTCGCTGCTCGCCATCTTCTTTCACTGCAAGAATCAATCCCGCAGATCTCCCACTGAATAGGGTCTACCACATGCCCGAGCAAAAAACCATCAGCAGTAAAGGCATCCCCTTGAAGCCGAAACAACTCTGAAACCAAATTTAGGTTTTAACCCTATACAAAAATTATCTCCAAATGAATCTTAAAAACAAAAAATAAGCAAGAGCGAGAGCATAAAACATAAAACATATATAGCCAGAGATTTTCCCCTGGATCCCAAATCGGGACGACCAGCTTGACTTTTCATTATATTCCTTTTACTGTTACAAAACATATATATACATGCCGAACAAAAACCCCAATCCATTAACCCTGCATTAGAACATAACCATAGTTCCCTTGACCGGATCTACAAAATACCAGGGGCCGAAAACCATCCTGCCCCAAAACCATGTGCAAACCCATGCACAAAACCATGGGCAGGTCCACCTACCGAAAAATAAGGACTAAATTTTTTTCCCTAGGTGCTGCCCCAGACCCCAAACAAGGGGGGCTACTGCCCCCCCGTGACCCCCTTGCTATGCCAAACCCAACATACAAGGGGGATTGTCACCCCCCCTGTGACCCCCCCACGCATGACTAGTCGTGGAAAGAATATAACACATACCCAACACAACTCTCCATGTATAATCTATGCAGTATCTCATTTTCATACTTTCCTCGAGATATAAGCATTTCCCCATCATCTTTCCATACTTCCAAGCCAAGGAAGAAGTGCATAAGACCCATGTCCTTCATTTCAAATTCTCTTCGAAGGTCCTCCTTCCAATATCTGATCAGTTTTTCATCGCCAGTTAAAATCAAGTCATCAACATATAAGACAATAATGAGAAATTTATCTTCTACCAAGATATGATATAGGTTTGCATCCGCCTCACTTTTGGTGAATCCCAAACCATTGAGATAGCTATCGATCTTGGTCTACCAAGCATGGGGTGATTGTTTGAGACCATACAATTCTCTCTTGAGTTTTCACACATGAGACTCTCAATCAAAAGTATAAAATCCTTCTGATTTCTTGATGTACACCTCCTCCTCAATAACTCCATTGAGGAATGTTATTTTTACATGCATCTGGTGGATCTTCCACTCCATATGTGTAACCAGAGCAAGAATTGATATGATGGATGAGTACCTTGATACAGGAAAAAAGGTCTCCTCATAATCAATTCAGTCAACTTGGGAGTACCCCTTGGCCACAAATATGGCCTTATACTTGTCTATTCCTCTATCTACTACATGTTTAACCTTGAAGATCCATTATGAACCCATAATTGATTTATCTATTAGTGTTGGGACCATTTTCCAAACATTGTTCTTCACAATGGATTCATATTTCTCCAACATTGCATCAACCCACACAGTTTAATCTACTGCTTCCTTGAAAGAGGATGGATCAGTCTCTACAAGCTTAGTCATTATACCCATGTAGCCAGTGTACCGATATGCTGACCTTCTCTACCTACACAAAATTATACGAAAAATTATACGAAAAATTTCGCTTAGGGGACCTCATCCCAATAGGTCCCCAACACAATTTAGTGACTCATCTCGAGTCAGTTTGGTCCCAAATCCTACATCTTATCCTTTAATGCCTGAATTGACATCTTTAGTGGCTGAATGACTTCAGTTATTTATGTTGTAGCGTGTTGTTATTATTCAACCAGATTTTCTATATTTGGTCCCTTGGCTTTCAGGGTGATACTTCTCTGGGTCTATTGCAGGCTTTTGAGGGTACCATCGTTGCTTTGGGATAGCTACAAGGCTTCCCCAGCCCAAGGCTGCATCTGATTGTCGATAAATTTCTCTCATCGACACAGTGGGTCGATCTCTTCTTGAATAGCATGGCTCTGCTGTAAGCGATCCAAGCAGGTACCAAGGTTAGCGCAACGACCTACATCTCATTAAATTGCTGGCAGGTCTGTCTTCCACTGTTGTGCGACAGGGTAATCTTCGGCGAAGGTCCAAATTACCATGGCTTATTATAACAATTAGATGCAAGAATCCACAACAACGCTGATGCTAGTAAAAGTTTACTCTTGAAGGACCTTGGTGCACTGTGCGCAAACTGTTGGTGGTGTCTTAGGCTATAGCTTCATCTGTAGATCAACGATCTTCTAATCAAGTTCTTCTTGGACTGTGGAATTTTTAATTGTGAAGCCTTGAGTGCAGTGACCAAGTTTTCCATCTTGAAAATGGTCGCTGCAGTGGTGGGTACTATGATTTCGGGGAGAATCGAACACAACTGATCAATCAAGGTTTCAAATTCTGTGTGCTAGCTTTTAGCGGTGCGACGCACATCCTCTGCTAGTTATTTCCCTTTAAGTATTTAGGCGGCCTGGTGCTGCATTGTCTTGGTGTCCTGGAAGGACTTATATTCCTAGTACTATAGTTTGACTGTAATCATCAAGTGCATGGCATGCAGTTCGCCGCTGGGGAACACAGGAAAGTCAATCTTGACATTAGAACTTTCAATAATGACTGTGCATAGCTTGGAACTAGTAATTTGAAGTGTGGCACCTGAAACTTGAAATATTATGCTTTTGGAGCTAAATGGGTGTTGAATGCTGAGCTCGCTCGCTTGACCAATGCTTTTTTTTATGTCCCTTGCTTGAATTTTGAGCTGCTGGAGCCCCTGTTGCATGTCGTCAAAGATAGATTTATACTAAGCTTCGACCTTGGTGTAGGGTCGATTTGGTGTCCTAAATTGCTAACATAAATTATCAACCAGGGATTCGTAAGCTGACGAAGTGCGGCGCACTATATGTGCAAGATAACCTATCTCTTACTTTTTGTCGTTTTTGGATTTTTATGAAATTCTAAAAGACAAGTATGGTTATGGATATTCAAGGCAATGAAGTCCTTTATAATGATTTACCAACTTGAAACTGAAAAAGGAATTTGAAACATACAATGACAAAACTTGAAAGGAAATGAAAATGTGCTACTGAAATGAAAAAGGTGCTGCTAATTTAATAAATCAAAACAGTGAACTAGTGAGCATGAAACCAAACTATTCTTGCTGCTGTCTAAACACAAAAGAAACTATGCTGAAAGAAATCCAAAAGTTGCAATAAAGTAAATCTAAATCAAATTACATCAACTTGTCTTCTGATCCCTCATCATTAGTCCGGCTATGATTTTCGGAAGTAACCATAAACAACTTGAGTAACTGATATCTAACTTGCAGAAAGTAAACTAATATCAAACCACACATTCATAATTCAATCCCTCACCATCAGTCCAGCTGTGGCTTTCGGAGGTAATTGAAGATGTCATGCACAATTTAATATTTCTAACTTGCAGAAAGGAAACTAATATCAAACTACACATCCATAATTCAATCCCTCACCATCAGTCCAGCTGTGGCTTTCGGAGGCAATTGAAGATGTTATGAGAAATTTAATATATCTAACTTGCAGAAAGGAAACTAATATCAAACTACACATTTCATAATACAATCCCTCACCATCAGTCCAGCTGTGGCTTTCGGAGGCAACTGAAGATGTTATGAGCAGTTTAATATATCTAAATTTGCAGAAAGAAAACTAATATCAAACTACACATTTCATAATACAATCCCTCACCATCAGTCCAGCTGTGGCTTTCGGAGGTAACTGAAAATGACATGAGCAATTTAATATATCTAAATCTAACTACTGAAACAAATGTGCAAGACTGAAATAAACAAAGCAGTGCTGGAATTAAACAAAAAGTAAATTAGCAGCAGAACAATATTGATTCCATGTCAATAGTCAAAAGATATGCAAATGCCCGGGCTGCCATGAAAAATTATGCTAAAAGCTATGATTTCAAAAAGCAATCTAAGTAAGGAAATATGACAAAACAAAATTGAAAGCAACTTATCTAGAAAACATGTAAAAGCCTCCTTGGATAGCAGGGGCCCTCTGCTACCAATTTGGTGAAGTCCTTCAACTCCTTAAAGATAAGATCACAATAGCATCAAAGAACTAAGCTTCTTTATTCAAAAACTCATAAATCTACATCCCATTCCATCTTGAACTTTGTTACAAATCTACTTCCTCATTACTTTCTCATTACTTCTTCATTACTTTCTCATTACCTATGATAGGAGAAAACTTCTCCTATTTATACAAAATATGAGGAGACATCTCATTAATGGGAGTCCATGAATCTCTCCTTCCATCTCTAGAGTTACAATCAAAATAGGAAATGATAAGACACATGTCTTTCTAGAGTTTTAACACAACTTGAGGAATGAGACACATATCCTCTTAGAGTTTCATTACAACAAGAAAGTGAGACACATATCCTCTTGATCCCATAATCTTCTCCAACCAAATTCGAATTTGGCTTTAGAGTGCCACATAAGGGTCTTCTAGAAGTCTACTTTTGACCTACACATGTCACAAAACTCATAACACATATATAGATATATGAAACTATGTTAATTTTCTAGTTTCTAATCATAAATTCACTTAAAATACATAAAATAAATAACTTTGGAAAACAAGGATCCTAACCCATATATTTATGTAAATGGTTATTTGATGTGGGGTTTTAGGTCAAATGGCTATGAAATAAGAGCTAAATGGTTATGACATAATGGAAATATGTATGAATATGGAGAACATTTTTGAGACTCAACCCTTGGTCCATACATCTTCAGTCATTGTCTAGATTGTATCTCTGATCTTGTTAAATTCCTCCTCTGTAAGTTTCAATGGATCCGTCTTGGTATTCTTAGAAGCCTTTCATTTTTTGCATGACCCTAGGATGGTCTAAGGCCCTCTTTTGGTTCTATGCCGCATGTCTTTTGGGACATCAAAAGTGTCTCCATCCTTCTCTTCCATCTCCTCATCACTATGCTAGTCCATTATTTCAGTTGTAGTGGTCAGCTCGGGGCCCTTATGTGCATCCTGCAGGTGCTCTGCAGGTGCGCATGGCTTTGTTGGGGTATTTTGTGGCATAGTATATGAAACAACCCCAGTTTTACTTGCTTCGAGCCATAGTGGGTTCCACTTGGTCATGGTGCACGCAAAGTCATTCTCCATGACCATGTATGGCAGCTCATACCATACCCCTGCCATGTCCCTCTTCGCGTGGACATGCACATTATGGAAGGTAGCCTTCAAGTCCGCTATGTGCTTGTAGTTCTCATAAAACGTGGGTGATAGTCTTGGCTTCGACTACATCGCTTGAAACATTTCTGCATCAAAGAACACCCAGGAGATTTTGTTTTATGTGATTTTGGATGGCAACTTCAAGTTCCATAGGGACGCATATTTGGTCACTTCACACAAATCGGGCTCAATGTCTAGCAATTGTCACTTAAAGGGTGGCCTCCAACCAACCAACACGACCAATAGTAAAAACCAATCATAATAGAACTTCTTTCCCTCCTCCCACGCCTCCCGAATTTTTTCCAGAACTTCATTACAGAGGTACTTTTCCCAATTACATTGTACCCTTTTTATGCAATGCACATCTAGTTTAATTACATACACTGACACCTCCATTGCATGACACTTCCTGATCATCTTACAGAGAAGGATCAGAGTGAAAAATTTAACTGTCGTGGCATTGATGTCTACAATGACAAATCTGCAGGTCTTCCTCTTCATCCCATAAGAATTCTTCACCTCGTTAATGGCCTTTTTTTCCAATCCCTTTCCTCCAAAGGTTTCCATCAGATCCTCCCCTTGGTATGGCAACATGGTGATTTTATGAGTCAACATATCATTGATCGGAATGGGCTCTCCTAGCCACAAATAATTATCATGTACCCAAGTGAACAACTGGTGTACATAGATGTCATTTATGGTGTTGCACCCAAAATGCGGAATGTTGCGAAGGTTTAGCAACCCAGACTGCTATAAATCCAATTCCCATGTATTCGTCTCAACTTTGATGAATCCCCCATTCAGGCACCTACTCCAAATACTCTGAGGGTGCAAGTTCGGGGATCTTCATGAAGTCATCTAGGTCCTAGTCTTCCAATTTGACCAACAACACCTTTGCGAACATGTCTCCTTAAAATGACACATTTTTCGGAAGCAACAACGTATTGATATGAGATTTGAGCTTATCTAGGTCCTTCGTGATTTTCACAAATGGTTTACATGATGACATATTTTTAGTGAGGTAAAACCCCTCTGTGGATAGAGGTGATCCCACTAGCCCTAGAGTGGGTCTAGCCACAAATAAGACAAGCTATAATATTGATTCCTAGTTAATGAATGGATGAAGATTCGATAGATGACTTACCAGAGATCCTATGCTGTTGTTGTCGTTGAAAAGAGTGGCTCACTCCTCGCTCCTATTTTGACTAATCACGATCCTCTCTCTTTCATGCTTGGACACCTGCGCACAAGAAAACAATGACAATATACAACATACTAATTCACATTCTTAACTATTAGTCAGTCGAAGAGGACTAAAGAAATTGTATTAGATAAGCAACATAACACAATGATGGAACCAACACCATAGTCAAGTATATTAATAAATGGAAGGAAAAGTACAAACAAGCTTCGACGTTGCGATCTCCTCCAGCAGGGTTCAAGCGGAGCACGTCTCACAAAGACTCGTCGGGAATTCAGACGGGACTCTCTCTACGGAATTGTCCTTGGTTCTACCTTCTCAATAGAAATTACTTAACTATAGTATTCTTCTCCAAGTTCAGCTCCTTGGTTATCTGTTCAGCTAGCTTTCATAAAGGGAGAAGGCCTGTTTATATAGAGGGAGAGGGAGAGATTAGGATCCCTATAATCATGGAAGGGAGTCCTATCTTCAAGGAGTGTTCCATGGGAGGTAAAAACCACTACATAAAGAGAGAGATCCGTGGCTCATCAAATTAACCACTTCTAATGACTCATCCCTGAGGTAGTTAGAAGGAAAATTCCACCTCTATTTGTTAGAAAAAATTCCTAAAACAGCTCGCACGGGCATTACACTGAGACAAAGAGCCAGGTGGCACGGGCTCTAGTGCAAATCTTCCACATCGGTGCGAGGGATTAACTGGCTATCTACGCCAAGGCCAAAACATAGGTTTTGTGTGTTTTTTTGAGGAAATTTCCAATAGGAGAAATGATGTCCTTATGCAGAAGGATGCAAAGAAGGTGTTTGTAGAGTATGACACTGTTCACAAGTCACGAGAATGAACCTCCAATATGCGCGACGAGGGATTGCAGGGACGGTGACAAAATTTTGTGTAACGCATATACTTCTGTAGGCGCGACATTGGATCGATCTCTTTGAAAATATCTTCTTCAATGATTACTTCAAGCTATTCAGCCATTAGTCTCTTCTGTCTCTTATCCAGGGTCGACTTAAGTTTCAAAGTCTTGTTGCATGGAGACTTCCTTGTCTCCAAGGTTTTTCCTTTCTTTGTTTTCTACGGTTAAGATTCCAATGCAGGTGTTTCTTCAGCGGGCATCGCAGAGGGGGTAGGCTCTGTATCAGTCATATTTGGAGGGATTAAATTTCCTAACTCTCATTGGTGTAACATCTTGAGGAAGGATTCCAGGTGCTTAAACATACACTTATGAAAACATAGTTGGATAAATAAATACAGATCTCTTGGAAAGAAAAGGGAACTAAGACGACCCTATCTGCCATATTTATAGAGAATTCACGGCCTAAACAGCCTGATGTATGCTGATGAAGCCTCATAAATGCTAAAAAAGCTCCAAATATAGCATAATATCCTCCATAAATGCAGGTTAGTCACTCCTCCAAATTGTAATGAAGTTTTCTTATCCAGATTAATTGTTCCAATGGCTAGTTTTTGACCCTTATGCGATGGTGTGAACCTCCTTGCACATCTCTTGCGCAGTTGTCATAGATACCTGCGCTTCCTTAATCTTCATCACACCGACACACTTTTCCAATATTCTATAGACTCCTTTATTGTCCTATGCCCTCTCATAACTATCTGGGGCACTAAGACAATTCTCCAGTCATATAGTCATTTGGTGCACATAGGGACAGGGTCATCCCTATATGTCTTCAACCAAATTCCATTCACATATCCTAGAAGGACATCACCCCTTAAGGTAACTAGATGTACCGCACCTCCTTCTGTAATCTCCTTGACAACATAGTTTCCAAGCCAATGCATTTTTAACTTTCTTGGGTGGTGTGCAAGCTTGTTGTAATATAGAAAAACGAATTCATATTCCTTGAAAATATTTTGTTTGATGTGCCTGTGATGCCAAGATTTTTCACGCGCCTTTTGCATCTGCTGATGGAAACCGAAAATGAATCTTTCCTCATCCAGTGCTACTACATATGACATTAATTCTTCCATACTATCTTCATGAGCCATGTTATTTATCGTTGCGATGTGTAGACTAGGGACAATGTACTCCATTGGAATAACAGCTTCCTGTCCATACACCAAACTGAAAGGGGTTTTTCTGGTCAATCTCTTGCATGTAATTCTATATGCCCATAGAATGGAAGGTATGCGCACATCCTAATCGTTTCGATTAGCATTGTAGACCTTTATGAGTGCATTCATTAAAATCTTAGAAAAGGCTTCTACTGTTCCATTTTCTTGTGGATGACACATGTACTCTTCTGATGGTGCATCTTCAACTCCATTTTCAAAGATTGGATGGTCTCATTCATAATGTGTCTAACCTAGTCACTCATCAAGATTTTAGGACACCCAAAACTTGACAAGATATTCTCAAAAATTAAGTGCGCAGTTGTCTTTGTGCTACAATCTTTCACAGTCTTAACTTCTTCCCACCTAGTCAAATAATTTGTGATAGTAATGATATAGCGCACTCCAATATTCTTTTGGGAGGGTTGATCATTCCTAAAAAGTCAATATTCCATTTATAAAAATCCTACAAAGTCACTTGTTGATGCAGGGGCATTAGGCAAAAACAAATTCCATATGTTTTATTAAACTTAGGGGTTTTTGAGTTTTCAAGAGAGTTAGACTTATGTAATGAATTGAGTAGGTTTTAATTCATTTTGATTAAATGTAGAGAGGATTGTAACTTCCCTTGAATGATTAGAGGATAGGAGAAGTCGATTAGATTGTGAAGAGTTAGTTTAGAGTAGTTAGGGAGTTAGGCTAAATTTAGGATTTGAGGAGTTTGTCGAATCATTGTAGGAGATGAGTCAATTCCTTCCCACCCTTTATAACTGTAAGCCTCAAAGGCATTAATAGACAGACCTGGGAAATCTTTAGAGACAGAGTATTGTAGTAGAAGGCCATCGAATTGAAGATTTGGCCAAGATAGGAAGTTGTAAGTGATTTCATTGGATGAATGAAAGAATTTGTTTCAGTTTTACACGAGCATCAATTGGGTTAAACTTTGTGTGAATTGGTTTTGAATGTCAATAAGAAATAGTATAAGAATGTGTGGAAAAATATTTGTAAATTAGTTTTAATTGATGTATATCATTGAAGCAGTAGATGTTAATGCCGACCCTGTGATTGGAGTGAAGGTCTGTAACTATCCTTGAAAGGATTGTATGAGATTGAGTAGTTAGTGTTGAAATGCGATAGTGGAATCGCATGTTCCAATTGCATATGGATCACTACTCCTTAATAGTAATTATGTGGTGAATGAATACGTGGTGTAATTGGTTCGGGTTTTGAAGGGTTGATAATATCATCAACCAAAATTGTATAGCGTAGCTCTTCAGGGAGGAGTCAGTTCTGTTGGAACAGATAATCAGAGATAGTAGAATGGTGAAGTAGATAAAAACTGGAACCTTGATGGATCTGTGCGAGCGCCGTGTTAAAATGTTGATGAACCAAAGGTTAATATATGAAAAGGCGAGAGGAGGAAACAGAGTTAATTAAACGAAGGAACGGAACCGTGAGTGAGAGGAACTTGAACCGTGAGTGGTGGAATGTAAAGGCGGGTTCGAGAGACAGCCTGGTGGTATTCACATTTTTTAAAAGTGGTAAGCTGTATTTGAAATAAAAACACGATATAGGTCTTCCCTCGACACGTGGAAAAGGCGATAAGTGCAAAACCACTTTTATCGCGTTTTTTTTTTAGCGTTAAAGCTCAGACGGGAAAAAAAACGCAATATCCATTTATAACCGTTGGATCGTTGAAGTTGGCGCGATGTCAGCTTAGTCGTCAGATGAAAAGGATGAGTTAGCCACTAGGCCCTAGTTCATCGTGTAAGTTCTGAGGATTAAACCTCGTGCAATTTAATTGCGCGATCGCCGTTGGATCGGTTGGTTGGAGCACGACAACTCCTCAACCGTCAGATGTGAGAGGTATGTTATGTTGTGCGGGCCCAAGTACGGGTTCATTGTTGGCGTTTGATTCTTAATCAAGTCGGGTTTGTATATGAATCTCGAGTTCTAGTATTGTTATGAGGGTTAGTTATATGTTGAGAGTTATCTTAAGTTCGAGGATATATGGTAGGACTTTCGAAGAGGTCGAATATCATAAAATTAAAGGAAACCCATGGATATGAGAGTTAATGGAGGTTTATTAAGAAAACCATATACACATATGGTTGGAATGGTTATTCAATCAAGCAGAGGTTGTGCCTTTGGAATTCCTATATGTGGAGGAACTTTTATGTGGATGGGTTGAAATTAAAACCATTTGGTGAAAGCCATAAAGTGGATTTCGTGCATAACCTCTACATTATATTTATGATGCTGAGAGGTTATTTAGCCATGGTTTATGATAGAGTTACTTGATTTTTACATTGGCTCACATTTTATGAAGTGGGTTCTTCTATGGTTTGTAACCACAGGATTATAAGGAAAGGAGATGCTTCTGTGTGTGCTTGTGATAGTGGGTTTTATAACCAAAAGAGAAAATTTTGAATTAATATCTCAAATCCTAGATTTGAGGTATTAAAAACTTCTATATATAGTTTAATTTAATTTGCCAGGTTGATAAATGTTGTGAGTTACCCAGGTTTGAGATTTAATTGGGTGAAAATTTGGGAATGAAATTTATATGCATAGAGAGAAAGAAAATGTGGGTTTAGTAAGAAGGCATGCCATCATGTGGTATCAGAGATGGAATAGTTCTATTTTAAAGTTCAAGTTTTTTTTTTTTTTGAATTAATTGCATGTATGAAAGGAAATCAAATTTTTGGAAAGTGATAAATATTGTAGCATACAGAAGTGCAGAAGCAAGATTATACAGAATCTTGATGGTGAGTTGATGAGAATTATTTGACTCTGGTTTGAAGGATTTGTTTGTAGAATTCAGGTTGCAAGCAATTGTGGAAGAAATCTCAGCAAAGGCAGATCACAGTTTTGAGAGCAGTGATGAAAGAGTCCAGCAGAGGATTCTAAATCGAAGAAGAAGTGTGGCAGAACCTAGAGAATTCCCAACAGATTTTGGATGAAAGAAGAACAAATGTGTTCTTGAAAATATACAGAGTGAAGCTTAGAGAGAGTAGAAGAGAGTGCTCAGAAGGTTCCAGCAGATAGGGGACCAATACTTGCCAAAAGAGTAGATCCGGAGGAAAGGATTGGTGAGATAAGTTGTAGCAAGAGAGCTTGCTATTGCAGAGACTTGGTGCAGCTGATGAGTGAGGAACTCATGGAGGAGAAAATGGCTACTGATAGCCATAGAAGAGATTGCAGAGGTTCCGAGAGAGGCCACAACAAAAGAGTGAAGGAAGATGCCAAAGCAATTAGAATAAGGAAGAAATTCATTGATGAAGAGTATGAGAAAGAGGTAGCTGAGATCTGGGAGCAGTTCAGCAAATTGGAATTGATGATAAAGGAAAGACAGAGAGTTGTTTGGCTCATGAAGAAGAAAGTAAAGTGGCAGAGGCTATAGATGAAGAGAGAGAAAATGATAAATTCTTAGCTGAAGGAGGAAATACTCAGAATGATTGAGTATTTGGAGAATGACTTGAAGACTGAAAATTCAAGTAAGACCATGGGGTCAATTGACTTTACTTCTGATGATTCTTGTATGTTTGCAGAAAAGATGAGGAAGCTTGAATGAAGGATGGATGTACAGTTAGAGTGTGTAGAACTCAGAGCAGTTGAGTTGAGAAGAGAAGTTTCTGTTTGTGAAACAGAACAGAGTACAGATGAATAATGGAGATCTGCAAGAGATCTTATGAACCATGGGGGAATTTTGAAACAACAAGAAGATTGTCTTGCTGAAGAGGAGATCATTGAGGATTTCCTAAGTTATTGGACAAGTCCAGATCAACTGGATCAGGTAGAACATTGTATTTTTGTGACTGATAATTTTAAGGTGATTACAGGTTCTACAAAGGAAGAGGAACTCAAATTTCTCGAGTCAAGGGTGGAATTTGAAGATTCCACATGTAGATCTGATCAAAGGGAAGTACTTGAGAAAGAAACCAAGACTGAAAATTCTTGTAGTTTCAAAACTAAATAGTTGTGTATGTTTGCAGGTACATCATAGGGAGATGACCAAACTTTAAAGTTTGTTGAGAAGGAGGATGAGAAATCTTGTGAAGCTGTCACAAGTATGACTAAGTATCCCTCAGAAGATGGATACTCTGAAGAAAAATGCAATGTTGGAGAATGTCTCTTGACTGAAGGAAGCAGTGATCTAATTGAAGTTGTTACAGAGCAAGAAGAAATTCTTGTGGATGAAGAAGGAGAGGATCAGTTTGAAGAGCTGATATGTGAAACACCAGATGAGGCTGTTGAAGCTCCCGGTCTACAAACTAAAGGTTTGTGTATGAATGCAAGGATTGTAAGTGATGATGAATTTCTTAGAGAATGCAAAAGAGAAATTTCATTGCTAGAATATTTGTTGGAGAATTCAGAGTATGAAAGGGATATTGCAGAAGGCAGAGTTCATTGCAGTGAATAGGAAACCATCATGGAGGCAGATGGTGTGAATGGAATACTAGTTGGCAGTATTGGGAACTCTTCAGAGAATTCTTTGGAAAAAGTGAATCAACATACTGGTGTGCTGATAGAAATGGAGGGAATTTCAGGACAACATACTTAAATGCTGGCAGAAGAAGAAAAGGCACTAAGGCCTTATGAGTTTGGTTTTAACAATTTATTTATGAATTCAGACTCTATTGATGATGAAGATAAATTGACACCATTGGGCAGTCAATTAAAAGAGAAGAAAAAATATTACGTGGAAAGGTTTGATCCATGGAATGGAGAAATTAAGTTGCTGGAGCTTATGCTGAAAACCTAGGATTCAAGGCAGGAAAAAGAGCCTCAATTTCAAAATTGGGGATTGCAGAATATGGAGATACAAGGGAATGAAGACAATGAAGACTTTCTGGGCCTTGGAAAGGATTTGGAACGACAAAAATAAGATTTGATGATTGAATCATCAAATGAGACCGTGGGGTCTTATGATTTTAAAATTGACAAGTTGCGTGTGGATGCAGGTATTGAAGAAGACAGTTCATTCAGTGAAGCTGAATGTTGCCAAGTAAAGCATGATGATGATTGTCTTTCAGAGGAAGACCAGATTGAATCACAACAACAAAGGGAATTCATAAATTCCTTGTTTGGTGGAAAATATTGTTTCAATGAAAATATGACAACTATGTTTGAAGATGAATATGTTCCTGATAATGAAAAGGAGGAGCTGTTTTGTCTAATGGACAAAGTGAAGGTTGGAGGATATAATTTTGGGACTACTACAGCAGTGGAGAATCAAAATTTAAGTCTAACAGAAGATGAAGACACAGTACTTGAAGAACTTGAATTGATTTCCAAAATCAATCAAGAAGAAGGAAGGAAATTACTGAAGATTGTCAAGGAAGAAGAAGAAGATGCTAAATTCAAATTGCATCATACTAATGATGTGAGACAAGTACAAAATGAGTGGCTGAATTGTTTGCTGAAAACATTCAGAGAAGAGAATGAAATGGCAGAGCAACAGATTGAAGTGTTGCCAGAGGAGGAAGAGACACAAATATTTTGTAGCTTTGATGTTTGTTTTATGATTGCAAGTACTGAAGGAAGGACTAAAAGAGGTTTGGTCTAGGAGAATAAAAGAGATGATGACAGAGACTGGAAATTTAAATACCAGTTCAGAGAATTGCTGAAATTAGAGAGCGAAGAAATTGTCATAAGTGACAATCAGGAAAAGTTTTACTGTTGCATAGAACAAGAGGGTATGGATGATTGGGTGGCAGCTAGCATAGGAGCTAGAGATAAATTTAGAGCTAGGGCTAAAGCTACAGTAAGTGTAGGAGCTCAGCAAGAAAAAGTAGAAGTACAAGTTCAAAAATCAAGATGGAGCAGTAACCAGCAGTCAGAAGATAAATTATATCAGGAAATTGAATTGATAATAATATTGATGGTGAGAGTGTCTGAGAAGAAGAAAACAAAAATAAAGCAAAGAACCAACAACAACAAGAGAAAGACAGTCACAGACTGTGAAATCATAGTTTGAGGCAAGTTGCAAAGCAAAGTATGGGATCCAGGAGGAAAATTTTTAAGACCACATGATCAGGAGATCATGATTCATTTTAACCTTGGGAGTCTGATGTAGGGGCATTAGGCAAAAAAAAATTCCATATGTTTTATTAGACTTAGATATTTTTGAGTTTTCAAGAGAGTTAGACTTATGTAATGAATTGAGTAGTTTTTAATTCATTTTGATTAAATGTAGAGAGAATTGTAACAACCATCGAATTATTAGAGGATAGGAGAAGTCGATTAGAATGTGAAGAGTCAGTTTGGAGCAGTTATGGAGTTAGGCTAAATTTAGGATTTGAGGAGTTTGTCGAATCATTGTAGGAGCTGAGTCGATTCCTTCCCACCCTATATAAATGTAAGCCTCAAAGGAATTAATAGACAGACCTGGGAAATCTGTAGAGATAGAGTAGTGTAGCAGAAGGCCATCGAATTGAAGATCTGGACAATATAAGAGGTTGTAAGTGATTTCATTGGATGAATGAAAGAATTTGTTTCAGTTTTACACGAGCATCAATTGGGTTAAACTCTGTGTGAATTGGTTTTGAATGTCAATAAGCAATAGTATAAGAATGTGTGGAAAACCCTCTATAAATATTTTTGATTGATGTATATCATTGAGGCAGTAGATGTTAATGCCAACCTTGTGATTGGGGTGAAGGTCTGTAACTATCCTTGAAAGGACTGTATGAGATTGAGTAGTTAGTGTTGAAATGTGATAGTGGAATCACATGTTCCAATTGCATATGGATCACTACTCCTTAATGGTAATTCTGTGGTGATCGAATACATGATGTAATTGGTCCAGGTTTTGAAGGGTTGATAGTATCATTAACCAAAATTGTATAGCGTAGCTCCTCAGGGAGGAGTCAGTTCTATTGGAATAGATAATCAGAGATAATAGGACGGTGAAGAAGATAAGAAATGGAACCTTGATGGATCTATGCGAGCGCCGTTTTAAAATGTGGATGAACCAAGGGTTAATATATGAAAAGGCGAGAGGAGGAAACATAGTTAATTAAACGAAAGAACGGAACCGTGAGCGAGAGGAACTCAAATCGTGAGTGGTGGACAGTAAAGGCGGGTTTGAGAGACAACCCGGAGGTATTCATATTTTTTAAAAGTGGTAAGCTGTATTCAAAATAAAAATGCAATATCAGTCTTCCCTCGACACATGGAAAAGGCAGTAAGTGCAAAACCACTTTTATCGCATTTTTTTTAGCATTAAAGCTCAGATGGGAAAAAAACGTGATATCCATTTATAACTGTTGGATCATCGAAGTTGGCGCTATGTCGGCTCAACCGTCGGATGCGAAGGATTAGTTAACCACTGGGCCCCAGTTCATCGCGTAAGTTCTGAGGATTAAACCTTGTGCAATTTAATTGCGCGATCGCCATCGGATCGGTTGGTTGGAGCACGACAACTCCTCAACCGTCAGATGTGAGAGGTATGTTATGTTGCGTGGGCCCAAGTATGGGTTTATTGTTGGCGTTTGATTCTTAATCAAGTTGGGTTTGTATACGAATCTTGAGTTCTAGTATCATTATGAGGGTTAGTTATATGCCGAGAGTTATCTCAAGTCCGAGGATATATGGTAGGACTTTCGGAGAGGTCGACTATCATCAAATTAAAGGAAACCATTGGATATGAGAGTTAATTGGGGTTTATAAAAGAACACCATATACATGTATGGTTGGAATGGTTATTTAATCAAGCAGAGGTTGCGCCTTTGGAATGCCTATATGTGGATGAACTTTTATGTGGATGGGTTGAAATTAAAACCATTTGGTGGAAGCCATAAAGCGGATTTGGCGCATAACCTCTACATTATATTTATGATTCCGAGAGGTTATTTAGCCATCGTTTATGATAGAGTTACTTGAGTTTTTATGAAGTGG
This sequence comes from Pinus albicaulis, assembly GCA_034641835.2. NCBI lineage: Eukaryota > Viridiplantae > Streptophyta > Pinopsida > Pinales > Pinaceae > Pinus > Pinus albicaulis. The sequence continues at coordinate 779,736,901 of CM076582.1, forward strand.
GTTCTTCTATGGTTTTTAACCACAAGATTATAAGGAAAGGAGATTCTTCTTTGTGTGCTTGTGATAGTGGGTTTTATAACCATAAGAGAAAATTTTGAATTAATATCTCAAATCTCAGATTTGAGATATTAAAAACTTCCAGATATAGTTTAATTTAATTTTCTAGGTTGATAAATGTTGTGAGTTGCCCAGGTTTGATATTTAATTGGGTGAAAATTTGGGAATGAAATTTATATGCACAGAGAGAAAGAAAATTTGGGTTTAGTAAGAAGGCATGCCATCACTTGTGGTTGCAGTGGAATTTCATATTTGTGCGAGGGTTTCCCATTCTCTGACAGACATCACAAGCGCAACAATATTATTTTGCATCACTATGCACCATAGGCCACCACAAACCAGCCCTCAAAAATTTCTGCGTAATTGGTTTTCTTGCATAGTGACCTCCTGAAACCCCTATATGTGCTTCTACTAGAATGCTCTGTCTTTAAAACTCTGACACATAGCGCCTCAATACCTCATCAGCTCCCATATTATACAACTGACTAACAATCAAGGTAAAGTCTGTTGTGCGCAAGACTAATTCTTTCTTCTACTTAAATGTATACTCCGTAGGTGCATTTCCGGTGGTAAGAAAGTGGATAATATTTTTGAAGTGTTAATCAACTAATTTAATGGAAAATAGTTGCGCGTCTGGTAATCTATCCTCGAAAATAGTTGGCTCCTCTCCACTTTCAATGTGCAATAGATGGTCTGGACCTGCATTCAATCTCCCTAGTTTTACAATCACTTCAAAATCATACTCCTGAAATAATAAGAGCCATCGACAGATCTTGTCTCCCAACATAGGCGTATTGACTAGGTACTTCAAAGAAGAGCGGTCAGTAAACATCTTAAAATTTCCTCCCAGCAAATAGTGATGAAACTTATGTAGCACATAGACCATAGCTGATCATTATCTCTTTGTTTTTGAGTAGTTGCGTTCAACAGTTAAAAATTTCCCGTTCGCAAATGAAATTGGGTGATCAATATATACAACTCCTAGTTGTGCGAGAATGTCGCCTAACGTGATACACAAAGCATGGAATTCCTTTTGTCCAGTCTAGAAATACCAATATAGGTGTAGTCACCATTTTTTCCTTAAGCAACTCTAAAATATTTTGGCAGTCCTCATCCCAGAAAAAAGAGGTGTCCTTCTTCAACACTTTTCCATCGACCCAGTAATTAGTGCATAGCCTTGAATAAATTTTTTGTAATAGCTAGTATGCCCCAAAAATGAGTGCAACTGCTTCACATTTGTGGGCACTTCTAGGTTGGAAATAATAGAAATCTTAGCTGAATTGAACATCAATCCTTGTTGATAGACAATATGACCCAACAAAATCTTGAAGGGGACACAGACTATGCACTTCTTCAAGTTCATTGAGATCTGATGCTTCCGACACGTATCGAGCATTAAGCACATATTTGAAACATGTTTTTTCAATAAGCCAAATATAGTTCAGTCATCAAAATATACTTATAAGAACTTATGTATGTACTCCTTAAACGTAGCTACCATTACGTGCGAGTATATTGGTGTCACATTCTTCAAACCGAATGACATTACTGTGTATTGGAATGATCCCCATTCCATCGCAAAGTTTTTATTATTTCTATTTTCAGATGTGATTCATATCTGGTGGTATCTAGAGAATCCATCAGTGAATGTGTAGGCCTCCTTCCCTCCCACATTTTCCAATATTTCATTAGAAAACAAAGTTAGAAAAGGGTCATACACACAAGAATCATTCAACTTGCGCAAATCCATAAAAATCTTGATTTCTCCTTTGGTATTATTTTCTTGGACCAGCATGGGGCTTACCCAATATGATTCTTATATTGGTTCAATGATCTCTGCAGAAACCATTTTCTCTAGCTCCTCCTTGACCTTATTTTTTTACTTAGGATTCAACTGGTAAGGGTGCTACTTGACAGGTCTAGCACCTGGTTGCAGAGTGATTTTCATCCCACCAAGATCCCAAAAATACCTTTTAACTCTGAAAAATTTGTGGGAAATAAGTCCTGATATTCAGTGAGAAGCTTTGCAACCTTAGCTATTGTATCTTCATCCCAGTAATCTCCTATTTTGGCAGTCTTAGGTTGCTCTTCTCTTCCACTGTTGACTTACCTAACATTCATGGGTTCACTCACATGTGGCACTTCAACCATAGGCCCAAAAACTATGCATTTACCTTTAGACTGAAGAATATTGATGTTTCTTGGATCTTCCTCATTATATTCAATAGTCAGATTATGAAATTCAACTATATCCTTCATATGTGCAACCCATGCTGGTAGGGCTCGCTCTTTTGGTTTCTCTGGCATGTCAAAGACCACATCTTGAATCATTTGTAAGGTGGTATTGATGCATGGGAATCCACTCTCAAAATTGAACGTTAAAAAAATATTTCTCGTAGTGAAGCCCATTCTGTCATGCCTTATCGTATCTCAACCTCTAGGTACCAGTTCATAGGAATTCGACTTAAAGTATGGATGAATGTATGCGCCCATCTTGGTTGTGGGTCGTCTCCCCAAGATGTAGTCCACCTTGATAAATGCATGCACGGATATTATTTCCCTGCATAGGTCCCTTCCAACTAGGTATTGGGTTTTATGAATCGTAGTTTCATCATGTAGGTACATTCTTCCCAATTCTCCAAGTTTTCCTTGTGTGTTTCCCACTAGCGTGCTAGGTTTGAGCGCAAAGCTAAGTCAAGTGCATGGAACTGTTGTGTCTTTGGAACAACATTTTTGAGTTCATCTAAGAAACAGGTGACACTGCCTATACCATCATAATAAGGTAATTATCGCACCTCAAAGGATACACACCATAGAGACATGGTGACTCGGTTGCAGTGAAGTGTAGATAATTCATGCAAACGGCTCTGCTAGTTCTCTAATTCCTTGTCTAAGTCTGAGTGGCGTGAACTATCCCTATCCTAGCTAAGATAACCATTTGCTGTGGGGTTTATCAAATATTCATCTGTCGTAGTTAGCTTGTAGATATGATCAATTTCCTCTTCTGAGCGCATCGTCTTTGTGTATCTTTCTCCTTCTCTAGGGTCCATGTAATATTCCCAATTTTCCATCAGTTAATTGGAATATTATATTTCTTACTTTCTTAATTAATTAAGTAAATAAAAGAGTGGAGGGACCTATAAACTCCATAGATGAATAAAATCCACTTTTTTGTGTGAATGTGGGTTAGTTAGATAGTGGATTAGCATTATGGAGTAGTGGAGCAGCTTATTAATGAAGGACAAGTGGAGATCATAGAGAAATAATGAGGAAGATGATGGAAATAGTGGAGGAATTAAAGTAAGATCATGGAGCAATAATGATGAAGTGATGGAGGAAATGGTGCATTAAATTCACACGTGATGAAGGGAGTGGAGATTAAATGCAGAAATGATGGAGATCATAGGGAGACAACATAGTCTTCATGGAGGCTAGTGGCCACATGTGCAACGCAGTAATGGGGTGGGCCAAGGCTAGAGGAGGCTCAAAAAGCATAAAAGGAAGGTGAGGGCAGCCATAGAAAGCATTTTGGATTTAGATATTATATTTTCATTTTACATTTCTTTGCACGCTTCAGCTGTTTAGCTACGTCTGTTGTTAGAATACGAGTGTTTCCGAGTGGAGATCCCACCCTTATATGTTGAGAATTGGAGGGATGGATGTTAATTAAAATTCTCTTCTTGATAATTACTTGTGAGCTTATTTGATTTACTTAAGTCTTCTCTTCTTAGTGTAATTATTCTTTCATCAAGTTAATTATCAAAGTACAAGAGACACCAAATTAGGTTCCTTGAGCTAGGGAAAAAACCTCTCCCTTGTAGAGAGGAAAACCAATAAGAAATTCTTCTTATAGACCTTTCAGATGAAAATTACCATGACTAAGACTTAGACCCTTGACCTATGTATGCTTCCAAGACCTTCTCACTGCTTCTTTGTTGACCTTCAATGTTGACTCTTCATTTATGCAGTAACCTTCACTATCCTTGAACTTCAACACTGCCTTGACCTTGCAATTATGATAGAATTCTTCACGTTGTGATTTACCTCAAAGATGCCTACAATGCTACCCTTACACTCATTCTTAAATTCTCTCTGAAATCCGTACTTAATACTCTCTGAAATACACACTTCTTAACCTCTGAAATCCACACTTTTTAACCTTTAAACTATGCAACTTTTAACTTCAGAAATATGCAACTTTTTGACTCAAAACAATCCACATTTGAAGTCCTGATCTCGTCCACAAAAATCTGCAATTTTATGCTAAATTAAATTTTCACTATAACAGATCAATCCACACTGTTTTCTTCTCCTCAATTCTCACTGTGGACCACTGAAAAACTACAAAGGAATCCGCAAATTTTCACAGAGAAACTTGTTCAAGTTCTATATTTTTATCCGCAGAAACTATAGGGTATATATAGTTTTTTCCACCTGTAAATTAGTTGATCTGTTAGTGAACAATTGTGCCTATTTGAGCCAACCTTCCAAGTATTATCTACTAGCACCTTCAAGCCAAATTTTCAAGGAGTATTTCCATTACCTTCGAGCTACCTTCAAGGAGCCAAGTGACAAGGTCTTTGAGCATATATATGTATCATCAATTTACTCTATCATAATTGTAACATGACTCCATGACTCTAATTATATTTATGACTAGAAAAATCCCTAAAGACATCAAGAAGAAGTCTTTGACCTATAATAAAAATTCTTGCTCATGAAACCCATCAAGCAAGTATATATAAAATATATTTTATTATCTTTGTCTTCTTATTTATATAAATACATAATTACATCATCAATATGAAGACCGATCCTAGTCACACTTTTCAACAATCCCTCTTAACTAGGGAGGTATTCATTTAGGTACATGGTCACTTTCAAACTGAAGAATCTCATAAGAATAATCAGATTGGTAATCACATCTATGTAGCATCATATCAACCAGCGTTTTCCTAGTGTAAGGCCTTGACTAACAACCCCATCTCTCAATGAGACAATGGGCTACAATGCTGGCGAGATACATGACTTATAGACACCATAATCATTGTCTCTCCAAGGTACATACTCTACTCGGGTGTTCCCAAAGTATGACCTTCTTGGACTATTCTTCTCTTAGGTAGTGTCAGGGTCCTATAATTATAGGGAATCATAATTTTGAATTGGCTATTATTTCACCATGTAATATTGTGCATATTTAGCATTTTTGCAAATGATTCCCATATTAGAAATGAAAATAAATGGGTAGGTACAAACCTAGCTAAAAGCATCATTATGCTTATCTCGAATTGAAAACTCCGAAGATTTAATAAAGAAAGAGAGCAGAGAAATATTCTATCCTAAGTATAATATATCCAAAAGTTGATACTAATTAAATCTCTTTTTTACCCCTTACTTCACAAAACCCTATTAATATAAATTTTTGGACTTTATATTAATTTTTCCTCGAAATTCCATGAGTTTTTTATATTTGCAAAAACCCGACTAATATAAATTTTGTACTTTATATTAATTTGTCCCCACAAGCCTATACTACCTCTTCCCCCTGCAAAGTCAACCTATGGCCCAACCTGCACTAAGAATTAAACCCCCTTCATTTTATTTTCCTTGAGGTTCATAGAAATAAATGAACGATTTAAATTATGTTTCGCACCCCGAGCTCATCTGAAATTTAACCAAGGGGGAGGGTGCGAAATGGGCAGTTTATTATTACCAGGTTTTACCAGCTATTGCCCCCCATGCGAAAACAATTAACTATTTTGGTTTTGAATCTTATAAATGTGGCGGGAATGAAATTTCTTAATACTATGAAATAAAAATTATGTGGATGGAAAGAGATGAAGTAAAACTAGATGCATAAGAAATGGAAGGCTAAGTGGGTGAATTGATTTTACAGCTATAGGTGAATTCACCGATGCAAGAAAATTTGAAGAGAAAAATTGATGAAGAGTTTGCAAACATAGGTTCATGTACAGAGCTTCATGTAAGTGAGTTTTACATATATGAAGAAAAACAGGTAAACAAGTTTTCACAGAGAATAAATATGAAGAGTTTGCAAACATAGGTTCATGTACAGAGCTTCATGTAAGTGAGTTTTACATATATGAAGAAAAACAGGTAAACAAGTTTTCACAGAGAATAAATATGAAGAGTTTGCAAACATAGGTTCATGTACAGATCTTCATGTAAGTGAGTTTTACATATATGAATAAAAACAGGTAAACAAGTTTTCACAGAGAAGAAAGATGAAGAGTTTGCAGGCATAGGTTTATGTATAGAGCTTCATGTAAGTGATTTTTACATATACACATAGAAGAAATATATTTTTGATTTACAACGATAAAAAGTCATAATGAAATATTTTACTAACCATGGATATATAAAACTACTCTTGGTTTTGTAAAAGATGAGAAGAGAAAACAACTAAGGGTTTCTAAAAAAAACAATGCATGATTTGGAAATTTATCCACGGGTTTTGACAGGGATAAAAGGAATTAACATGTGGAATTACAGAGAAAAGGTGAAAGGGAAAACTACACACGGATTTGAAATACATGATGGTTTTTATGTTGAAATTTTCTATTATAAATTTAATTCATAAATTCAATCAAATATTTTGGAAAAGGATATTTATATTTTTTCCAAAATATATTATGACAATAATAAAATGATGAAAAACCAATAAACAATCATAAACAGAATACAGTGAAATAAGGATACAACAAAGCATTTCTAACAACAAAACCTTACCAATAGGCCTACTCAACAATTGTTTCCTCAAAAACAATGCTAGGATATCAGTCTACTCTGTCAAGCCTATTGTCTAGTCTCTATTAGAGTTTATTTTCAAATTTTAGCTAATAATACACTGTCTATTGAGACACTGTAATTTATAATCAGTTTGTAATATTTCTCTATATATACTTCATCATTCGAAGTATTATGGGTGTTAGCTAGGATTTGTAACTAGGAAACTCACCATTTAGTGTGATGCAGTTCACTAAGTTTAAGTGATTATTTGCATTAATAAAAGAGAAGTTGTTTCAGGATTCATGTGCCATATCCATTGGTGAAGTTTTCCTCACTGTATATGTGCTTTCCTTTGTTTCCATTGTATTGTATTCTTAATTTTGAATTGTATAACAACAGTATTACTGCAGAATTTGTTGATATCATACACTCTACCTTTAACTGTTAATAATTTACATGTTTTCTTATGATATCCAGATTAGGGAATTCTTCATTTCTCCCTAGTTTCGATTGAACCTCTATTCTTATATCCAGATTAGGAAATTCTTAAATGCTCCCTAGTTTTGATTGAATCTTCCTTATTCTTTTATTACATTTCATCCAAATCTAAAGGATCCAGTAGTAATGTATACCTTGCCCTGTTTCACTCAAACTTAATACTTGTGCAAATTGACCACCCAAGCCTCTTTGACTCCATTTCCCAATGGCATTCCTCTGCATTTCCAACTGAACCAATTAAAAAAAAGCTATGTACTTATTAACTAGCCTAATATCTATTTCAAATAAAGCTAAATCATATAGAGAGAGCGCTCTCTGAGTTTAGGAGGGCTATATCCTAAACTCCAAAGTAGGTTTGTGGTTACCTCGGTGATTTATTTCTTTAGCCTTGAGAAATTATAGAGTGATAACATAATGGAAACCATACTGGGGACAGAATATTTTATATTCCTCAATAAAAGGTACATCAAAGTTTAGATATGATTGTTGATGGTGGACAGTGACCAAACAAAAGAAAGCTAATTTATTCACCTGGCGACTCCATGATTCAAAGAATCCAACTTTAGAGCATTCATGGAAACCTCAATACATGTTGACTAGATTTATTGCTAACCAAAATGATAGGGTTTGTGGAAAACCTTTACTCTTATGAAGTTTCAAATGAAATCAGGAATCAGTTAGAAGAGTTTCAACTTGATAAAAGTTTTATACTAGCCGTGTTTCATGTTCTCAAACCAAGGAAAATTTTTCTTGAAGCTAAAGCTTTATTTCTTGAGTTAATTGTTGAAAATTTCGAGAATGGTATTGAATTTTTAGATTCTCAGATTTAGTCTTATAATTTCCAGGATCCTAAACAATTCCTGGAAAATATTCCTTCTCCAAAGCAAGAGGAAATTGTACAACCTTTTGATTTGCAGATTGATGATAATTATATTTTCGAGTACAAAACTGAAAATATAGATGCAGGGTTTAAACTTGAAGATTCAACTGATCAACCAGGCATTGAAGGCCTAGAAGCAAATATCATACATCATTCTTTTATTGATACTATAGCAGATTACATGGAGGTTATTCTTAGCTCAAATTTTCAAACATATACTTTTTATAGGGGTCAGATACTTCAGCAGTTGCCATTGCATATCATAACTTTGGTTATGGGGAAAAATAATCAAAATATGCTTCTGATTTTGCTAAAAAGCAATCAAGTTGTCCATTTGTTTCTGCAACTACTTGACTTACTTCATTGGCATTTTTTTTATTACCTAATTCAACAGAAGTTTCAACAGTTTAGGGTAGGTAGTAGTGTGCAAATAAAGCTCAGTATTTTCAGCATTTTTTCAAGAATTATTTCCATTTTTCAGTTTTATATTACATTTCATATTTTACTTCAATATGTTTCAGATTTTAGAGTGGAGAAAGGTTTGATTTCAGTTTGAGATTTTCAGTCACACAGGTTTTATGAGAGAACATGTTGCAGATTTGGGATCAGCCCAACGGATCAGGCTATTATTCTACGGTGTTCTTGACATCTCACAAGGAGATTCCATCCCTAAATGAAGCCATTGTTAGGGTCATATAATTATAGGGAATCATAATTTTGAATTGGCTATGATTTTACCATGCAATATTGTGCATACTTTTCATTTCTGCAAATGATTCCCATATTAGAAATGAAAAGCAATGGGTAGGTACAAACCTGGCTAAAAGCATCATTATGCTTATATCTAATTAAGAACTCCAAATATTTAATAAAGAAGGAGAGCATAATAATATTCTATCTTAAGTATAAACTATCCAAAATTTTATACTAATTAAATCCCCTTTTTACCCCTTACTTCACAAAAACCTATTAATATAAATTTTTGGACTTTATATTAATTTCTCCCCAAAATTCCATGAACTTCTTTATATTTGTGAAAACCCAAATAATATAAATTTTTTACTTTATATTAATTTGTCCCCGCAAGCCTATACTACCTCTTCCCCTTGCAAAGTCAACCTGTGGCCCACCCTGCACTAAGAATCAAACCCCCTTCATTTTATTTGCCTCGAGATTTGTAGAAATAAATGAATGATTTAAATTATGTTTCGCACCCCCAGCTCATCCGAAATTTAACCAAGGTGGAGGGTGCGAAATGGAAACAAGATTCATAAGAAATGGAAGGCTAAGTGGGTGAATTGATTTTAAAGCTATAGGAGAAACAAAATTCACCGATGCAAGAAAATTTCAAGAGAAAATTTGATGAAGAGTTTGCAAACATAGGTTCATGTACAGAGCTTCATGTAAGTGAGTTTTACATATATGAAGAAAAACAGGTAAACGATTTTTCACATAGAGGAAATATATTTTTGATTTATAGAGATAAAAAGTCAAAATGAAATATTTTACTAACCATGGATTTATAAAACTACACTTGGTTTTGTAAAAATATGAGAAGATAAAACAACCCATTGTTTGAAAGAAAAAACAATGCATGGTTTGGAAATTATCCACAGGGTTTTATAGGGATAAAAGGAATTAACAGGTGGAATTACAGAGAAAAGGTGAAAGGGAAAACTACACACATATTTGAAATACAGGAAATTTCATTCATGAATTTAATCGAATATTTTGGAAAAGGATATTTATATTTTTTCCAAAATATATTATGACAATAATAAAATTATGAAAAGCCAATAAATAGTCATAAACAGAATACAGTGAAATAAGGAGACAACAAAGCATTTATGACAGCAAAACCTTTCTAATAGGCCTACTCAACAACTGTTTCCTCAAAAACAGTGCCACAAAACAGTGCGAGGATATCACTCTACTCTGTCAAGCCTATTGTTTGGTCTCTATTAGAGTTTATTTTTCAAATTTTAGCTAATAATAAACTGTCTGTTGAGACAATGTAAATTGTAATCAATTTGTAGTATTTATCTATATATACTTCATCATTCGAAGTATTATGGGTGTTGGTTGGGATTTGTAACTAGGAACCTCACCATTCAATGTGATGCAATTCACTAAGTTTAAGTGACTATTTTCATTAATAAAAGAGAAGTTTTTTTAGGATTCATGTGCCATATCCATTGGTGAAGTTTTCCTCACCATATATGTGCTTTTCTTTGTTTCCATCTTATTGTTTTCTTGATTTTGAATTTTCTAACAGGAGTATTACTGAAAATTTTGTTGAGATCATATGCTTAGCCTTTAATTGTTAGTAATTTACATGTTTTCTTTTGATATATAGATTATGGAATTCTTTATTTCTCCCTAGTTTCGATTGAACCTCTATTCTTATATCCATATTAGGGAATTCTTAAATTCTCCCTAGTTTCGATTGAATCTCCCTTCTTCTTTTATTACATTTCATCTAAATCTAAAGGATCCAGTAGTAATGTCTACCTTGCCCTGTTTCACTCAAATTTGATACTTTTGCAAATTGACCACCCAAGCCTCTTTGACTCCATTGCCCAATGGCCTTCTTCTGCATTTCCAACCAAAGAGAGAGCCCTCTATAAGTTTAGGAGGGTTACATCCTAAACTCCAAATTAGGTTTGTGGTTACCTCGGTGATTTCTTTCTTTAGCCTTGAGAAATTATGGATTGATAACAGGTAGCTAGCCCTCAAATAATATCGGTTCCTGAAAACTCTTATCTTGAATTCCCTAATACATTCTCAAAGAGTTTTGAATGCCAGATGATTACCCAATCCTCCATTATGTCTTCCCAAGTGAAGACCAGAATGAAGTGTATCTCTCTCCTTCTCAGCCTGGGAGGATCTATTCCACAAGGGAATGTACTCATTCTTGTATAAGGAATGTACCTAATCTCATTCTTAGGAATCAAACAGTTTCTTCCAAGTAAGAAAATTATTACTAGGCTCCCTCTCAATTAGGGACCTGCAGCAACAATGGTGAGAAACCCAGCTGCTCATGAATTATTCTTTCCCTCGATGTCATGGACTTTGATATTGAGAAATTTTCAACTTTAGCGCCACAGGGCACAGATCTTAAGTCCCTATGTTAATAGTGTAGCCCCTTATTATGTTAGTGTAGCCCCCCTTATTGTTATTATTGTACCCCTGTAACCCCCATATTGTTATTATTGTGCCCTTACATTATTATTGTTAGGTCGGCTAGGATTACATTGTGGCCCACTAAGATTACATTATGGCCCCATGGACTCCTATATATAGAAAGGAGGTTTTGTAAATTGTATCATCCAAGAATTGTTCATTTATGTAATGTATTGGAGGTTGCCCCCTCGAAGTGGCTCATTTCTAAGGCGTGAATATCTCTTTTCTTCTCTCTTTAGAGCTGGTTACACAACATTTGGTATCAGAGCTTTGGGATTCTAGGGTTTCGCTGCTCCAAACAGGTCATCGTGGCATTTTCGCTATAACGTTTTTTCTACGAAGCTTCAGAAGCTGAAATTTCAAGGGTGCGAAGCTGAAATCTTGAGGAAGGTTTTCTAAAAATTTCAGATCTTGGTTCGCAATATTTGAGGAAATATCATCTGTGGAAGTTAGGTATTTTTTCAGGCTCATAAACAGGTCATCGTGGAATTTTCGCTATAAATTTTTTTGTACGAAGGTTCAGAGTCTGAAATTCATATGGTGTGAAGCTGAAATCCTGAGGAAATTCGTCAAAAAATTTCAGAGCTTGGTTCGCAATATTTTTGGAGATATGATCTGTGGAAGGTAGTGCTTTTTCAGGCTCCTGAATTTCATCTCAAAGAGGTGATCGTGGGAAAAGTTCAATAACTCTCTCTCTGGAGATTGGATTGGAGTGACGTCAAAAGTGGTCACAAGTACACAGCCTGTAGTTTCTTGGATATCAATTTCAGAGACAAAGAACAAAACAGTGACACGTGGCAAGTCGTACAAGTTCGCTCTACTGAACCAGTCCAAAATTAGGTCATTGTGGGAGATTGGACACAAATTTGTCTTGGAGAATCCAAATTAGGTCAGAATTGTGACATTAAAAAGAGAATTCAGAGGGCTACTTCAGTTATTAATTTCAGATATTGAATATCTGCAATCACAGAGATAATACAATTTCAATATCGAGCTCCTCAAAAGCAAGAAAAGGGTGTGTATTTTTCCGAATTGCATAAGTCTTGTTTGAAGAATCAATTTGAATTGATTCCAAGGGCATATTTTAGAATTTTTATCAGTATTGGGTTCTATAATGCCTCCAAAAAATAATTCCATACCCATTAATCCCTCAAAAAACTATACTATGACGCATGAAGAGGAAGAGTTGCAGTATGAGATATCAAAATTACGGTACCAAGTGCAACAAGTTTCAATCTTACGAAGAGCAATTGAAGATGAAATAGATGGTTTAAAAGCAGAAATGGAGGCTAAGTTGGATGTTTTGAAGGATCAAATAATAGAAAATATGGATGATAAATTAGTGGAAGATCACATCGAGCATCAACAACAAGTTCTCCAACTCTCAAAGGATAACCCAACTTTGGTGCAAAATCTAATGAAACAACAAGAAGATCAACATCACATCGAAAGAAGTTATGAAGTGGTAATAGAAACAAGAACTCGACAAGTACGATCAATTTCAGAGTATCTCAGCAAGTGGAAGAACTTTCCTGTAGAAGATTTCACATGGGATGATGAGAATTTTATACAGAAGCATCAAGAAATAATCAAGCGTTGAGGACAACACTTGTTTGAAGGAGAGGGGCATGTTAAGTCCCTATATTAATAGTATAGCCCCTTATTATGTTAGTGTAGCCCCCCTTATTGTTATTATTGTACCCCCGTAACCCCCATATTGTTATTATTGTGCCCTTACATTATTATTGTTAGGTCGGCTAGGATTACATTGTGGCCCCACTAGGATTATATTGTGGCCCCATGGACTCCTATATATAAAAGGAGGTTTTGGTCATTTGTATCATCCAAGAATTTTTCATTCATGTAATGTATTGGAGGTTGCCCCTCGAAGTGGCTTATTTATAAGGCATTGATATCTCTTTTCTTCCCTTAGAGTTGGTTACACAACAAGATATATTATCCATCACTTTCATTCAAGAGTCATGTCATCTACCAGAAAGTGATTCATCTATCTTTCTTATCTAGTACACATTTTATGCCATGCTGCTTTCTTTCAAATCATCTCCAAGTATCTTACATCCTTTCACATGATTAGCAGCCCTGCAAAAATTCATCCAACTAAACATATATGTATGAACTTTTAAAAACAAAGTTACCTTAGTGATGATATTTTACCATAAAATATTCCTGTAGGCATCGACATCCTCTATTAAGATTGACACATCTCCTCATGATATGTGTTGTCAAGGGTCTGCTTCTTTACCAGAATTCTATCAGAGTCTACATATCTTTTAGGAGATAGTCACATCTTCTTGGCTTCTGGATGATAATTGCCTCTTGACATGGTTGCTCTTCATGACATCTTCCTTTCTTGACATCTTCATTCCCATGAACTTCCAATTTTACAGTTCCTTTCCATATACAACCACCTCATATTCCATATGAGGATATATTATGTTGATTTCATCTGTCATTACACCAAGAGAAATCCTCCATATATCATACTTCTAAATATAGAAGTCCATTACCTGCAACCATATGACATGAATTCACAGCATCGAGTGTCAGAATATAAATATATACATATACCTCATACATTTTTCCTTTGAGTCATCCTATAGTAATTTCACTAGAATGAAAAGCTTCATTCCCTTGAACTGCTTCATCAATATGTCATCACATCCCAGAATTATGTAGCATATAATATTTGATGAAACTGTTATGATTCCTTATAATTAGTGATTTCATAGAGAACTCCATTAGAAAATGTCAGCACATGTTTTCATGATGACCCTTGATCTTGATGACTTCCTTCCATCAGTACTGTTATCAGCGAGGTTTTCCAGGAGTTGTTTCATCAAGAGCTACTGCCATGCTTCGATCATGATTCTATACAACTTCCTATCATACAATTTTACAACCAACAGAAATCATTTAAAGGAGAAGATGATCTCAATCATAGTGGAGAGCCCTCGCTTCTTCTTTCTTAGATTTCTTTGCATCAGTTTCTTCCGTCATCTATGAGACATGGGCTTCTTCTCTTTTTCACTTGTCCTTTTCAAATTTAGGAAAATATCTTTTATAATGCCCAAGTTCATTACATCCATCGTACTTTGTCCATATTTCTTCTTTTATTATGACGACCAAATTTATCAAATATTCCTTTCTTCTTGGAAATGGCTGCAAAGGCTTGATTCCCTTCACTTGGTCCTGTATCATCTTTGGCTTTCAGTCTTGTTTCCTCTATTTTACATAGAGACCATAAATCATGGAATGGTGTGGCTTCTTTCATCCCATATAAACTTGAAGTGAAGTTTCCCCATTCTTCTAGTAGAGAATTCAACGCCATTGTAGTGATCTCAGTATCAGACAATACTTCTCCCAGTTCCTGCAGTTGATCTCTTATTTTAGAATTCCTCATAAAGTATGGAGTGATTCCTTCTTCCCTTGACAATTTCACTTTATATATTTCCTATCTCAGAGATATTTCTTCTCCTGCAGTACTCACAAATAATAGCTCCACCAGTTTCTCATATATTTCTTTAGAAGACTTCAGTTTTGATACATAGGGAATGAGTGAGTCCTTAATGGATTCTATGAGAATCCTATGGGATCTGACTTCTCCCTTAATGTACTTGGCATGAGCTGGATCATATTCTTTTGGTGGCTGAATTTTCGATCCTTCGATGTATTCCATAACTTCGTCTTCAATTAAATTCAAATCCGTCCTCTTCTTCCATGCACAAAAGTTTTATGACCAAACCATCTTGTTCTCTTTACAATAAGTCATCTTGATAGATTTAATTAAGGTGATAGATACTTACTTGAGTAGAGTGGCTTTCAGCTTCCTTGATGATGACAAAGAAGTTAGGAGCTTCTTCTAAGATAGAAATATTCAATCTAGGTGTTATTGGATCCTTGATGGTAAAGTATATCTTCAAAGGATGATGTCCTCTTCTAACAATATCTTGAATGTAAATCTTTGATGGAAAATATTATTTTCTTTAAAGGTTAATCCTTTGAACGAGATGAATATCTTTCTCGAAAATAGCTTGAGAGCCTTCCTTACAAAATGATTTGAATTTTCACCCAAAATTTGATTTTTGCTTCGTGGAGTGTCTCTTTGTCAAGTAGCCCTTGAGTTCAACACCTTAGCTCTGATACCATGTTGAGAATTTGGAGGGTTAGAGATTAATTCAAATTATCTTCTTGATAATTACTTGTGAGCTTATTTTATTTCCTGAATTATTCTATTCTTAGATTAATTAGTCTTTCATCAAGTCAATTATCAAACTTGTATAAGAGACACCAAATTAGGCTCCTTGAGCCAGGGAAAAATCCTCTACCTCTTGGAGAAGAAAACCCATGAGAAATTATTCTTATAGACCTTTCATATGACAAGTACCATGACTGAGACTTAGATCCTTGACATATGTATGCTTCCAAGACCTTGTCACTGCTTCTTTGTTGACCTTCAATGTTGACTCTTCATTTTACACTAACATTCACTATCGTTGAACTTCAACACTGCCTTGACCTTCAAATTATGACAGACTTATTCACGTTGTGATTTACCTCAGATATGTTTGCAATGATGCCCTTACATTCATTCTTAAATTCTCTCTGAAATCCGCACTTAATACTCTTTAAAATCTGTACTTAGTACTCTCTGAAATACACGCTTCTTAACCTCTGAAATATGCACTTTTTAACCTTTAAAATATGCATGTTTTAACTATAGAAATCTACAAATTTTTGACTCATAACAGTCCACATTTGAAGTCCTGATCTCTTCCACAGAAATATGTACTATTATGCTTCAGTAAATTCACACTATAATAAAGAAATCCACACTGTTTTCTTCTCCTAAATCCACATTGTGGACCACTGAAAAACTGTAGAGGAATCCACAATTTTTCACAGAGAAACTTATCCGAGTTCTGTATTTTTCTACACAAAAACTATAGGGTATATGTAGTTGTTACTGCCTGTAAATTAGCTGACCCATCAGTGAAAATTTGTGTCTTCTTGAGCCGACCTTCTAGGTATTATTTACCATCAACTTCAAGATGAATTTTCAAGGAGTATTTCCATTACTTCAAGCTGGCTTCAAGGAGACAAGTGACAAGGTCTTCGAGCATAGATATGTATCATAAATTTGTTGTATCATAAGTGTAACATGACTCCATGACTCTAATTATATTTATGAATAGAAAAATCCTTAAATACATCAAGAAGAAGTCCTTGACCTATAATAAAACTTCTTGCTCATGAAACCCATGAAACAAGTATATACAAAACATATTTTATTATCTTTGTCTTCTTCTTTACATAAATACATAATTACATAGTTAATATGAAGATCGATCCTAGTCACACTTTTCAACATTATCCATGGGGGACTTTGAGTGCCTACTCTGGAAAGGTTTATTTGAGCAGCCATTCATCATCAGGCATTGGTGCCACATTCAGCCCCTCTCTACAACACTTACAACTTTAGGAATTACACATTCCTGCCTTAGGGTTTGAGAGGAGAAAGGTAGTTTCTATCATTTCAGCTAGGAAACCGGTGGAGGGATCATCCTTTCACCTTATGCTTTCATTTCAGTATTCCAGGAGAAACATTATGAAATCATTCATCAGGGCATCATTCTATACCTCCATGCAGTAACAATTCCTGTAAGAATTATGCATTACAACAGTGTAGGGTCAGAGGAGGAAGGAAGTTCCAAGTATTTCATCTTGGAATCCTGTGAGGGATCATCTCCTCACCTTGGTGAGATTATTTCCATCAACTGTGAGCTATATTCCACCACCTAGCAACAGGCTACAACTTCAGCCCTCTTGACAGCGCAGTCCATTCCAACAGCAGTGTATTGCAGCAACTACAACTTGAGAGGAGGAAGGAGGAGCTAGATCTCAAGCTTCTAGCTTGGAGATTAGGAGAAGGGATCAACCCTTCATGAATTGAGATGATTGTGTATGATTGAAGCTCTTTTATATTTCATTTCATGCCAAGATATGCATACCCAATAGTTATGTATTGCAAGCCCTAGGAGGGTGATTTTCCAAAGTGTGCCAATTGGAAAATCCTTTCTGGGTTATTTTGGGTTTTCATCATAGAGCCCGAATTCCAAATCCTGACATTTTTTGAGCTCCAGAACAACCTGATCTACACATCCCTTCTCATCCAACAGTTATATTTCTAGCATTTCCAGCAGGGACATCGAAGCATGGCCTCCAGTAGTTCAGCAGTTACGCAGTGCCTTCAGTGAGAGGACTTGAGGGTTAATCTAGCCATATTTGTCGGCTTGAGTGTTGTTATTTTTTAGCACTGTTGTACATTTTTTCCACCTCCTGTTTAATAAAATGACTCAGCTATTCTATCAATTTTCATGGTGTTTACACTTTATTTGTACGTAGTTGTAGTTTCCAATTATTATGTTTTATATTACTGTCTTTTCCTATTTTTGGATATTACAGTCTAGTGGGACCAAAACCCTGGTTCCACTGTTTTCAAACACCATACTTCTGCACTTGAGGTTGGTGATAGCATCCATGTCAATAACCCAATCCAGACCCAAAAATGTAGGGTATGGATATGGATCATCAAAAATTTGAATAACTTCAAAATTAGTCAGTGCCTTAACTACTTTGATATCAACTATGACACCAGAAATTCTACCCATTGGGATAATCTTCTATTGATTTTCCATGCACAACTGTATTGAAAACCATTCCAAGTTAGTTTCTCCCATTTTTTGCCAAGTCTGCTTGGGTGTGACATTTGCAGTAGAGCCCAGATCCAAAATGACCTAGTCCACTTCAAACTCACCTATCTGAATAGTCAAGTGCATCTCTCGACAAGTTCTTCTCTTGTTCTTGTAGATCTTATTAACAACCTTTTTCTCTATCTGAGGTTGTTATTTTTTGGCGCAACTATTAATCAGAGCTTGAAGATTCTCAAATGACTTCTTATTGTGTAGAAGCTTGATACAGGCCTACAAACACGGTTTCATCTCTGCAAGCTCGGCCCCTTTGACAATATCTGTGGTAGGTTTGCCTGGTACTTTAGATGTGCCAGGATCTTTGAAGTCCTTCTTTGCTGCAACAAAGGTTTCCTTCTCCCTTTGTAGATTGAACCCTTCCTTTTTCGTAGGATCTCTCTGAACCCAAAAGTCAGTGACATGTCTCTTACCTTATGCTTTATCTTCTCTTGTTGCTACATTACTTCCGGTAACAACATTTATGCTAGGGTCTTCAATGTGCGATTTCACCCTCATCATTTTAACATTCTGCGTGGGTGTCTGCGGTTTCTTTTCCTAAATTTTTACAAAAGAAAAATATTCAATAACATGATCAAACTATCTACAATACCTGCAATATTGCTGTGTTGGCTTTAGGAATTCACACACATAATGACCAGCCTCTCCATAGTTATAAAAAATTATTTTTCCCCTTCCAATACCAACTCCACCTCCTCTTCCTCGTCCTCTTCCTAAAAACCCACCACACCCAGACGATGATGCAGGAAAATTCGGTCTCTAACCTAAGCCTGCATTATATATGAGGTAGCCTGCTCAATCATCAGATCAAGGCCACGAAAATTCTTATCATCATTTCCCATAGATCGACAGAATGTGCAGTAATGTTGTTGTAGCTCTGAAATATATTTACCAAGCCTAGGGAAAAAGTCTGTCATGTGCATTCCATTTGCTTGGAAAATCATGCACCATATTTTGGGAACCTCGCTAGGCCCTTCCCCATTTTTAATCAGACTTGGTCCTCCAATTTCCAAATAGTTATTATATATAGGACACTGATCCCTATGATATCCTTCATCTTTACATTGTGTGCACCATACTCCCGCGCACACATCCTTTTACTTATCTTTTTGTAGAGTTTGTGCATCATAATCTTGAGCACATAAAATTACCTCTAGGGCACTTGAAAAATATCCTTTCAGCTTTAGAATACTATACAAAAGTATCAATAGAAAATTTAGTCCCAAAACCACTCAAAACACTATCAATCTAATAATCTAATATGCGGGTAATTTTATTGCTAGATTTCATCCTTTCCGTAGGTCTGAAATTCAGTCAGCCGAGATAACCACTCATGTAACTCAATTGCAAAGGAAGAAAATAAAATTTTGTGTACCTCTGTATAGATATATCTTTCCTCTCAATTCTCATCAGATAATTTAGGGTTTCAATTTTCTTGGATTGAAAATTCGTGCACCTTCTTATCGAGCCAATATTGTAGTTCTTCTTCTTCAGGTGCCACAACACCAAATCTCCCTCAAACAGGTCTCGGTCCTAGCAACATAACCATTTGTTGGCTTGAGGGGTCTTGACCCAGGTTCAAATTATTCTACGCAACCAACAAAACCCTCCAACTATTGGCCCTTTCGGCAATAATCTGCTTGTGCAAACCAAAGTCTCACCCGAAGCAGTATGGGGGTGGGTTGGAACTAGGTTTCTGCACCCTGAGGGTGTTAATATTCAACAAGAACATCCTAGTGAAAATTATGTACCTACACGAGGATGGAGCCTCAAGCTATTTTTAGGTGGAGGTCTATTGATAGATTCATGAGAAAATTCTATTTATAGATGATGTCTATTTATAGATGGTGAGAAAATTATATTTATAGATGTATGTGTGAGTTCTATTTATATATCACATGTATATTTATAGATGCATGTTGACTATTATTATCCCGTAATAATTTTTGGATAATAAACATTAATCTATTCTCAATGAGCACTTGGAAATAGTTAACTGAAGTGGAAAAACAGTTAGCTATAGGAAATACGAGTTCAAAGGTTGGTTGGTGGGACATGAAAGTGTACTTAATTATAACTGAGTGATTCGAAGTTGTAACAGAGTTGGATGTGTAGTTATGTGAGTTGTAAAGTAGCTTAAATAAGTTTATTGAGTTAAACTCAGTTGTACTAGTTGTAACTAAACATACATTAGTGAGAGATCAGTGAATTAATTATTTAATTAATTCAAAATCAGTGGTATCACATGCAATTGAAGATTTACTATTGTTAACTACATGCATGTCAGATCCAGCGGAGACCCAATTGAGATGTAGGTGAAAGGGACAGTTTGACTATCAGATGTGACATTAGTGGGTGCACTCATGCAACCACACACACATTGGATGTGCCCATGAGGATTGCATAGTCAAGGCAAGCAAGATTCCATTCATTCAAGGATTGCGCAGTGGAATCAGGTTGTCTGAAGGCAGTAAATTGGCGCATGTATTTACCAATTTTTGTATGACAGTGTGAGACGATTGTATATTGTACTGAGAGATCTTGGATTAGAGTTTTGTATGACATTGTTTCATGATCTATGATGTATACATAATATATGATAGTGGAGTTTTTATCTTTATGCTTTCTCGATAAAAACATATGTGTTATGTGTGATTTATCTTTCTTCTTGATATTGCAATTGACGATCATGTTTTAGATTCTGCAAGAATTTTTGTAGAAGTGATTATGTATTTAAAACTCGAATATAATTTTTAGATCAGGAGAATCCAGGCAATATATAATTTTGTTAAAATTTCTACATGGTATCAGAGCACAAAATATTTCAATTTTGAAGTAGGAGCTGAGTTAATTGGTGGAAACAATTTGAATTTGTAGAAAGATTTTCTTGGTGCTACAGTTGAGTAAACATCGAAATGGATTTCAATGGCTTGCGGCTAGAGTATGCACTTGAGGGAAACTCAAACTACATTTCCTGGAAGGACAGGATGGAGGCGATGCTCGAAGATAATGGCTTGAAGGAATTAATTGACAGTAATATTCCTAATCCCACTTCGACAAATGTTTCATTACTCGATGCACCGAAAAAGAAAGTGGGAAAGGCGAGGAGGATTTTCTTGGAAGGTGTAGGAGACCAAATTGTCTCAAGTCTTCATGGGAAAGCCACACCATATGCTATGTGGAAGGCTTTGATGGATGTTTTCCAAAGCAGCAACAACCATAGGAAGTTGGTGCTGAAAGATAAACTCAGAAAGATCAAGATGGAAAAGAGTGACAACTGCGGAGTGTGGGAATCACTGTTGCTGATAATGAATTAGTGAGCTTGGATCTCTTGGGACTTCCTAAGAGTTGGAAAAGTTATGAATATCCTGTCAACGGACGTGAAAAATTTCCAGATTGGGAACGACTTCGATCGGATCTAGTGTAGGAGGAGTTTATGCGGAACACCAGAGATGGCTCTTCATCAAAGGATGATGATGAAGAGGATTCTGCTTTGGCTACCAAGGCAAGGAAAGGGAAGGGGAAGAAATTCCATTCAAAATCCGAGTCTAAAGGAAAGAAGCTATATTTTTCCAAAGTGAAGTGTTTTCACTGTCACGAACATGGGCATCTCGCTACTAACTGTCCGCAGAAGAAGAAGAATAAGAAGTTTGTTGGAGTTGCAGCTGGTGAGGACCTTGCCTCACAATTTGAACTTGAATTCTCCTTGATCACATGCATGGTGTTAAGTGCATTGGTATCGGTTTGGTATTTGGATAAGGCACTTCCTTCCACATGATGGGAGATAAGTAGATTTTCAGTGACTTGGAGGAGAAATATCTCTAAATGCATATAGAGATGGGCGACGATGAATGATACAATGCGACTGGAATTGGTACCATTACCCTTGAGAGGGAGTCAGGTAAACCATTTCAATTGAAAGATGTTATGCATGTTATAAGTCTGAAGAAAAACTTAGTTTTAGTCGCAATGTTTGAGGATAGAGGCTATGATGTTGTTTTCAGCGATGGAAAATATTTCCTGCGACATAAAACAACGGGTCAAGACAAGAGGATAGGGATTTGAGTTAAGAATCTCTACAAGCTGAAGGTATATGGTTGTGTTGCCATGATGGGCAAGGCAGAAAAAGTGGTGAGACTAGATGAGGGTGAATTATGGCACATGAAATTTGGCCATCTTCATCATGGAGCCTTGAAATTCATGCAACAAATATCTAATGGACTTCCAATGGGAACACTTGCTCAGTTAGATCAGTGCAAGGGTTTCACCATGGGGAAGTATGTAAAGTCTACCTTTCATGAAAAGGATAATCATGCATCAATGATCCCGGAGAGAGTTCACACTTACGTGTGTGGACCATTCTTGGTTGCGTCAACAACAAAACATAAGTATTATGTTATTTTTGTTGATGAATTTTCTCGTAAATGTTGGATATTATTCATGCAGAAGAAGGATCAAACATTCTCAAAGTTCTGTGAGTTTATAGCATTGGTGGAGAAAGATTCGAGGAAGCAAGTGAAGGCTCTAAGGAGCGATAATGGTGGAGAATACATCTCTAACGAATTCAAATACATTTGTAGCAAAGAAGGAATTCAAAGAGAACTCATAGTGCCTCATAACCCACATCAAAATGGGGTCATGGAGAGGAAGAATAGAACGATTGTGGGTGCAACACGAGCGATGTTGCATGATCAGGGCTTACCAATGCATTTGTGGGCGAAAGCATGCAACACTACGGTTTATGTGCAAAACCGTTGTCCTCATAGAGTAATTGGCATGAGTAAACCTGAAGAAGCTTTCACTGGTAACAAACCAGATGTTTCTCACTTTAAGATTTTTGGCTCATCCATTTATGTGCATGTGACCAAGAACGTCAAGAAGAAGCTGGAGCCAACTGCTGAAGTTGGGATATTTTTAGGGTACACAGAAACACCCCATCATTGTCGTGTGTATTTTCCTAATAGTAAGATGACTATTATGCAACAGGATATAAAATTCGATGAGGGGAAAGCCATGCGGTTGTCACTTGAGATGGATATAAACTTGCATGCAGAGGAGGAATTGCTGGTTCCCAAAGACAAGTCTCTAGATGTGGATAATCCATAGGAGGAGGTTCATGGAGTGGAGGAGTCCACTCATGCAGATCCAAACATCAGAACTGGTAGAAGGCGTACCACAAAAGCTGATAGGCTGTGACTTTATGCTGCGCAGAATGTAGGAGCCCCTACTTCACAGCGAAGAAAAAGACAATCTCCTGATTGATTTACTAGATACATGGCTCTCATGAGAAAATGTATTGTGACTGAGCCATCTTCCTTTCAGGAAGAAGTGCAGGAGCCCACATGGGTAGATGCAATGTTGGAGGAGTATGACTCCATTGTCAAAAAAAGTGCTTGGGAAATTGCTCCAAGGCTAGTTGATAAATAAGTGGTAGGTTTAAGATGGATCTACAAGGTAAAGCAAGTTGTTGATGGGAGTGTTGAGAAATACAAGGAAAGATTTGTGGCTCGGGGCTTCTGATAGATTGAGGGGATTGATTATGAAGAAACCTTTGCACCTGTTGCACAATATTATTCCATAAGAACTATCCTTTTTCTCTCAGCACAAATGGGTTGGCGCATTCATCATATTGATGTGAAGACTATGTTTTTCAATGGGATCATTGAGGAATAGGTGTACATAGAGCATCCTGAAGGATTTGAGATCTTCAGTAGAAAATCACATGTGTGTTGACTCAAAAGAGCGTTGTATGGGCTGAAGTAGGTACCCCGTGCTTGGTACACTTGGATAGATAGCTATTTCACCGGACTTGGCTTCACCAAAAGTGAAGAAGATGAAAACCTATACCAAATTGTGGTGGAGGGTAAGCTTTTAATAATTTTTCTTTATGTTGATGATTTAATACTAACTAGTGATGAGAAGCTAATACACTCTTGCAAGGAGGACCTTTCAAAGGAGTTCAAGATGAAGGATATGGGCCTCTTTCATTACTTGGATTGGAAATATGGCAGCGAGATGATGAAATTTTTGTGTCTCAAGGAAAGTATGCAAGGGAGATACTGGATAAGTTTCACATGGGGGGCTGCAAACCCATGGATACTCCTCTTCCAAGAAAATGGAGGAAAGAGTATGCTATATTTGGAGAGGTATTGGATGCTACTGTCTATCGACAGTTAGTGGGTTCGCTAATGTATTTATTGAATATGATACTGGACATATGCTATATGGTTAACCAGTTAAGTCAAGCGATGGTTGAGCCTATCGAGCTATTTTGGAAGGAGAGAAAGCATGTCCTGAGATACCTAAGGGGCACATCTAAGTATGGCTTATGGTACAAATAGACGAATGAGGTGAAGTTGTATGGCTTCACGGATGCAGATTCGGCGGGCAGCCCAACGGACAGAAAGAGCACATCAGGGGGGATCTTTAGTATCAAATCTACAATTATTTCTTAATACAACATGAAACATAGATCCATGGAACTCAGTTCAGCAGAAGTGGAATACATGGTAGCGATTCAAGCTACATGTGAGGCTATCTAGATGAGAAAGATCCTGGTTGGTTTTTTTTGTTCTCATTTAGATCCGACAGTGACTCATTGTGATAATCATAGTTGCATTAAAATCTCGATTAATCATGTGTTTCATGATCGATCTAAGCATATAGATATCTGATATCACCATATCAGAGATTGTGTGTAGCGGAAGATCATGCTTCTTCAGTATATTCCTATGGAAGATCAAGATGCAGATATTCTGACGAAGGCACTCACCAGGAGAAAATTCGAATACCATAGAGACAGGATCGGGGTGAAGGATAATCCCTTTCTTGTTGAGAGGGAGTGTTGAGATCCAACAAGAATATCCTAGTGAAAACTATGCACCTACACTAGGATGGAGCCTCAGGCTATTTTTAGGTGGAGGTATATTTATAGATGCATGAGAAAATTCTATTTATAGATGATGTCTATTTATAGATGGTGAAAAAATTCTATTTATATATGATGTTCTATTTATAGATGTATGTGTGAGTTCTATTTATAGATCACATGTCTATATATAGATGCATGTCGACTATTATTATCCCTTAATAATAGTTGGACAATAAACATTAATCTATTCTCAATGAGCACTTGCAAATAGTTAAATGAAGTGGAAAATCAGTTAGCTATAGGAAATTCAAGTTCAAGGGTTGGCTGGTGGGAAATTCAAGTGGAATTAGTTGTAACTGAGTGATTCGAAGTTGCAACAAAGTTGGATGTGCAGTTATGTGAGTTGTAAAGTAGTTTAACTCAGTTAAGTGAGTTAAACTTAGTTGTGCTAGTTGTAACTGAACATACACTAGTGAGAGATCAAGGAATTAATTATTTTATTAATTCACAATCAATGGTATCACATGCAACTGGTGATTTACTACTGTTAACTACATGCATGTCAGATCCAGTGGAGACCCAGTTGAGATGTAGGTGAAAGAGACAATTTAACTATCAGATGTGACATTAGTGGATGCACTCATGCAACCACACACACATTGGATGTGCCCATGAGGATTACACAATCAAGGAAAGCAAGATTCCATTCATTTAAGGTTTTTTATCAATAGGGATTGCGCAGTGGAGGAAGGCTATCTAGAGGCAATAAATTGGCACATGTATTTGCCAATTTTTGTATGACGGTGTGAGATGATTGTATATTGTACTGAGAGCTCTTGGATTAGAGTTTTGTATGAGATTTTTTCATGATCCATGATATATACATAATATATGATAGTGGGGTTTTTAGCTTTATGGTTTCCCGTTAAAAACATATATGTTATGTGTGATTGATATTTCTTCTTGATATTGCAATTAGCGATCGTGTTTTAAATTCCGCAAGAATTTTTGTAGAAGCCATTTTGTATTTAACAGTGGCATATAATTGTTAGATCAGGAGAATCCAGGAAATACATAATTGTATTAAAATTTCTATAGAGGGATCATTTGATGTGTGTTTACCGTTACTTATCAAATTTAATGCTTAGTTGTCACATAAGTAACCCTTGTGTGAACACAGAGATTTTCCATAGATAATTAACTCATATAAATACGCATTCAATCAGAACAAATTAACAGATAAGAAACATAATCACGCATAACACATAGGAGTTGCATCATAAGTTTCCAGAACTTCTTCTTTATTAATGGATATTCAAATCAGTACAATCTCTTTCCATTTGCGCACACAACAACCAAGTCCATGCACACAACTTGGGACTAGGTCTCTGCGCACACAGCCAACAGGAGCCTTTCTACCCATACAGAATTACCCAAAACTTATATCAAAAAATTTATAACCATAAACATCTATCAATCTACTGATATCTTACTCGAATCGACTCTTAGATATTTATATTTCTTTGATGCACAAATACCATGGTCTCAAACCATGTTTTGAGACTCACGATTTCCCTTTTTACCCATTACAATGATAAAGGAGCTTTGACCCACCCTAAATATCCTTGACTTCTATGTGCTATGCGCTTCAACAAAATTTAACCCAAAATGATACAAAAATTTCCCCTTAGGGGACCCCATCCCAGTAGGTATCTAGTACATAATATTCAAGGCTCCCTGATGTGAATGGCCAAGTCTTCTATGCCAAAGTTCACCGAAATCGTGACCCTTCACCTTCTTTTCTTAGTGCTTATTGCATCACAATATTCCACATATATCTTATATAGGTTCTTCACACGAACCCAGATATGCTTCACCCATATTATGGCTATGTGTCTCAAGAATGATTTTCCTTTGCTGAATACCACATCATACCCACAATATTCCAAAACTGCAACATAGACGAGATTTTTCTTTAGGACCATAAATAACATGAAATCCTTGAGCCTAAGGGGGGAGCCTTATTCACTCCTGTAGAAAATCATACCATCTATGGTATTCCACCTTATTTCCTCCTATACCAAATCAGACCATAAGCGCTCCCAATTCGATAGTTTCTCCCTCCAGTTTACTAAATCTTGATAGTTATGCCAGCTCTTGGGAAGGCCTAGAAGGGCTAGGCTTACCAAGTATTCTTCAGGAAAATTTCCACCAACCCTGCCAAGTTCACACGACATTGTGTGAATTGCATAGATACTGTGAAATAGTGTCATTGTTTTACATCTTGATACTTCGAAGTTTATGCTTGAGCTCCAACTTCCTGTGGTCACTCTTATTCTTGAACAATTTTTTCATTGCTTTCCACATTGTGAGAATTTTTTTTTCCGTGGATATTTGAGACAATGTGATCCCATGCTGCCTCCAATATTATTCTCCTCACCTTAGCTACATATTTATTCCACTGAGAAATTTTTTGGGCATCAAAATTCGATGATTTTGCAACATCTATCTTGATGTATTCTAGCAATCCATTGTCATCCAATATTGCCTCAATACGATCCTTCCATGCAAAAACATTAGAGGTGCCTTCCAAGGCATACTCTAGCATTAGTCTATTGAAGGGAATCTTCTTAGATATGAAGAGATCCTGCTGCATTGAACTTAATTTGAACCTCCAGAGAAAAAACTTCGAAATTTTTTCTGTAATTTGAATCCTGCTGTGATACCATGTATAAATTATGATGTGATTTTTTATTTTCTCATAAAATTTTAATCAAAGTCAAAATAAAAAATCCTATTCAACTGCTTTGCAAAAAATAATTCACAATTTAGAACAAAAAATTTAGACATGCAATAATAAATCACACATAAAACAAGTATTTTCCCTGGGGAAAACAAACTGCTAAAAACCCCAATGCTTGCTTGCATTAATATGATGAATATAGATGTATTACAATTTCGTTTCTCAACCGAGCACAACTTACAAGTGAATAACATATCTCTATGCTCATTGAGAAGTTATGACCCAGAATTACTCAATTTATGCCTCTACTTGAGCTCCTATTCCTTTGCCTTGTTCCTTGAGAAACTAGCCCCCTATTATTTAGCAATTTCTTCAAAATGTACTGCGCAATTCTTTAGGATTATCATCTGAGTGCATTCAACATATGTACACTCAAGAATAGTCTACTATTGATGTTACACTTCCTTGCAATCTCCACCAAGCGTGGGGAACTTGAATTCTTTGCATGCACTAGCTATTTTGGGCTAATTAATTAGTTAACTGGATGATCACCGAGTTTGACTTAAGTCCCACTACACCATTGACCCTCCACTAGTTCCTTCAATAGTTAGAACTAGTTTAACTGAAAACAACCATGGATAACTCACCTTGATTGCTACAAATTAGCAATCACACATGCTTAACTGAACCCTAATTAAAGTGGGTGACACAAGACATGTCACACAAATTAACTGCATCCAATTTGTCTGTTAATGTGGAAATTTGAATTTTCTCAATTTAATTAAAAAAAAATCAAATTTAGAATTTTTTGGTGCATTTTTCAACATTTAATGTATTAGTAAATTTATAAATTAATATAGTAATAAAATATTTGTAAATATTTGGGGTGTATTGCAATAAAATTGGTTGGACAGGCTGCGTTCTCTCCCTACACTCAAGACATTCTAATGACCACCTAGAGTAAATATGCATTGGGATCATATCCGAAGAAGTTCATTGATCTAGGTTGGAGAGTATTAAGCAAGACTTTTTGAAGGCTTTTTTGGTGGATTTTTTTGGTCTAATTTCTTTAAAATCCGGCAAGAATTTATTGAAAACAGAAATTTGATGGATAACTTGCACAATCAATGTATCTTAGGGGTTTTTCAGGGTGTTGAATATATATATAGAGTAAAAAATCTAGTTTAAATAATAGAAATCACGATTTTACCTCAATTTTTTCTGGGATTTAGGTATCCAAACTCCAAAAAATCGCACTAAAGACTACTCCTTAAGCAAGATAGAGGAAGCATTGAGGGTTCTGTTGCGCGTTGATATGAGCTCCAAATTTGTTGACAATATTGCTGAGGTTTATTCCCTCGAATCCTTATGCGGTACTACAAACACTGGAACGTAGATTTTTTTTGTTTCCTGGGTAATTATATTATTGCTCATCCTTTGGAGTGGGCCATTTTTCTAGGACCCTAATGTCGAGTTTGGAGTATCTTTGATGACAGGGGAAGAAGATTGGAACCATAAAGGTGTTGGGGATGAAACAGTTATTTCCCTCACCTCCTGTCAAGCCCCTTCACATGTAACTCTCAGTTCATTTATACCTGTTCAAGTGTTTCCTTTCATTTACAATGTGGTCATAAATTTTGCAATTGGCGGGGTGTTCCATAGCCTCACATGGGAAGGGTCTAGTAGTAGTTGCCTCTAACGCTTTTGATGGCAGAGCAACATGAATTCTTCAAACAGGAAATTAAAGGCAATGGGAGAGAGTCTATATTTGTTTCCACAGTTGTAAGCAAGTTTTTTGCTAAAGTTGGGTTATGGTTATTCCCATATTGATTGACGACACGATTGCCAATTACAACAAGCTGTTGTCTTCTAATGGTCTAGTAGGAAGACCGAGGTGTGTCACGAAGTCTGTAGAACAAATATTGGGATTTAAAGAGTCGCATGCCAAGTTAGATAAGATTCAAGGTGTCTACCAACCTCTCCCCATGCATTGGAAAAATGATCATCCGCGACTGGCAGGAGGTAACCAGGAGTTAAAGAGATCATCAACGGTGAGTTGGTGCCTCCCACACAAAATTCACCTGATATGGATAACTTTGATACCCATATGGCTCACATGGAACAACACATCTACGTGAGATTCCACCATCTTGACAATGTTGGTCAAGTTACTAAGATTCACCCCACCACCTTATCTGGTCAAATGATTTCTGAATGTATGTATTTTTTGGGTAAATTTTGCGAATGGCACGGTATGTATTTGAAAAAATCATGTTTTCTCAAGGTTTTTTCCTTTTCGTTCTCTTTGTACCAGAAATCTGACAAATCTGGTTAGATTAAGGCTAATATTGCATTTTCTAAGAGCTCCAAATGATGTAATTTCTCCATAATATAATAGAAAAATGTTAACTTATCATGATGATGATGATGATGGTTAACGTCCACTGCGACCAATCTTTGGTTTATAGGACCTAAAGAAAAGAGTATTTTGATTTAAGATTTTATTCCTATGCTCAAAAAAATTTGAGAGAAGCCTCTCTAGTTCACTATAATTTTGACATCTTAAAAGGCTAGGAAGATCAGTATTGCAACAAATATTATGAAATTGAGCTCTAATGTGGTTGTACGTGAGGCAATCTAAGAGGAATTTATTTTCATCCTCGATGTTCATATTCTCACAAAGATGGCAGATCATTTCCATCCATGGTGTTTTAGGAACTGTCTAACGAACTGTTTCACTATGGAGCTCATGAGAGTTTGTTCTAATGTTGACTATATTAATTTTTTTCTTTGAGCTAGTTAAAACAGAGAGATAATTTTTATCTTCTAAGGTGGGGTTGATGACTTCCTTATAATACCTTAATTTTCTTTTAGCTGCTAGATCTTTCTCACACGACATTTTTTTTTGAACTTAGAGGTAACAATTTTTTTAATGTTATTGATGTTTTGCAATGCAACATTCTCATCGATCTCCCAATGGTTTAACTAGGCCTTGGTTTCTTTATACCAACCTCATTTAAGCCTTAGGTGGTTTTGGCTGGAATTTAAAGCTAGCTTAGGAATTTTATGGTCTCCTATGCTATTGAGCTTGTGCTTGTACAACAAAAGCCTAGTCATAGCTAGGCTCTCGATAGGGGAAAGACCCACTTCTATAAGAAGAATAGGATAGGGTGTATTGCTTTTAATTTTAAGGTTATACATTATAAAACACTTCTGGATTTGCTCAATATTTCTCCAGGATTCTCTAGAGACGTTGCAACCCCAAACCTCACATCCATATAAGATAACAGGAGTGACTAAAGTTTCAAAGAGGAACTTCTTTCTATCCCACATTACGAGGTTTTTCGTTTTACAATTATTTTCAAGACCAAAATAAGCTTTCCACCCCCCATTAATCCTTTTCTGAATGTTATAGTTCCAGTTGAGCTTGTGATGAATATCAATTCCTAGGTACTTGTAAGAAGACACTTCCTCCAAATTACTATTGTCATACACAAAATTAGCGTAAGTGTCCTTCTTGGATTTGATAATCATAACTTTTGTTTTGTCAGTGTTAACAGACATACCCATGGTAGAGCAGAAATCCTTAAGAAGTCTAAGTTGCTTATCAAGATCAGATGGGCACCTTGTGAGAAGAACAATATCGTCAGCATAGAGAAGAAGGATGATGACTATCCCAGCTAAGATCGTGCCAGCACATCCTGCTTCCTCTAAACAACCTTCTAGCTTGTCGATGTAAATTCCAAATAGGGTAGGGGAGAGGGGGCAACCTTGTTTAACTCCGATATTACACTTAATATCTTTTGACCACCCCTCATTGCTCTTTAACTTGGCAATTACATTCTCATATAACCTTATAGCGGCCGCTCTTAGTTCGAAAGGAACATTTAGCTCTTCTAATCTATTCCATAGGTTGTTTCTAGGAACCGTATCGAAAGTCTTTCTAAAGTCCACAAAGCAACATAAGAGATTGGATTTATCATTGCGGCATTCCTCCACAATGATCCTAAGTGTAACGAGGTGGTCCGTTGTTGAGTGCTGCCTTCTAAAACCCGCTTGGCCTTTAGCCCGCTTACCTTCACTTTCAAGCCAAATGCTCAACTTCTTTTCCAAAATAATACCATATAACTTGGCTAAGAGAGGGTTGATCATAATTTTTCGATAATTAGAGGGGTTATTTGTATCCCCACTTTTAAAAATAGGGATAATGAGGCTCTGAGTCCAAGGTTTAGGGAACCCTTGCTTGACCACTTGGTTGAAAAGCTTGTGGATGTGGGGGATGAGGACAGGACCTCCAATTTTTAAGATTTCCACCTGGTAACCTTCAATGTCTTTAGCTTTCCCATTTTCCAGGCGTTTAACCCCAAAATCAATGTCTTCTAATGAGAAAACTTCTTTCATTGTGAGCAGGGTTTCAAAATCCCTGGCATTTGGAGATTCATAAAGCTTTTTAAGATAGGAATTCCAGTCGTGTAAAGAAATTTTATTATTATCTTTAGTTTTCCTAGTTAGAATCTGCCTCCAGAATTTCTTAGGAGCCACCTTAGAGAGGTGTAAGAGATTCTCTTGTCTTTTATGAATATATTTCCTTTTCTTCCTTTTAGTTAGGGCTTTGTAGATTTTTATCTTGTTAATTTTGAGAGATTCATTAACAGCTTCCTTAATTTCTCTCTTCGCACTTTTACAATCTTTGTCATACCATGGGTTGGTTTTGCTATTTCTTTTATTACTTGAGACTTAAATTGAGAATTTGTTAATAGAATATGAGAGGGTTGTAGTAAAATTATGATAGAGGTCATCTATTTTTTCTATACTAGATAAATGAAGAAAATTAGTTTTTAATTCATTTAGAAAGAGATCGTTTTTATTTCTATCAAATATTAAGTTCTTTTGAATATAAGAATGATCTTCTATGGGATCTCTATCAATGACAAAATTGAGAGTTATGAGTAAAGGCCTATTATTAGAGTCAGGTTCGTGGTCGTCTAAGATATCAAAATTTATTATTTCGTTGTATAAAGGGATATCATAAATAGCATAGTCTACCATGCTCCTGCCAAGCTCATGGATGCAGGTCATCTTGCTAGAATTGGGCCACTTATTTAGACCATTGCAAATTATGAGATCCTGAGCACTATAGAGCTTGACTAGCTCTGACCCAAACAAATTATCCCCGAGGACTTTAGAGCTCCTTTTGTACCGGCTAGCCAGAGTAAGGTCTTCCTCTAACCAAAGAGGATTGGGGTTGGAATGATTGCTTAGAAGAATAGCTTGGTTGCTTGAAGTTCGAGCATTAAAGTCATCCATTAAAAGGATATTACCTTCATTCCTTCGGCTAGAAATATCATTCTCTAAACCATTGTAAGGACTATTTTTATCTAGATTCTTTTCTTATAGAAGTTAGAATTAATGGGGGGGAAATAACATATTGCTATGTAGGTCTTTTTATCATTAATGTCAGTAATCTCAATCCAACTATATTGGTTGTAAGGGTTGTTTTTATAAATCCTAGCATGTGGGGAGATGTTCTTCTTAATGTAGCAAGCTATGCCCCCAATGCCTCTACTAGAGGATCGCTTGTTCCAGGTAGACCATAGTGCAAATCCATCTATGTTAGGGACCTTAGATTCTTCGTGCTCCCAAGTTTCAACAAGCAATATAATATCAACATCATTTAAGATCCAACTTAGCTTGGGGCCTTTGTTCCATGGAAAGCCCCAACAATTCCATAAATATATATAAATTTAATTTTTAATAAATTTATTGATAAAAAATTAAATAAAAATAAAGAAATCTTCAATATTAAATATTATATTAGAAAAACATATATTAAATTAATGTCAAATATGGAATCATTTTTAAAATTTAAAATAATATTAAATAAATTAGTAAATTATATGAAAATATTATTAAAACAAAATAGTAATAATAATAATAATAATAATATTGTTTAAACAAATCATTAATATAATATAAATTGAAATATTGATAAATAAATATAGCCATTAAATCCATTGATTTAAAAATAAATATATCAAAAAGTTAATTAATACATTACACTGTTACAATATGAGGTTAAAAAAATTGGTCAACAAAGTGTCACAATGTGAGAATAAATTATATAAATTTATTTAATTATTTAATTATAATTATTTATTAGTTCTCAATCAACAATTTATTGAATTATTTAAATAATTTATTTATTAAAATATTAAATAAATGATTAAAATTGAGTAATAATTAAATTATTGTAATGCAATTTAATTTAAATTATTATCAGTCAATTTAATCTAAATTAATATAATTTAATTTAATTTAAATTAATTTAATACAATTTAATATAATGGAATTTAAATTTTTTATAATTTATATTATCTAAATAATTTATTTAATAAATTATTAAAGAAATTTAATAATTATATAAACCCAAAGGACTAATTAATCCTAGGATTAAAATTATATACCTTGAGATTAATATTATGAACTCTTAAATTAATAAAGCCAAGTCATTGATGTTATAAACCCAAAAGAATAATAAACCCTTTGATTAATAGTATAATCCCTATAAATAATAGTATACCCTAATAATTATGATGATGATGATGGTTAATGTCCACTGAGACCAATCTTTGGTCTATCTGACCTAAAGAAACAAATTATTTAGTTTGCTTTAAAATTGTACTCCTATGTTGAAAGAGCTTGGAGAGAAACATCCCGAGCTCACTATAATTTTGACATGTTAAAAGGCTAGGAAGGTTGATATTGCAATACATATTATGAAACTGAGATCTAGTGTGGGTGTACGGAGGACACTCTAAAAGGAAGTGATTTTCATCCTCAATGTTCATATTCTCACAGAGATGGCAGATCCTTTCCACCCATGGTGTTTTACAAACTGCCCAACGACTTGTTTCACTATGGAGCTCATGAGAGTTCGTTCTTATCTTGGCTATACTAATTTTTTTTCTTCGAGCTTGTTAAAACAGAGAGATTCTTTTGATCTTCTAATGTAGGGTTGATGACCTCCTTATAATATCTTAATTTTTTTTTAGCCTCTAAATCTTTCTCACACCACATTTTCTCTTTTAAACTTAGAAGTAAGAATATTTTTAATGTTATTAAAATTTTGCAATGCAAAATTTTCATCAATCTTCCAATGGTTTAACCAGGCCCTGATATCTTTATACCAACCTCGTTTGAGCCTTAGGTGGTTTTGGTTGGAATTTAAAGCTAGCTTAGGAAGTCCATGGTCTCCCATGTTATTGATTTTGTGCTTGTACAACAGGAGCCTAGTCATAGCTAGGCTCTTGATAAGGGAAAGACCCACTTCTATAAGGAGAATAGGATAGGGTGTATTGCTTTTAGTTTTGAGGTTATACGTTATAAAACACTTCTGGATTTTCTCAATATTTCCCCAGGATTCTCTCGAGATGTTGCAACCCCAAACATCACATCCATACAAGATGACAAGAGTGACTAAAGTTTCAAAGAGGAGCTTATTTTTACCCCGCATAACAAGGTTTTTTACTTTACAATTATTTTCAAGACCAAAATAAGTTTTTCAATCTCCATTAATCCTTTTCTCAATGTTATAGTTCCAATTGAGCTTGTGTTGAATTTCAATTCCTAGGTACTTGTAAGAAGACACTTCCTCCAAGTTGCTATTGTCATACACAAAATTAGCGTAAGTGTCCTTCTTGGATTTGATAATCCTAACTTTTGTTTTGTCATTGTTAATAGTCATACCCATCGATTAATATTATGAACACATATATTAATATTATAAACCCTAGGATTAATATTATGGACCCTTAGATTAATATTATGAACACTTAGATTAATAAAGTGAAAGGATTGATATTATAAACCCAAAAATACTAATAAATCCAAGGGATTAATATTAAAAACCCAAGGGAATAGTATTAAACCAAAGGGGTTGATATTATAACAAAAGGGGTATAAACCATAAGGTGAATATTATAAACCTATAAACATTAAATTGTAAGATTAATTTTATAAAATTTGCGATTAATATTATAAACCCAAGGGATTATTAACACAACAGAATAACACTAAACCCTAGGATTAATTTTAAATCCAAGGGATTAATATTAAAATACCAATGGATTAATATTGATACCTAAGGGATTAAACCGTAGGATTAATATTATAAACTCTATAAATAATATTGTACCCCAACAATAGGAACCCTTATATAACAGAGCTAAGATGTTGATATTATAAACCCAAAGGACTAATAAACTGGAGGGATTAATACCAATCCCAGACCAAGGGATTAGTATTAATCCCTTGTGTTAATTAGTCATTTTAGTTTATAATATCAATCCATTGGCTCTATTTATCTAAGTGTGCAGATTCCTAAGGTAAAATATTATTAAAATGGCTTATAATATTAATCTTAGGGTTTATCATTCCTTTGGGTTTATAATGTTTATCCCAAGGTTAAATATTCCCTTGCATTTATAATATCAATAACTTGGTTTAACTATTTCCTTGCATTTATAATATCAATAACTTAGCTTTATTAATATAAGGGTTCATAATATTAATCTTGGGATTTGTAGTTTTAATCTAAGGGTTTATAACATTAATCTAAGGGTTCATATTCCTAGGGTATAATATTATTCATAGGGTTTACAATATTAATCCTAGGGTTTAATATCTTGTGTTTTTAATATTAATCCCTTGGATTTTTAATAATAATCCCTTGGTTATAATATTAATCCCAAGTTTAATGCTATTCCCATGGGTTTATAACCCCTTCAGTTTTTAATGTTAATCTCTAGGGTTTATAACCCTAGGACTAATATTATAAACTCCATGAAAAATATTATACCCTAGTAATATAAACCCTTATATTAATAGAGGCAAGGGATTGGTATTATAAACCCAAAGGACAAATAAACCCAAGGGATTAATACTAAATTATAAACCCTATTATTAATATTATGACCCCTTAATTAAAATTATAAACCCTATGACTAATATTTTAAACCCTATGAATAATATTATACCCCAGGAATATGAGCCCTTAGATTAATAGAGCCAAGTGATTTATATTATAAACTCAAATGGATTAATACTAAAAAAATGAAGGGATTATAAGCCTAAGGGAATAATATTAAACCAAAGGAATTAATATTTTAAACCCGAGGTATATAAACCATAAAGTGAATATTATAAACCATAAAATAAACATTAAACAGTAAGACTACTTTTATAAACTTTGTCATTGCACGGAGAGAAAATCTACAACCCAATATGGGGGTAGATCTCACTTAAACGTGTAAATGTAAACATAACATAAACACTTAACATGTAATGTTTAACATTTAATCTAATGTCGATCCTATTTAAAACTCAATCTAATTATTATTATGTACAAAAAAAATATAAATTTAAAATATGAAGAGGTTTATGAACACCCAAAAGAGAGGTATGGTAAATAAATATAAATATAAATAACTAGAGATATGATAAATAAATAAAACAAATTTTTATACTTACTCCAGAGTATGGTAAATAAATAAAAGTATAAATAAACTAGAGTTATGGTAAATAAATAAAACCTCTTTATATTTACAAAAACTCAAAAAAGAGGTTTTATTTAGGTGAGCCTATGGGCCAAATAACATGGGACAAATTATTATTAGTATTTATAAAATAAGTATGTTAAATAAATAAAAATGTAGCAAATAGGATTAGAAATCAACATCTAATTATATGCCAATCCCATGGGCCAAATACCATGGTAAATAAAAGAGGTATGGTAAATAAATAAAACCTCTTTTTATATTTACTCCATAAACATATTTATATTTAGGAACACTGAAAAAAAGGTCCTATTTAGGTGAAGCCTATGGGCCAAATACCAAGGACCAAATTATTGTTAATACCATGCAAAAAATCACTATTAACCGTAATATTAATATTAAAAGATTAATAATAATAATATTATTATTAAATAATATTAAATTTGTTATATTATAATATATATTAATATACCATGATATATATTAACTCTAGATATATAAGGGAGTGAAAAACAATTACATAGTGTGGTAGAGGTGGAGAGATATGGGGAGTGATAAGGGAGAGATGGAGATAAAATTAAGGAGAGGGGAGAGGAGGAATGAAGAGAGAGAGAGGTAGAGGGGATATGAAGATTATAAAAGTAGAAAGAAGAAAGAAAGAGAAGATAATAAAAAGATAAAAACAAAAAAAAAAACAAAAAAAAAAAAAAAAAAAAAAAAAAAAAAAAAGCAGGAGAAAGAGAGAGAGAGAGAGAGAGAGAGGTAGGAGAAAGAAAGGGAGAGAGAGAGGACTTGAGAGAGAGATGCTGAGGAGATGAAGAGATTTATTTGGAGAGAGAGGAGAGGGAGGAAAGAAATACATAGAGAGTGAGAGGTGGAGGGAGTAGCAAGGGGATGTGGAGAGAGTGTGTGTTTAGGGGTGAGATAAAGAGACAAAGAAGGATATATGAGAGAAGAGGGGAAGAAGAAAGAAGAGGAGAAAGGGAGGATATAGTAATATTTGGAGAGAGAGAGAGAGAGAGAGAGAGAGAGAGAGAGAGATGGGGGAAGAGAGAAAGGGAGAGAGAGGAAGGACGAGAGAGAGGAATTCAAACAATGTAGGAGAGAGGGACAGAGAGATGGAATTGGAGGGTGAGAGAGGGAGGGAAGAACAAAGACATAGAGAGTGAGAAGTGGAGAGAGAGAGGGAGCGACAAGTGAGATATGGAGAGAGAGTGTGTATGTTTGGGGGTGAGATAAAGAGACAAATCAGGAGAGATGGAGAGAAGGTGGGATAGAATGAGAGATAGAGACATATAGTAATAGAGTTGGAGGGTAGAGAGAGAGAGAGAGAGAGAGGATAGAGGATGTGAGAGAGTAGAGATAGGTAGGGGAAGAGAGATGGATTTGGAGGGAAAGAGAGAGGGAGGTAATAAGAAATACATAGAGAGAGAAAGGTAGAGAGAGAGAGGGAGTGATAATGTATATGGAGAGAGAGGGAGAGAGGAAAACATGATGGAAGATAGAT
This sequence comes from Pinus albicaulis, assembly GCA_034641835.2. Lineage (NCBI taxonomy): Eukaryota > Viridiplantae > Streptophyta > Pinopsida > Pinales > Pinaceae > Pinus > Pinus albicaulis. Next base: position 779,775,729 of record CM076582.1, read on the forward strand.
ATAAGCAGGGGAGAGGGAGAGAATGGGAAGAGAGAGAGAGAGATTGGATAAAGAGAGTGTATTTTTTGGGGGTGATATATAGAGAGAGATATGGAGATAGAGGTATATATAGAAGGTGAAGAGAGTGAAGAAGAGAGATATGAAGAGAGGGAGGGAGGGACAAAAACATTGATATATACAGAGTAAGAGAGTGTGTGTGTTTGGGGTGGGGGTGAGATAGAGAGACAAAGAAGGGGAGATGGAGGGAGATATATATATAGATGGAGGGGGGAGAGAGGGAATAATATTTCTTGCACTGGTTGCACTGATTTCAATGTATATGGTGATTTATAATATTATTTGATTGCTTGCATGAGATGCATTGATTTTAGTGTAGATGTTTATTTCTAATGATATTTTATTACTTGCAATAGATGCATTAATTTCAATTTAGATGATTTATCATCTTATTTTATTGCTTGCACTAAGTGCAATGATTTTATTGTAGATGATGATTTCTAATCTTATTTTAATTTTTGCACTAGATGCATTAATTTCAATGTAGATGTTGATTTCTAATTATATTTGATTGCTCACACTAGATGCATTTTTTTCAATGTAGATGATATATAATCCTATTTGATTGCTTGCACTAAATGTATTGAATTCAATGTAGATGGCGATTTATAATCCTATTTGATTTCTTGCACTAGATGCATTGATTTCAGTGTAGATGTTGGTTTCTAATCCTGTTTGCTTACATGCACCAGATGCATTGATTTGAGTGTAGATATTGGTTTCTAATCCTATTTTGTTACTCGCATTAGATGCAATGATTTCAGTGTAGATGTTTTTTTCTAATCTTATTTGATTGCTTACATTAGATGCATTGATTTCAATGTAGATATTGATTTATGAATTGATGTAATTGGATGTATGAAGGTACATTAATTTTAAAGTGATCGGATTAACAATGTGCATTGATTTCAGTGCAAGCACAAAAAATTATTGACAATGTACATTGATTTTTGTGTTATATTAATTCAACCTATTAATATTGGAGAGAAAGATAGACAAGGTATGATGCTTACTACAACAACTCGAGCTAAAGATTTAAATGGTTTACAATTTCAACTGCCATTTTCATATAATCCGTATGAACAAGATGAAAAAACTAACAAGGGTGAAAATAAGAATAGTATAAGAAAATAGTTTGATATTGATCGCAATGAAGAAAATTTGAAATTGACTACATTCTTATTATTCACATTTTCTATCATTCAACACTATTACATTGTCACTTTGCATTCAAAATTGTATTTCATCATTTTCATCATTAAAGTTATTGACAATATTTATAATCTCAACAAACTGACATAACTAAGAAAATTTAAAATTTAAATGACCAGATAAATCTCAGACATATTTAGCATATTTAAAATGATTGTATTAATATTATATGTATTTACATATTATTGATAAAATTAATCATATGTTCGATAATTTTTTCTTGGTCACACACGACTTAAACCATCCTAGATTCATCTTAACTCTGGATCTATCAAGGACCGAGAGGGATCAAATATCTCAAGGTGAACACATTTCTTCATGTTTTTCACTCAAAAAAGAGGTTTTCATCTCGAGACATTTGATCCATATCAACACTTGATAGATCTGGATTTAAGATGGATCTAGGCTGGTTAATATTATAAACACAAGGGAATAACATTAAACCCTAGGATTAATTTTAAATCCAAAGGATTGATATTGAAAACCCAAGGCATTAATATTAAAAAACGAAGGGATTAAAACGTAGGATTAATATTATAAACACTATAAATAATAGTATACCCCAAAAATATTAACCCTTTGATAAATAGTGCCAAGAGATTGATATTATAAACTTAAAGGAATAATAAACCCAACGGATTAATATTAATTGCTTTCATTTATTACTCATTTGGGTTTATAATACCAATCCTTTGGCTCTATTACCTAAGGGTTCATATTCATAGGGTATAATATTATTCATAGGGTTTATAATATTAATCCTAGGCTTTATTAGCTGTTTAGGTTTATAATATTTATCATAGGGTTTATTAGTCCCTTAGGTTTATAATATCAATCTCTTGAATTTATTAATATAAGGGTTCATAATATTAATCCTATGGTTTACAGTATTAAAATAAGGTTTATATTATTAATTTAAAGGTTCATATTCCTAGGGTATAATATTATTCATAGGGTTTACAAAGGACTAATAAACCCGAAGGACTAATAAAATGCATGATTAATATTATAAACCCAAAAAATTAATAAACCCTAGTGTTAATATTATAAACCCTTTGAATAATATTATACCCTAGGAATATTAACTCTTAGATTAATATAACCAAGGTATTCATATTATAAATTGAAAGGAATAATAAAACCAAGGGATTAATACTAAAAACCAAAGGGATTATAAACCCAATGGAATAATATTTAACCCAATATATTAATATTATAAACCTAATGAATATAAACCATAAGATGAATATTATAAACTATAAATCAAACATTAAACCGTAGTATTATTTTTATAAACTTTGAGATTATTATTATAACCCCAAGGGACTACTATTAAAAACCCAAGGGATTATAAGCACAAGGGAATAACATTAAACCCTATGATTAATTTTAAATCCAAGGGATTAATATTGAAAACCCAAGGGATTAAACCATAGGATTAATATTATATGCCCTATAAATATTATTATACCGCAACAACATGAACCCTTATATAAATAGAGCCAAGATATTGATATTATAAACCCCAATGGCTAATAAACCCCAAGCGATTAATACTAATCCAAAACCAAAGGGGTTAATACTAATACCTTGGGTTTACTAGTACTTTGGGTTCATAATATCAATCCCTTGGCTCTATTTATATAAGGGTTCATATTCCTAGGGTATAATATTTTTTTCCAAGGAAAAAAGTCACAATTTTTCATTAAAGCAAGAAAAAATACATATTGCATCATCAACATAATTCATCTATGCAAAGATTAGGTAGGAACCAAATACTTCTTGGAGTGAAAATCCGCCATCATCAATGTCTAGTAAGTGCAGTAGCAAAAATAAATAAATACAGATGTATGTACAAAAATAAAAAAAGATGTAGTAACCAACCACAAAAAACCAAAAATGAAAAATGTGCAGTCTATATCTAGACTGCCCCTGGTTCCACCATTCCTTCAATGAATGGTCAATGATATTATTGGTACTCCCGCAGACCATCCTGTTCAAAAAAGTGCCATTTTCCCCAATCCAGTTGCGAGGCTTATTTGGATAATTTGTCAGTCATTTAGTTCCTCTAACTGTAAATATGAGTAACAGATATAAAATAAAAAAGAGATTTTAAATATAATACATCATCCAGAAATCAGCTAAGAATGTGTGCATGACATTGTGTTGCAATGTTAAACCAATTGATAATGATTTGAGATTCCCAAAAGACCTGTAGTCTGTTGCAAATTTTCTTACAGGAAAATAAGAGGAGGAGTCTAAGGGTGTTGAGTTAAGCATAATTGTTAGTACCAGGTCCAAGGCCCATCTTGATATGAAAGAAGTGTGTGTCAGATAGGTGTAGTACAACTCCTCCACCACATCTAGTCACATTGGATCAGGCATCAAAGTATGCCCATGGGATGGATCTATCAATACTTTCAGGGATTATAATTCGGCTATGAGGTGAAGGCTCGTCATTGGGAATGAGATGGAAGATGGAAGAGATGTGGCTGAATATGTTGTCCTAGTGTGCAATATTGCCTAGAAATATGGCCTAATTTCTAGCCAGCCAAGTCCCCCAATCAATGAGGACGGGGATGTTGCGGTCCTTTGGTCTATTAGCACCCTACCACCAGTTTTTTCAAGCCAAAGAAATTGAGGTGCCATGCCAAGAAAGTGTACAGCCAAATGATGTTTTCGTGAGGTTCCAAAGATGCTTACTTGTAGGGAATTCTAGAAATATATGGTTTACATCCTCGACGTTCATGTGACATAAAATTCATCTAGAGGGGCCATGAATAGCCCTCTTGGTGAGATTATCCTTCGTGGGTGTAAAATTGGTGAGGATGCACCACATGAATAGCCTGGCTTTGGGGGGCGCTTTTAGTTTCCATAGGGGTTTCCACAACCATATTTTCAGTTGTGGCTCCACTAATTCACACAGAGTTGTGTACCCCACGTTTGGTGTATATCTTCCGCTGGGAGAAATGGCCCAAATAATTTCATCATCCTGGTCTGTTAGTCGAATGTTTGAAGCCCTGAGCACTCTAATAAATCGATTCCAGTTCGGCCTCCATTCCTCGGGGATGGCAAGCTCATGTGCCCACTTCCATGCCTGTGATGCTCAAGTAGCTTTCAGTGGACTAGCAATATGAGAGATAAAGAGGTTCCCAGATCGGGCCATATGTTTCCTGATTCCCATGGGAAATTGGTACTCATGGCCACTTCCCAACCACACATCAACTCCAATTTTAACCTGATCACCCAAACCAATGCGCCAAGACAAGACATTTTTAATGAGCTGAATGGATCGAGTGATGGCCTTCCAAATGATCGATGTGCCCAGGGATGGTTGGATTCATCCTCTTATCCAGTCCATGGTTGATCTAGGTGCAATGTATTTGAAGTATGTAACTTCCTGCCACAAACTATTACTGGTGATGATATGGCAACCCATTTTGGCAGCCAAAGCCGAGGCAAATAGGTTAAGGTATTTTATTCCCCACCCCCCCAACCTTTTGGTTTAGCAATATTACTCCAAGTGATCCAAGCATAGGTATGACCATATTGTTTACCTCTCCAAAGGAAGCGCCTACATATTTTTTGGATCCTAGCCATTACACCTTTGGGGATCCAAGCAAAGGCCATCCAGTGCACTAATATAGCTTTAAGGAAAGATTTGATAAGTACTAGCTTGCCAACCTTGGAGAGCCATATTTTTCACCAGATATTGACTCCGCACTCCACTTTTGCAATAACCTAGTTCTAGTCATTTGGCTTTAAGTGAAAAATAAGGTATTTAATACCCTCTTCCAAATATTTACGAGAAAAATTGATAAGAGCTAGGGCATGTCCACATTCAAAGTCTGTGCAATGCACCAACATGATGGTGGATTTACTTTTGTTAGGGTGAATACCAATAGATTTACAAAATATGTTGAGTAAATTCAAAAATTTAATATTGTCATGACGAGTTCCATCAAGAAATATAAGAACATCATCCACGAACAACAAATGGGTCAGTTGTACAAAATATGCAATTCTGACACCATGAATAGAAACATATTCTTTTTCTTTTGCTAGAAGAGTGGACAATCCTTCCATAATTAATCATAACTGTAAAGGAGAGAGCGAGCATCCTTACCTAAGTCCTCGACCTGCACGGAAGAAGTCAGATGATGCACCATTTATAAGAATGATAAAAGTGGAATTAGTAATACATCCCATAATCCAATTAGTGAAGGAGTGTGGGAATCCAATATGAATAAGGATGAGTTGTAGGTAACTCCAATTGGCACAGTCAAAAGCTTTTGCAAGATCAATTTTGAGAATTTTTCTTTTAAGACTCCCAAGTTTGATGGAGTGTAAGGCCTCTTGTGCAGTACCAATTTCTTCGTGGAATTTTCTATGGCTGAGAAAGTAAAATTGTTCTTTGGCAATGTGCCAGGAGAGAATAGGCTTAATGTGGTTAGCAATAATCTTGGTTATAATCTTACAGACGCAGGTGCATAGGGAGATCGGTCGATAGTCATTGAAGGATAGGGGCTTATCAATTTTAGGAATGAGGGCATTGAAGGTAGACTTAAATCCATCATATATCTGACCAGAAGTCCTACTAGCTTCAATGACCTGAAGGAGGTCCTTGTCAATGAGGTCAAAAAAGTTAAGGTAAAATTCAATAGGCCACCCATCAAGACCAAGGATTTTTTCCCTTTTAAACCATTTCAGAACCCCCTCCACTTCACCCATGGTGATCAGGTTATCCAGGTCCTCCAAATTATCCTCCCCACAAATTTGTGCATGGAGCGAGCAATATGCATGATCTCCAATATATTAGCATTCCCCAGATCCCTATATTTATTTGAGAAGTGATTTATACCCATGTATGTAAGCTAGAAGTGATTATGAGCCATTCTGCCATGCAGGTCCTTAAGTTCCCAGATAATGTCGATGATCCTTCTGTCTTTCGCACATTATTGAAAGAATCTTGTATTTTCATCTCCATCTTGTAACTAGATAACCTTGCTCTTGAGCCTCCATTCCTCCTCATGTTTGCTAAGGATGTTAGCTTTCTCCAATTCTAGAGTGATAAGTCTATCCTTAGTCTTAACAGATAGAAATCCTAGCCCATCCGAACCAGTCATACTCCCCATTTCATTCCCAATTTTTGATAATGACACCTTCTTTTTTTCTTACTTCTGGCCCAGATGATGATGTCAGACTTCAAGCTAGTTAGATTTTTGTAGAGAACTCATGTAGGCTCCATATCGAGAAATTGCTCACAATGTTGCCATTCGCACTTGACCATAGAGTGAAATTCAAGCTCCTCGGGCCAGTTGAAGTTAAAATTGAATGGGGAACGATGTTTTTGTTGAACCAACTGAAATTCAAGGTATATTGGAGAGTGGTTTGAGTAGTCCCCATCCCCGACCCGTTGTTGGGATTTTTCAAGTTTCTCAACCAAAGAGACCTTAATCAGGAATTTCTCAAGTCTTCTGTACGCAATAGCCTTCCCAGTCCTTCTATTCCTCCAAGTGGGGAGTTTCTTCAGCATGGCGAGATCCAGAAGATTTTCCTCATCAATCTTGTTCTCAAAGTATGTACATTTTGGGTCCAGTGTGGCACACGGACCCAAGGATTTCGAGAGACCAATGGAAAAATTTAGATCCCCTCCCATAATGATGTTGTCTCTTTTCAAAATAGTATTGTGCATCTAATCATCCCAACATTCCTCTCTGTGGAGGCAGGACCATATAAATTGATTAATGTAATTGAGATATCAGATTCTTAGGTAGTAATGTGAGCTTCCAGGATTCCATCCCTTCCCCACCAACTTTGGATCATGACAGATCTGATGTTGAGTCTCACAGCACAACCACTAGATCGCCCACCGGCATCAATATTCTGAAAAGTATAGTCGGGGAGTAGAGTAGACTGGATACTAGCAACATAGATACCTTTGTCTAGTGTTTCATGAAGGAAGAGGGCATCCACACAAACATGAGCCAGAAGTCGTTTGAGGGCCAGTTTTTTATCAGGACTGGCCAAACATTGACAGTTAAGGGAGAGGTAGATCATGGATCACCACTGACCCGGGTGTTATTTTCTCGAAGAACCCTATCAATGGAGTATTAAGTTCCAACTGTGACATTTAATCTGGCCCTTTCCGATAGCTTTGGTGATGAGGTTGGCCCCTCAAGGGTTTTATATTAGACAATAGACCGAGTGTGCTCCAGGCCGACCAAGAGGATCACGCGGGCCACACATGATCCGAGGTTATATCAACGTCTCGAGATGGGAACGATTCAGGCGAATTGATCTAGCAGGAGTCACCAAGAACAATTTTGGTTGAAGCAGTGTTAGTAGGAGGATTTGTTGCAACATGACAGCTAAGGGGATCCAGATTACAATTGACTAAATTAATATATGGGGATGCAAATGAAATAGGATGGGAAGAAATACAATGCAATGTAGTAGTATTCGAAAGGGATGTAATGAGAGTAGTACCCGAAATAGGAGCGCAGTCCTCCTCCAGTCGGTGGATGGAATGGTGCTGAGCCATCGGGCACGAAGAAGGAATCGATATATCTTCAACAGTAGTGCCCTATACAAGTGCAACAATCGTTGAAACCTATTCCCACTTCTCCTCCTCCCCCAGTCTATTGAGTCTTTGTATGTACCAAAAATTTTGTTGGAGTAAAGGCCAAAATGATGAGTGGACACTTGTACAAGTGCCCCACCTTATGGCAGCACCTGCACTTGAAGGAAAACCCTTCATAATCAATAATATGTACTCTAACCATATCATTGACATGGAGGTTGAAAACCTCGACAAGTCCTTCCCTCGTGTCCAGATGAATGAGAATATGAGCCACATATATGTTTCCTGTCTCGAGATAGTATCGGTAATGATCCAAATAGATCCCCAGGTCCTCTCTAATGAACCAGAGGGCTTCATCATTCCAGAAGTGTAATGGCAATCCTGAAAATCTTACCCAAATCAGACCAGCACCTGACTTCTCCTTGTTCGGGTCGAAGAGGGGTGTCCATCTCCTTAGTAAAACTGAGGTCATCTCTATTTGCTATTATTTTGTAATAACCCAATCAACCATGTTTGGTTGAGAGAATATGAGTGCAAACTAGCCTCGGTTCATGGTGAGGACCCCCGGAAGCTGCATTAAATATTTTCCCCATATCTCAGTCGTCCAAATTTTAAGTCTAGTAGTGGTGTAGTTCTTTCCTTTGACTCTGCCAGCCAGTATCGTCCAGGGTGTGTTCCAAATTCTCCATGTTAATGTCATGCCCAAATACAAGGTCTCTTCTTCTGGGTTTACTCTTGGTACACCGGTGATTATTTTTATCCATGTTAGAGACCATGTCCTACCTTACTCCATCCACTTCCGGGCCATCATCCGAGTCATAGGTCTTGGGTTCTTCAGTCGGGGGTGATCTGTATAGGATGCCCTCAAAGCACTCAAATGCCACAACAGTGGTTGACACCACTTGTCCCGCTAGGCGTGTGTATTGCTGATCCCTCAGATTGATTTCCAGCTGCTCGAAACTGAGGGTTCCCTCCTAAGGTCCAGACCCAAAATTTAGCCCAATCTCAAACTGACCTAATTTTTCTGGAGTCTCCTACGCTTGTTGTTCCCATAACCTCAATATAAAAGGTGAGAGAGTGGAATAAGTAGGAGATGCCATGGGGGGGAATATGGGTTCTGTGAAAACCGTCGTTGAGACCAAAGGTGTTTCCTCCAACGTGTAATGCAGCATGGATGATTCACCAATTTCCATCACCACCACATCCTTGTTGCCCAAGTCCACCTCATCCTCTAGTCTAGTTGTCCTGTGAGAGAAATAGCCAACCCATATTTGGGATGGTTCCAGGTGGTCTGAGGAGTAATCCACCTCATCATCCATCATTCTCGGCCACACAATAAAACCCCCATTCTTAAAAGTAAAAACTCTTCGTGCCAAAATCATCCTATTTCAAGGTTTGTAATACAAAACGTTGGATGGGAACAGATAGCCGGGGTCAGGTGAATGTGATAAGAATTAATGAGGTCCCCTCTGTTGGGATGTTGGGGAAGAGAGGAGAGTGATATCCAGGATAGTTGCAAAAGACTCGCATTTCCAGCCGAGAGATCCCTTCACTCGTGAGAAACCCAGAGCGAAAGTAGGCGAGAAATGAGGAAGTAAAGTAGGAAAAAGTACTCAAAATGGGTCACACAAAATGGGGTGCAAATAAACAATTCACCACAGTACAATAAAGGAAGAATATAAAACCATAATTCTAGGCTGCACACCTCAGCACAAACCCGCAACCTGAGTCAACTAAGCATGAAGAGAGGAAGCTACCATCCACCAGCACCGACCCATCCCTCCATTGTTGTTTCAGCTGATATCCATGCTCACCTAGCGTAAATTCATCTATTATACTCAAGAAAAATTCATTTATCCTAGGGTATAATATTATTCATATGGTTTATAATATTAATCGTATGGTTTATTATTCCTTTAGGTTTATAGTATTTATCTTAGGGTTTGTTAGTCCCTTGAGTTTATAATATCAATCCATTGTGTTTATTAATATAAGGGTTCATAATATTAATCCTAAGGTTTATAGTATTAATCTAACAGTTTATAATACTAATCTAACGATTCGTATTCCTAGGGTATAATATTATTCATAGGGTTTGCAATATTAATCCTAGTGTTTATATTAATCCTTAATCCTCTGGGTTTATATTATGAATCCCTTATCTTGATTAATATAAAGGTTCATATTGGGTTTAATATTTTTCATAGGGTTTATAATATTAATCTTAGGGTTTCATTTCTTGGGATTTTAATATTAATACTTGGGTTTTTATAATAATCCCTTGGTTTTAATATTAATCCTATGGTTTAATGTTTTTCCCTTGGGGTTTTTATATTAATCCATTGGGTTTATTAATCCCTTCGCCTTACAATATTAATTCCAAGGTTTACAACATATAAAAGTTTTATTTTTATTTTATTTTTAAATTATGCTTGATTTTTAAATTTTTAACAAATTTTGTTTGGTAGTTATTATAAACCCGAATAATTAATAAACCCTAGGACTAATTATAAACCCTATGAATAATATTATACCCTAGGAATATGAACCATTATATTAATAGAGCCAAGGGATTGATATCATAAACCCAAGGGCTAATAAACCCAAGGCATTAATACTAAATACCTAAGGGAAAAATATTAAACCAAAGGGATTAATATTATAAACCCAAAGGATTTAAACCATAAGATGAAAATTATAAACCCTGAAATAAACAATAAACAATAAGATTAATTTTATAATATTTGTGATTAATATTATAAAACCAAGGAAGTAATATTAAAAACCCAAGGGATTATAAACAAAAGGGAATAAAATTAAACCCTACGATTAATTTTAAATCCAAGGGATTAATATCGAAAACCTAGACATTAATATTATTCCCCAACAATATTAACCCTTAGATAAATAGAGCCAAGAGATTGATATTATAAATGCAAATGACTAATAAACCCAACTTGGGATTAATACTAATCCCAAACCCAATGGATTAGTATTAATCTCTTTAGTTTATTAGTCCTTTGGGTTTATACCATTTATTTTAGAGTTTATTAGTCCCTTGGGTTTATACTATCAATCCCTTGGCTTTAATAATCTAAGGGTTCATAATATTAATCCTAAGCTTTACAATATTAATCTAAGGGTTAATTATTAATTTAAAGGTTTATATTCCTAGGGTATAATATTATTCAAAGTGTTTACAAAGGACCAATAAAATCAAAGGACTGATAAACCTAAGGGACTAATAAACCACAATATTAATATTATAAACCCAAAGGAATAATAAAACATAATACTAATATTATAAACCCTATGAATAATATTATACCCTAAAAATATTAACCGTTAGATTATTAAAACTAAGGAATTAATATTATAAACTCAAATGGCTAATAAACCCAAGGGATTAATACTGAAAACCAAAGGGATTAAAAACCCAAGGGAATAATATTTAACCCAAGGGATATAAATTGATAGGCGAATATTATAAACACTAAAATAAACATTAAATTGTAATATTAATTGTGTAAAATTTGCGATTAATATTAAAACCTGATTGGATTAATATTAAAAACCAAGGGATTATAAACACAAGGGAATACCATTAAACCCTATGATTAATTTTAAATTCAAGGTATTAATATTTAAAACCCAAGGGATTAAACCGTAGGATTAATATTATAAACTCTATAAATAATATTATACCCCAGCAATATGAAACCTTAGATAAATAGAGCCAAGAGATTAATATTATATACCCAAAGGACTAATAAACGCAAGGGATTAGTACTAATCCCAAACCGAAGGGATTAATACTAATCCCAAACTCATTGGTTTATTCCATGCTTGGGTTTATAATATTAATCTCTTAGCTCTGTTTATCTAAGAGTTCATATTCCTAGGGTATAATATTATTCATATGGTTTATAATATTAACCCAAGTGTTTATTAATTATTTGGGTTTATAATATTTATCCTAGGTTTTATTAGTCCCTTCGTTTATAATGTCAATCTCTTGGATTTATTAATATAAGGTTTCATATTATTAATCTTAGGTTTTATAGTATCAATCTAACGGTTTATAATATTAATCGATGGGTTCATATTCTTATGGTAGAATATTATTCATAGGGTTTACAATATTAATCCTAGGGTTTATTAGTCATTTGAGTTTATAATAAATTAATCCTAGTGTTTATTAGTCCCTTGGATTCATTAGTCCTCTGGGTTTATAATAACAATACCTCGGGTTTTTAAAATTAATCTGTTAGGTTTATTAATCCCTTGGCCCTATAATATTTATCCCAAGGTTTTATTTAGATTTTTATTTTTAAATTATGCTTGACTTTTAAAGTTCTAACAAATTTGGTTTATTAGTTATTTTATTTTATTTGGTAGCTATCTCATTTTAGTTGATGCTCATTCTACATTGATTAACTCTTCTTGTTTTCCCCTTTTCACTGTGTTTATATAATTGAATTCTAAAACTTTGCATGATATAATTTATTTTTATATCATTGTCAACCATATTTATTTTAGGGTTTATAATATTTAACTTGGGGTTTATATAACTTGGGTTTATAATATTAATACCTTGGGTTTAACATTATTTCCTTGGGTTTATAATATCTTGGGCTTTTAGGATTAGCCCCTTGAGTTTATTATTCCCTCGGGTTAAAAATAGCAATCCCTTGGAATTTATTAATCTAAGGGTTCATATTCTAGGGTATAGTATTATTTATAGGGTTTATAATATCAATCCTAGGGTTTAATATAAATCTCATGGGTTTAGTATTAATCCCTTGGGTTTATAATATCAATCTCTTGGGGTTATTAATATAAGGGTTCATATTCCTTATGATATAATATTATTCATAGGGTTTATAATTTTAATCCTTGGGTTTAATATAAATCCCTTGGGTTCATGCTTCAACCATGGTGTAGCGTCACATTGTGACAAATATTTTCTCAATATGAAAATCAACCATGGTTCAATGTTGTGACAAAGATTGCCTCCATATGAAAAACAATCATGGTGGACCATGAACAACCATGGTCCAGCGTCACACTGTGATAAAGATTGTCTCAATATGAAAATCAACCATGGTCAACCATGATTATTTTAGGGTTTATACTATTTATCTTTGGGTTCATATACCTTAGGTTTATAATATTAATTCCTTGGGTTTAATATTTTTTTTTTCTCGTTTAGACTAATCCTAATCTTCCCATTTTTTCTCCTCTCATCTCACCCACGAGTTTCGAACCGGTGACCTTGCAGAACAGAGTGCCTTAAGAGTGCACCCCATCACCAATTTCTCTACACCACACGGGCTCCTTTGGTTTAATATGATTTCCTTTGGTTTTAGTACTAATTCCTTGGGTTTATTATGTCATTAGGTTTATAATATCAATCCCTTGGATATATTAATCTAGGAGTTGGTATTCATAGGGTATATATTATTCATGGGGTTTATAATATTAATCCTTGGGTTTAACATAAATCCCTTAAGTTTAATTAATTAACAATATTTAATTAAATTAATTAATTAATTAATTAATTGATTATTATTAATATTTAATTAAATGAATCAATTTTTTTTATTAATCAATTATTAATAATGTTATCATTAATTATTAAATTATTAATTGACCATTATTAATGATATTAATAAATTATTATTAATAATGATATTAAATTTAAATAATATTATTAGTTAATCATTGTAGTTATATTAATTAATATTAATATTAATATTAATAATAATTAATTAGTAGTACAATAATTATTTTAAATTGATTATAATAATAACTAAAAATATTTAATATTTATAATGATAACCATATTTAATATAAATTAATTATTTTTAATAATAATAATATTAATATTTTTATTTTTACTATAATAGCTATTTTTGTAATATTGTTATTATTTTTATTATTATATATTTATCATTACGAATATTAAAATTACGATTAACATTAGATCTATACCATTAATGCCTATTAGTGTTTTTCAACCACATTTAATAATGTGGTTGTGTTAGTTTTAAAAGTATTAAATTTTCTAATGAATTTTATATTACTTCTATAAATATTGGCGATTTTTTAGGTAACACAATTTTATACCAATCTAGATCCATCTTAGGTGCAAACCTCTTTTTTGAGTGCAAAAATTTAGGAAATGTTTGCACCTCGAGAGATTTGATCCCCCTCGGTGCTTGACAGATCCAAAATTAAGATGGATCTAGGTTGTTTTCATTTATGTGCGGCCAAGGAAAATCTATTGAACATATGATTAATTTTATCAATAATATGTAAATATATCTAATATTAGTATAATCATTTTAAATATGCTAAATATGTTTGAGATTTATCTGGTCTTTTTAATTTTAAATTTTCTTAGTTACCTCAGTTTTTGAGATGATAAATATAGTTAATAACTTTAATGATGAAAAATGATGAAATACAAATTTTGAATGCAAAGTGACAATGTAATAGTGTTGATTGATAGAAAATGTGAATAATAAGAATTTATTCAATTACAAATATTCTTCATTGTGATCAATCTCAAACTATTTTCTTCTATAATTTTTATTGTCACCCTTGTTAGTTTTTTCATCTTTTCATATCAATTATATGAAAAGGAGAGTTGAAATCGTAAACCATTTAAATATTTAGCTCAAGTTGTTGTAGTAAACAACATACCTTGTCTCTCTTTCTCTACAATATTAATAGGTTGAATTACTATAACACAAAAATAAATGTATAGTGTCAATATTTTTTTGTGCTTACATTGAAATCAATGCACACTGTTAATCCAATCACTTTAAAATTAATGTACCATCATACATCTAATTACATCAAATCAGAAATCAACATCTACACTGAAATCAATGCATCTAATGCAAACAATCAAATAAGATTAGAAAAAAAAATCTACACTGAAATCAATGCACCCAATGCAAGTAATCAAATAGGATTAGAAATCAACATCTACATGCAACTCAATGCATCTAGTGCAACTAAGAAAATAGGATTAGAAACCAACATCTACAATGAAATTAATGCATCTAGTGCAAGCAATCAAATAGGATTATAAGTCACCATTTACGCTGAAATCAATGCATTTAGTGCAATCAATAAAATAGGATTATAAATCATATACATTGAAGTCAATGCATCTAGTGCAAGAAATCAAATATAATTAGAAATCAAAATATACATTGAAATTAATGCATCTAGTGCAAGCAATCAAATAGGCATAGAAATCACCATCTACACTAAAATAAATTCGCTCAGTGCAAGGAATCAAGTAGGATTATAAATCATCTACATTGAAATCGATGCATCGAGTGCAAGTAATCAAATATCATTAGAAATCAACATCTACATTAAAATCGGTGCATATAATGAAAGCAATCGAATAATATTAGAAATAACCATCTACATTGAAATAAATGTATCTAGTTCAATAAATATTCTTCCCTCTCTCTCCCCCTCCATCTCATATTATTTGTCTCTCCATCTCACCCTTCCAAAAAAACATGCTCTCTTACCCCATATCTATCAATCTCTCTGTCCCTCCCTCCCTCTCTCCTGTTTAATTTCCATGACCTTGGGTCTAGGATAGAGTATTAAAATCTCTTACACTGCCAAACCAAGAATATCAACATAACTACTTTGTACAATAGAATATAAACAAAATTAAATCACATATGCACAAAATATGGACAACCTTTTACAATGTTCAACCCAATTGAATTATATTAAACAACATATAATAAAATAGTCTAGGGTTCCCGTACCATGGATAATGGCCCTCATACATCCACTAGTACAAGATAAAAACAAGATACTATGACCAGTTGGCTGTAGTGAAATCTCTCAGCCCCTCTCGTTCGTACCCTGTACCTACCCGGTCCTTTAGCTCCCGATCTCCAACTCCTTCCTCTATCAATGATCCAATTCCATATGGTCACTGAATCTAGAGTGTCAATCTACTCTCTAGTTGTGCCTTAGTCCATCATGGCCACAACACATCAAGACTCTTGTCAAGTTGTTCACATCTCCACTTGTGAAAAACTCTCAATCTGCCCATTGTTTCTCCTCAACTACTCGAGGACTTCAACCCACTATGGTCTTCCTGCGCTGCTCTGATGAAGAACAACACAGGGCATGGAGGGTTGCCAACTATCACTAAAAGATGTCGATCTCCCATAATGAACACAGGCTAAGAGGAATTCCCATCATCTGTTGTAGAATTCCTTCTCCACACACAAGTCTCAGGCTCCCCAAATTTCTCTTGGCTGATGATACCCTTGAGCTCATCACTACTACCACTCTAGCAACCACCTTTGTCCACCAAGGTGTTTCACATCGGGCTCCAACTTGGACACTATAATGTTGTCCTCTAGCAAACCATAAGTGCCCTATCCACATTCACACTTGGTCCACTCTCACGATGCCCTCCAATATTCCATGAGTGACCAAGTTCACATTGTAGCATCTGCACCTAGTTAGGGCATCCTCACACCTGGGAGACCCTTACACATGATTTTCAATGGAGTCCACAAATATGCCCTTTTCTCTATAGTAGAGCATCTATTGCACAAATATAGGCACCAATCATGTCCCCACCTAGCACATCTATCCAATTATCATCAAAGGAACATCTGAAACTCTCCTTATTGTTTTCCTCTCACCTCTCATCTGATGTGACTAATTTCACCTTGGTTTCTTTCTATGCTTCCCAAAAATCCACGTTAGGCTCCTTCAAACAACTCTTAAGGCCTCCTACAACTTCCCATCAACTGATCCAAGAAATGGCCAAACTATTTGACCCAACATCCCTCCAAAATATTGATGTAATGATGTTTTCACCTTGTTGTTTGTAGCAGTCCTGGTTAGGGAGCTTACTGCAGCCCTACATCCACTTTAAATTACCTAAATAGGCCCTTAAAGGGTTTCAGAACACTCTTTATGAGCCTCTCCTTAGAAGCACAACAATTTGGGATAGGTGCTAAGCCTAGAACACCTCCTACGAAGCCCAGGTATAGTGGGATAACTTGCAGCCTAGCACAACAACCCTCCTATATAATTGAACCTCCAAATAGTTCCCAAACAATCTGTAAGAAGCAACATTCTAGCCCATGAGAAACTCAACCTAACAGATAGAAGCCTCAACCTCCATGACAACAATCGCGGTCCCTACTATGACCCTAAAATAGTCCGCACCAGCCTCAACTTACTTGGAATCCATTTCATACTTCAGACCCCTCTCCTCCATGTTGTCTAGTTGTCCTCCCTTGCTTCAACTATGGCTTGAGATCCTTCTCCCCACCAAGTCCTCTTGAGAATAATTTACACAAAACAGAAGCTATAAAACACATAAAATCACCCTATATTTATATCCAAATGAGGGGATCCACGAATTTGTGAAGAGACACATCTATTGGACAAATTTTACTTGAAGCTGATGATGACTTGAAAACCAATAATTACTTGTCAACTTCAAAAATCCATTTCTCTTCAATGAAAACTCATAATCGGGTGATTATTTTTGTGTTAGAATCGTCTTGCCGAGAGTTATCATACTCATCTATCACATGTCGAAAATGTGTCATAGTTTTGGCCCAAACATCGATGGGTGAAAAACTCCAGGCTTGGCCCTTCTAAGCCCACAAGCCTAATTGTGTTGCTTTGATCTCCAACCCTTGAACACTAGGGCTTGGAGTACCTCCAAAATTAAACAAAAATCAACACTCCCTCTTAGTGAGGGAGGTACTTCCAATACTATGAAGTAACCATCATCATCCGATGACGACACTAGCCCATGTGGAATCCATCACTGCAACAAACCTTGTAGAATGAACCTGAAAATCTCAGTAGCACCTCTGCCTCATAACCTCTGAACCTGAAGATCCTGATCCTCTATAGGGCTACTCCCTCTGAGGCTAGAATCCCTTTGAGCCGACATGATCTCCACTGGATCAGTACTGCAAGAACTCATCCTCCTGCATCAAATACCACTCATGAAAAATCCAACCAATCTCATATATCCAACATCATGATCCAATGAAGATTCTAGCGTTCCAAATTGTAGGCCATCGAATGAAGCCATCTCGATCAACCTGATCTCGTTCATGATGAAGAAACCCTCAAGCTGTCTCAACCATATATGAAAAATCAACGAAAGTACATTATAAAAAATATTCCCTACAACAAAATATTATTCACCAGGATCACCACCATTCCACCAGAACTGCCAACCAATCTCAGTACTAATCCAGTCAAGACCACATCTCCATGTCTTCAGCTAAACCCTCTAATCCATGATATAAATGCCTACAACTCCCTCTAAGTTGCTTCACTTTGCACACTCTAATTCATTGTGCCTTAAAGTAGCTCATATATGCTTTGATACCATGTTTAATTTCCATGAAATTAAGTCTAGGATATAGTCTTAAAATATATGACGCTACAAAACCAAGAATCTTAAGAGAACTACTTTGCACAATGAAATATAAACAACAGTAAATCACATATACATAGAATATATTCAACTTGTTACAATTTTCAACCCAACTTTGTTATATTAAACAACATATAATATAATAGTCTAGTGCTCCCGTACTAGGGATAATGGCCCTCATATATCCACTAGTAAAAGATACAAACAATATACTCTTACCATCTGGCTGTAGTGAAATATATCAACCCATATCGGTCATACCTTGTACCTGTCTGGTCCTTTTTCTCCCGATCTGCATCTCCTACCTCTATCAATTCTCCAACTCCATCTGGCCACTGAATCTCAAATGCCAAGCTACTCTCTAGTTGTTCCTCATACCATCAAGGCCACAACACATTGAGACTCCTATTAAGTTGTTCACAAATCCACTTGTGAAAAACTTTCAATATACCCACTACTTCTTCTCAACTACTGAGGGACTTCAGCCCACTATGGTCTTCCTGTGCTACTCTAATGAAGACAAACATAGGGCAAAGAATGCTTCCACCTATCATTGCAATATTTCCATCTCTCACAATGAACACAAGCTAGGAGGACTACCCATCATCTGTTGTAGAAGTCCTTCTCCACACACAAGTCTCAGGCTCCACAAACTACTCCTGGCTTATCAGAGCCTTGATCTCATCACTACTTCCATGCTAGCAACCACCTCTATCCATCAAGTTATTTCACACCAAGCTCCAACTTGGACACTATCACAATGTCCTCCAGAAAATCGTAAGTTCCCTATCCACGTTCACACTTGGTCCACTCTCACGCTGCCCTCCAAGAGTCCATGAGTGACCAATTATATGACATAGCATATGCACCTCGTTAGGGCATCCTCACACCTAGGAGACCCTTACACACAACTACTAAGAGACTCCACCTATCCTCCCTTTTCTCTGCAATAGAGGAGCCATTTCAAAAATTTAGGAAAAAACCATATCCTCACCTAGGACATCTATCCAACTATCATCAAGGGAACATCTGCAACTCTCATTGCTGATGTCCTCTTGCCTCTCATTTGATGTGCTTGCTTTCATCTTGGCTACTTAATATGCTTCCCAACATTCCATGTTAGGCTCCTCCAAACAACTCATAAGGCCTCCTACAATTTCCCATCAACTGATCCAATAAATTATCAAACTCTTTGACCCAACATCCCTCCAAAACATTGTTGTAATGATGTTTGCAACTTTTTGTTCGTAACAGTCCTTATTAGGGAAGTTAATACAGTCCTACATCCACTTGAAAATCCTTAAATAGGCCTTTAAAGTGTTATGACACACTCTTAAGGATCCTCTCCTTAGCTACAGAGAAATCTTTGATAGGTTTCAAACCTAGAACACCTCCTATGTAGCCCAACTATAGTGCTATAACCCGGGGCATAAAACAACATCCATCTGGTAGCACTGACCCTCCAAACAGTGCCCAAAATATCCACAAGCATCAGCATTATAGCCCATAAGAATCTTAGCATAACAACTAGCAACCTTAACCTCCATGAAAAAAATCTCGATCAATGTTTTGACCCTAAAAAATTCTACACCAGCTTTAGCTTACTCGGCCTCCATTGCAAACTTCAGACCCATCTCCTCCATGTTGTCTAGGTCTCCTCCTTTGTTGTGGCTAGGGCTTGAGATCCTTCTCTCCACTGATTCCTTCTCTTGAGAATACGTTGCACAAAATGGATGCTGTAAAACACATCAAATCACCCTCTATTTATATCCAAATGAGGGGCCCCACGAATTTATGAAGATACACATCTATTGGAAAAATTTTACTTCAAGCCTACATGACTTTAAAATCAATAATTAATTTTTAACTTCAAAGATTTTTCTCTTCAATGGCAACTCGGAATCGGATGATTCTCATTGCGTTAGAATAATCTTGTCGAGATATATCATCCTCATCCATCACATGTCACAAAATTTTCACATTTTTGGCCCAAACATTGATGAGTGCAAAACGTGAGGTTTGGGTTCTAAGCCCACAAGCCTACTTGTGGCATCTTGACCTCCAACCCTCAAACACTAGGGCTTGGAGTACCTCGCAAGCTACAAAAAAATCAACATCCATCTCTATCTTCTTCCCTCTCTTCACCTTCCATCTATACCTCTACCTCCATCTCACCTTCCATCTATATGCCAAATTGAAGTGCTCATCATTTTGAATCCAATAATGTTCAATTCACCTAAATCCAACACCATATTCTCAAGTCATCATGTGTTGCTCGTTTGGGCCAACAACTAAAATTTTATTTGGTATGCTGACTGGGATGACCATACGCTGACTTAGCATGCTGAATGTGTATTTTGGGCCAATGGCATGCTGCTAAGTGGCCTCACGTGGTTCATTGAATTTTGGAGGAATTTGATTGGTTGTGGTTGATTTTGTGTGGGACAATTATTGGGTGCCATGTGGCCAGCTCATGGGCTGCCACATGGTACCCTGGGGGCAACTAAAAGTTTGGTATGTGTCGATCAGAGGCCTGACAGAGATTCAAACCCGTGACCTCTATTCCAACAACAAAGCATTATACCAATACACTGCGTGGTGATTCTAATTAAAATATGGGAAAAGCCCTTATATGAATTTTATTTCAGCACCATTTGGGGGAAGGGGGCTGGGCTAAGCCCCTGGCCCTTGGTCCATTGCATTCCATAGAACCACATACCCAAATTTTTAGGGTTAGGCCCAATGGGGGTGGGCGTTAGGGCCTATCCCACGACATTATACGGCTATATGTGTTTTACGAAAATCAAAACTATGGATAAGTATGCTTTCCCCTAGCGCAGTGGTGCACTTAGAAAAAAAGAAAGAAATATGTCTAACCTTTTCCTTAAAATGAATAGATAAAGGGAGGAAAAACTACTTTTAATCTGTTCACTTTTCCTCGTCTCCCTTCGTCGCTTCCGTTGCTCTCAATATAACTGAATTCGCTTGACTGATACCTTCAATGGAAAATAGAAGACAAAAAAAACATAAAAGCAATATGACCTATTTAAGTTAAACAAATTGAATTGATTAAATTCATAAATACACATATGACATCATTAACACATGCATTAGGAAAGGAACAAATGTCTTTATTGTGAAGTAAAAGGAAGAGTACAGTTGATTGATTCGTTGTCACTCATCCAACTTTAGTTCCATCCTCATCACACACGATGTCACCAATCCAACAGCATAACAATACATGTACAGTACCTCCAAGAGTTATGATATCACCAGCATAAATCTACTTAACACAAATTCTTGATCCCTTGTGCACTATGATCAGTGCTCTATTTATAAGTAAGATGGAGGTAGTTTGACATAAATGAATCATTGAATGGATTTTACAAAAATGGATGAAGAGGTTTCCTTGTTCATGGGAAAATGAGGATAAGAGTTTTAATGGCTCCATGGTGTCCATATTCGAAGCTATGCGATGAGGTGAAAGCTGGAACAACTTGTAGAAGCCACTAGAGGTTGGGAAGATTCCCGTAATCCAATAAAAAATTCACTCCCCGTTGATCAACACACTCTAAAGTTGGCCTAGATCCTCTGTAATGAAGCCTTGCATGGGAGTAGATGCTCTATAAATAAGTTATTGTAGTCTAGGGGTGCGTTGATGGCTCAATGGGGCACTTCAACTGGCATCTAAACAGTGAAACTTTCATGAATGAAAACTACCAATCGAATGACTTGTTTAGGGCATGTAGAAACTAATTTAGAGTATGATAGACCTAATGGATACTGATATGTGTTTTTGGATGATGCTCAAATTGACCTGTAGCAGCTTCCCACTATAGCATGAAGCCAAAAATGATAATGTTAAGTGATTTCTTTATGATATGATGAGGAGGATCTGAAGCAAATGGTGACCTGCATCAATTACAATACATTACATCATGATATTTTTTCATCTTGGACATGAATTGTTGAGGGAGGCATATCCCATACTCAGCACATAACCTATCATAACATAAAAAAGTCATCTATAGATATAGACCCATGATAGGATGATCATCTGAGTAATGACCATCATACAGATGATTTGGTACTATTCCTGAAATCGTAGCATGGATGGATGAAAATAGATCTGGGGTCTTCTATATCGTTCACTTGATCGCTTAAGTACGAGTCTAACCATGCGAATATGTGGTATAAATTCAAACATGGGAGGACACCATCTAATTAATAACCAATGATGTAAGTAGTTAACAGACGCGAGAGAAACCATCGTTGATGATCATGGCTCTCAAGGTACTGCAGTACATTATGCATGGTGTGAATAGAAAATTTGATATTGAACACCATACAAAGTCTTTTGGTCAAAGGCTTGTGATTTCAACCTATCGCTGGAAGCAAGAAACTTTTCGTTGATGTAAGCAAGCTCGAAGGTACTGAAAGGTTATTTCTAAGTCAACTTCTTGGATGATGATTTGATGTCAACAGGAAGCGACTCGTTGCAGGAGGCCCTTAATGTTTCCCCCATCAATGAGACGAAATGGGAAAAATGATTTTAGAGATAGAATGTGACTTATGAAGCAATGTCATGGATGCCCTTCATGGAATGAAGGGTTTACGAGTATTGCAAACGATGAGGAATAACTAAGTGACTTCTATTGAACATATCAGCGGGACTGAATGAATTGGAAAAATTTGACCCAAAACCGAAGTGATGGATGGTGTGATAGACTATAGATATGATAGATTTTCAAGCAGATTACCCAACCCAAAAATCACGGAGATGAAGTGAATAAGTGTCATGTTCAAGAGTGACTTGTTACCATAAAGTGTTTTATACCTTTCCAACTTACCCAGTCATTCTGACTAGTACCTCTTTATTTTTTTAACAAGATTGAGGAGGATAACATATGCTTGATGTATAATTCCACCCTTCGGGTGAATCCATCGCTATTTCATGCTTTACTGAGTCTAGCGAAGGTAAAAATAAATCTTGTCATGATGGAAAATTCTGTCGCTATTTGATGCTTTAACGAGTCTAACAATAGTGAAAAATCAGTCCTTTTCATGTTTAGAGAGTTTAAAAAAGGGAAGAAAAGAAAACTCCACAAGTTCTTTTTTGTATAAAAATCCCTCATATCTGAAAAAGCATAAAATAATACCTGAGAGAACCTCCTATCCATGTTCGACTAGGGTTTTCCTTTTTCGTAAACATAATCTATCTCAGTTCAGAAAATGGTTAAACTTATACTGAGTAGATGTTGTTTCAATTCCTTTTACGAGCTCGAAAGGACAAGTGCTCGACAATATTTTCATATTTTGGGAGTCTAAAAAGAGCTGAAAGAGAACTCCATGGTTTCGCTTTTTTGTAAGTTTTAATGAGTTCGAAAAAGTGATAAAAAGTGTACTCATATGGTCGAATTTAAATTTAATTAATGAGTAGGAAAAGACAGAAAGAACTCGACATTTTCATGTATGTTTTACGAGCATGAAAAGAATAGTAAAAGAAGTTCAGGATTTCATTAGTTTAACAAGTCTCTAAAATAATAACCAAAATGGACTCGAGATAGGTTTCATTTTTTAAAAAGCTTGAAACATAGGAAAAATTATGGTTGGGAGTAGTTTCATTTTTACACGAGCTTGAAACAGAGAAAACTAAATAGGTTTGTTTCATTTTTACACAAGCTTGAAACAAAGGAAAAATCATGCTTGAAAGTGGTTTCATTTTTACACAAGACTGAAACGTAGAAGGCCATGCTTGAAATAAGTTTGTTTCATTTTTACACAAGCTTGAAACAAAGGAAAAATCATGCTTGAAATAAGTTTGTTTCAATGCCCCCCAAACATAACCTACAAGAGAATATGCCTCCCAAGCTTCATTTCATTCACTTAAGTAGACTACTAGTTACTAATAGCTAGATGCAATGAAGGTTCATTTACGAGATCAAATGAAAGACTTGACTTAATTAGGAGAGGATTTGTTTCATTTTTTAACGAGCTTGAAACAGGAAAAGAACTATGCTCATGGAACCTTGTTTTATTTTTTAACGAGTTTGAAAAAAGAAAAGGAACTATGCTCATGACCTAATTCATTTTTTTAAGGAGGTTGACACAGTAAAATAACTATCCTCAATGACCTGATTCATTTTTAAACGAGGTTGACATATAAAATAGCTATCCTCAAGACCCGATTCAGTTTTTAACAAGGTTGACATAGTAAAAGAACTATCCTCATTGACCTGATTCATTTTTTAATGAGGTTGAAACACTAAAAGAACTATCCTCAAGACCTAATTCATTTTTTATGGAGGTTGACATAGTAAAATAACTATCCTCAAAATAGTTTCACCCAACCTATCTATTTCATAATCATTGGGAATCTTCCTTAAGTCAGATGAAGTGGACATTATCATATTCCAGGTCTCTATTTTTTTTATTTCTGTCGATGTCACATGCAACAGTAACAAAAATGTGTCCATTAGGGAAGAATCCTTAAAGATTCCTAGACCAATGTTCTGAAGAGATGGCGGGGGTCAATGAACAAATGGAATGCTTCTAGTTTCCTAGGAACTAGAGGCGAAGAAGGAGAGTTGATCAATGACTGTGATGCTTCCCTTATGGGGGAAGAAAACCATACGAAAGTAAGTAGATACTACTGCATCCATAGAATAAACCCACGGTCTTACAAGTAATATATTGTATTCAAGGGGTCCATCAATGACCTCAACTTCAGTAGTAATTGATTTCCCCCCTAGTTTGACTTGTAGGTGGCTAAGAATTCCACAAGGCTTATATGTACGACCGCCAAAATATTTCAACGTCGTAGGTGATTGTGACAAAGTCGGTGAGCCAAGTTACTTCCAGCAACTCATAGACATGATACAAGTAGATGCGCCTTCATCAATGATAGTGCGATGAATGAGGAAATTCAAGGCATGTACGTGTATCAAGAATGCTAGTTGTGCTGGTAAATGTGGCGCATATCCCGCATGATTAAAGGCTACAAGATTTGAATCCATTGGATCAATTCCACCAATTGCGAACAACAAAACCTGCTTCTGGCAGGGACAATTATGAAGAACCTCAAGCGTTGACATAAAGAAGGTTACCGAGCCAGGTCTTCTACTACATTATAATTTTGAGCTGCACGAGATTGACGGTTGAATGTTGATTTATGAACAACTCCTTTTGGTGGCTTTATTATTAACTTTGGAATGATAGGCGGTAGAGATGAGCAATATGAGGTCAAAGTTGAAGTGGTAGGCTGATATGTAGCCTGACGATTGGACGACAACAATGGATTACTGTAATCTTTACTTTGAGTCGACACCAAAACATTATTTTTGGGCTTAGAGGTGGATGCATAAGCACTTACAAACCAGAATCAAGATCTGTAGCAACCATATGTGTTTCTGGGTTTGGAAAAGGATTTGTCGACACTACAAATAAGGTAGAAGTCTTAAGAAGCTTTGGGACTTCTTAGCGGTGAGGAAAATCTCACGTAAAATTATCCTCATTACATATCAAGAAAGGGTAACGAGGTTTCTGAAAAGAACCAGATGAATCAGATGATTTTTCCTGTGGGAGTGAATTTTATTTCTTCTTATCTTTCCCCTTATTCCTATTTCCAGGTCGCTTTTCACTTTTTCCTTTTTCAGATGACATGGCATGGATTTCAGAAGAAGATGCAGGGTTAAATTTAATAGGGTTTTTATTTGAAACAACAAGTGTAGAACCAGATGGTCGACTTGCTGCTAGAGTGCTAGAAGAACCAATCACACCATCATCAGCATGAATTTCATGACCAAATGGATCAGGAGGAACAGTAAGATTTGGTCACGAAAAAATTGGAATCTTTTCATAGAGCATGCCAGACTGAGTGTAAATCAAATCTAGATACTGGGCACGAGCAATTACTTGCTCTTCAGTGACAACATCGCCTTTGGCCACATCCTCGGTCATATAGGGAAAAAAGGAATTTATAAACCACTAAGCTAAAATTTGATCAGGAAATTTTTTTTTAACCATTTGACAATGATGACGCCACTCTTGTATATGATTTGATATATCAGTAGCAGTGATCTGTTTAAAGTTGGTCAAATTTTTTGTTCCATTTTCATATCTGATGGGTAACTAGAAGTGGGTTAAAAAAGTAGTGGCTAAAGCTGTAAAGTTATCAAACGAAGCCCGCTGTAATTCAATGTACCACTTTTCATCCAGACCAGTAAGCATTCACTGGAAAAGACACAATCTAACAAAATCATCATTTAAGGAATTAGATGAACACCATAAATGATAAGTCATGACAAGCGTAGATGGGTCTTCTCCAAGATTCGTATTGAATTTTGGAACGTCTGAGGGTAATTTATGAGGAATCACCGACCAGCAAGGAAAATAATGAATGGGATCATTGGTGAGTCAATTTAAATCAAGTAACTCTAATGTGGAAACAAATGGAAATTTTCGATTAAGTTTAGGTTGAGCATAACCATGATAAGATGGAATTGCCTGGGAAATAGGCCGTTGCATACCAACAAATGGATTTTGTTGTTGGTAACCCAGATAGGGGTAGGCTTGTTGAATAAGACCTGGACAAGCTTGATAGTGTGGGAATGGTTGTTTGGCTGCCATGGAATTTGATAAAGTGGTTTCCTGCCGAGATAAGTCAAACCTGGTTGTGAATAGATAGGTCTAGTAGAATCCTGTGACAAAGGTAAACTAGCCCATGATTGTGAAATTCCTAATACATATGGTTGTTGAATTCTAGCCTAGGAAGACAGAGTTTGTAGACCTGAAACTTGCTGGTTAGGGGTGAAGGACCCTCTTGAGTAGACTGACCAATAGCCATAGTAGAAATAACATGTGCAGGAGGCACTGATGCAACATGTTGAACTAGTTGATATTGATACACAACTGTTTGCAGCTGAACAAGAAAAGTATGTTGCCATTGGAAAACAGGCATTACAACATATTATTGATCTAAAAACTATGGATTACTTCCATATGGAAAGAACATATGTGTCCCACCAGCATATGGAGTATAAGGATATTACACATACTGAATTTCATATGATATGTATCAAGAAGATACTGGATAAGATGGACGGAAATTAGATGGACCAACCTGATATTGAGTTGATGATGTCAAGAAAGGATCATGTCATTCAATAATAGTAAGAGATGAACCCAATATAATTCCAAATGATGATATGGGCAAATTCCATGGACTAGAGTTGACACCAAAGTAGGTTCCATTTAAATATTGGTAACCCAGTGGGATGGACTGACCACCATAAATATGAGACTCGAGTGTCGTCAAAAACATTGAAGATGAAGCAACAATAGACATTTTCGTAGTTGTAACAGATGGTATAGTCTAGGATGATGTCTCTGCCATGTTTAAATAACCCAGAAAATACTCTAACGAATCTATGGGAACTTGAGAGTGAAAAATATCAACAGGAGCAGAGTAGTTCAAACAAGGCAAATACAGATACAAATGAAGCCCCGACCCAAAATGAGTGGGAGTTGAAGGGGTCGTCTCTTCCTAAAGTTATTCCTCTATCAAAATAAAACCAGGTGGAAGTACTTCACTGTCAGGCCTAAGATAAATTTCAGGAAGTAAACTTTGCAGTAAGAGGAAGACTCGACGGTTACAGATGACTGAGGATTAGATGGTTGCATCGAAACAACTTCTTGTTGTTCAACTTCAGGATCAACTTCTGGATTGACATCCAGTTGAACAAGCTCGGGTTTTGGATTTAACATTTCACTAGATTGAATTTCAGTGTCCTCAGGTAACTTTGAGGGTTTCATATAAATAGTAGTAGATAAATTGGGATTATTCGGAATGACTCGAGACTCAGTACTCAAAGGATCAGATGTATCTGGTATATTAGATGATGTAGCACCAAGTGTTCCAAAGTTACCAGACTCGGTAGGACGAGCGTGCCTTCATCTACTAGGTGTAGCTTCTGACGGTAATGGTGGTTTATTCGTTGTCCTACGCGAATGATGGGGAAAGGGTTGATATTCTTCCACAATTGTTGATTGATTTTATAAAAGAAAAAATAAACAAAAAGAGGGTAATTCTAGGAAAAATGTTTACCAAGCAACTGTGAACTGCAATATACCACCCTAGTAAACCAAGGACTCGTGTACATGCAGGAAATATCCCCGAATGTTGTGTTCGGTGTATCACAGGTGCAAGGCGACCGCCTTGGTTACCTATGGATGGTAAGAAACCTAAAGTTTTCCTCCCAAATATACGTGAAGTTACATGGAGGCCCAATTCGTATTAGCACTGTCTAATGCGAAACCACATAGTGAGAGAATCCCCTTATACTTTTCATACTAGAATGCCGCTGGATATGCCCAAAAGTACATGGATGAGATTTGATATACTTACGTACGTGGAATGAAGTATCACAATCTGAATGTATCGCAGGCAATTAACAACAACCTCTATGTTTAACGACACTAGAACATGTCTTCTAGCCTAGACCTCTAAATGTTATCATTAATGTTACAATGCTTCCTTAGATAAATTCATAAAAAAATCATTTTGATCTTGCTTATTAGTTTGTCTTCTAGGTTCACCGTGAGATGTATTGAAAATTCCTAGAATGGAATTAGAATGATAAGAATTCGTTTCGAATTGATTTTCGACAATAAAAAACTAGCTACAAGGGATATAGCAATCAGATTGTAAGCAACCAACAATGAGCACATATAAATAAATTTTCCCTAAACTATTCCTATGCAACACTCACAATCCCTATATGCACATGCATGTGTTTCTTTTCAATTTATTTTAAGTTATGATGAACGAAAAAGAAACTAATGCACAAACAGTCACTCAAAAACTTTCAAAAGAAATGAAGAATGAAATGAAAATTCCTCTTTCCAAAAAAACAATGAATTGATCAAATGTAAAATTAACTTTGGAACTATTTGAAAGCAGCTAAAAGCTAAAAATAAATAATGATCGAACAAATCCAAAGTGATGCAACAAGAGTAGAGAGGAAATCAAGTCTCTGTGAGGGAATCAACTACTCAAAACTTCAGCAAGTAAGAAACTGAAATGAATTTTCAAAGGAAAAAATATGATATATTTTTTTTATCACAGGGGAAATGCACCCCTGAGTGGGATAAAGTGTGTTGCAGAGCACTATCCAAGCGAGTAGTGTTATGTAGAGCACTGTGTCAAGACCAACAATGCATTGGTGAGAGAGGACTCTCTAAAAAACCAATCAAACAAACTACTTTTGCTAAAACACATTCAGATGATTGAAAATAAGAAGGTAAAGTCTACTAGATGTTGATGGACAAGGAAAAAACCATCAGGGAGAATCCATCATTCCCTAGAGGAGTCGCCATTTCTTTTACAGAAATAAAACCTATGGATAAGTATGCTTTCCCTAAGTGTGGTGGTGCAAGAACAACAGAAAGAAAGATATTTGACATTTTCCTAAAAATTAATAGATAAAGAGAGGAAAACATACTTGTAATATGTTTGGTTTTCCTTGCCTCCCTTCGTCACTTCCATCACTCTCAATCTAACTGAACTCTCTTGATTGATACCTGCAATGGGAAACAGAAGAGAGAAAACAACATAAAGGAAATATGATCTATTCAAGTTAAACAAATTGAATCGATTAAACTCATAAATACAGATATAACATCATTGACACATGCATTAGGAAAGGATCACATGTCTTTATTATGAAGTAGAAGGCAGAGTACAACCAATTGATTAATTTGATGTCACTCATCCAGCTTTAGTCCCATCCTCATCACACATGGCATCACCAATCCAACAACATAACAATACATGCACAATACCTCCAAGAGTTGTGATCTCACCAGCATAACTCTACTTAACACAAATTCTTGCTCCCTTATGCACTATTATGAATGCTCTATTTATAAGTAGATGAAGGTAGTTTGACATAAATGAATAATTGAATGGATTTTACAAAAGTGGATGAAGGGGTTTCATTTTTCATGGGAATAGGAGGAAAATAGGTTTAATGGCTCCATGGTGTCTGTGTTTGTGTGTTTGGTGCACGTGTTATAAGTCAATTTGGGCATCATTCCCAATGACCTAGTTCACTGGGCATCATCTCCAGGACCAATGACTAAGGGTCTATCATTCCCTTTCATTTCAAGTTGCTACATGCCCTATGGCAAGAATAAGACAAATCAAGCATGACTTTCATCAAGCAAAGGTTTTCAAGGTTTGAAGTTTATTATATAGCATATGGGAGCTCACCAACACTGTCTCTAAGGGGACTAAGTGCATTTCATATGCAGGTAGCCCCATGCAAGGCTTCTCTGCAAAGCACTTTCCGACATCTATGGGTGTGTTGGTCACATTGGGAGCAGAATTCTCATTGTTCCAGAATCTCCACTTGGCTAGTGCCTTCTAGAAGAGTTCACATGTGTCAAGCTTCAAATCCAAGTGTCCATTTGACATCTAAAATATTGGGAACATGTCTTGCCTATTATTGGAAAGTCCTTTATTGTAAAACAACCTTCATCTCCTCTATAAATTGAGCACGGATCTGAGTGCTTGGTAGGTAAGAATTTGAGTAGAGAAATGCTGTTGGATTTTAAATTGAGAGTTAGATTTGTGTAACAGTTATTGGAGAGATTTATACTGTGATGAGGCTGAAGGTCATTGCTAGAAGGGTCACTTCAAATCAATCATTGGGTTGTAACCTCTCCTTCTATCATCAATAAATAATACATCTCACTTTTCCCTATATGCATCTATATTGGCTTTGATTTTCCATGTTGTAAGATCTTAGTTGATGTATATGGTTTATTCTTTACTGATTTAGATAACTAACTTGAATAGACATCTGTATTATTGCTATCTTCTATTGTTTTAGTGTTCTTTCTTGTAGGAATCATTTCACACAAACCGCTTGAATTTGAAGCTACAACAGAAGCGACAGAAGGAGCCATTTAGAAGCACTTGGATTAAAATTAAGCCTCTAATCCTTTCTGTGTGTCTGCTCTGAGTTAGGAAAGGTAGTCGTATAGTCTTTAATCTGTTGTTATAGACTGTCATCTGTCTAGGGAAGCGTTTTTTATCCGTAATTCAAAATTTTTTCCAACAAATTGGCGACTCCACTGGGGAGAATTTCTCCTAGATCTAGGTGACTTACCTCTGATTTTATTTATTTATCCACCCAATATTTGTTATTCACAAAGATCAAAATTTTTCAAATCTTAATTTGCAAAAGAAGTCTATTTAACATTAGTTTTTTTCTTATACACTGCGCCCAACGCACTCTTGGATAGGACACAGTGCTTTGCATAGCATTGTCTCCCTTTCAGGCCTGCATTGCAGAGCACTGTCTCCCCTTAAAGACTACGTTGAATCCTGAAGCCATCCGTATTCCATTGAATTTGTCTTTGTAACTTGATTCAGTTTGTTTTCTGCTGTGTTTTGAAACTTTTGAACCTCATATTGACCAGTGAATCTATATATTTCTTCCTCCTTTGAAAGAAAATGTGTTCAATGTTTGTTTAAAGCATTTTTCTTTATCATTGGAAAGTTTATTTCAGAGTATTTTTACTGTCGCATTAGATCCATTTTATTTTGAAAAAGGAAATTTTCGTAAAATCTTCATTTCCTAATAGGAGAAATTATTGTTGCATTCCTCATTTTTCCTTCAAAAGAGAAATTATTGTTTATATTCGTCATTTCTCAAAAGTAAAAGGCATTTGATTTTTGTTGATTTAGTGCACTTAGTTTCTTTTCTACATTCATAGCATTAAAGGAACTGAAAATAAAAATATGCATTTGCATGTAGGATTTTTGTGTGTTCTACAAAAAGGAACAATTATGAAATCTGCATTTAGTTTGTGTTTTATGATTTGTTTTCTCAAAAATTGTTTGCTCTTTCCCTCTAGTAGCTAGGATTTTCATTGAAAAACTGAAAGTGAAAGATTGCTCATCATTTTTAGTTGCATTTTAGGAATTTTCCAATACATCATTGCAGTGAACCTTTGAAATGAAAATTGTAAGAAATATCAACATAAAATTAATCTCAATTTACCTAACAAAGCATTGGAACCATAACGATAACATTTAGAAGGTCTAGGCTAGAGACATGTTCCGGTGTCATAAAACATAGCAGCTGTTGTTAACTTGTTTGCGATACATTCTGAGTGTGATACCTCACTCCACGTACGTAATTATATCGTAGCTCGTCCACGTACTTTCGGGTATATCGGGCGGTGTTACAGTATGATAAGTATAGAGGGGTGCTCTCACTGTGCGGTTTCGCATTAGACAACGCTAATGCAGACTTGGGCCTCCACATACCTTCGGGTATATTTGGGAGGAAAAATTTTAGGTGCTCTCCATCCATAGTGAACCGAGTCGACCGCCTTGTAAATTTTGATACATTGAACATGGCATTCGGGGAGATTGCTTGCCCGTACTTCTTGGTTCGCCAGGAGGTATTTTTCAGTTCACAGTTTCTTGGTAAACCCTTATGCCTAACATTACCATTTTATTTTGTTTATTTATTTTTGGTTTAAATTAATTAGTAATCGTGGAAGAAAAAAACCCTTTCCCCCATCATTCATGTATTTTTTTTAAAACCACATATACCACCACAAGTTACTTTTGGTAGGCGAAGGAGATCATGATCTGCCGAATCAAGTACAATCCGTACCTATGGTGAAACATCATTTTCCAATAAACCAGAGTTAGCTCAAGTTGTTTCTACACATCCCGGTTTATCTACTGTTGTCGAAACAGAGTATTCACAGCTACCCATGGTCACGATCCATCCAATCAGTGAGACCATACCTCCTGGACCCGACGTTGTTCAATCACAAATTGATCCAGATCCTATCTCTTCTTTGCCAGAACATCTGAATCTTGAAGTCGAACAACTGGAAGTTGTTCCTACCTTTGGTCATCCCACAAAGTTCTATAGCTATTGAATCTCCCATATCACACAGTCAACCACCTGAAATATACTTTGGGCCTGACGGTGAAATACTTCCACTTGGTCTAATTGCGATTGAATAAATCCCACAAGACGATACACCTTTAAATCCAACCCATTTTGGGGAGGACCTTTTCCTGTACGAGTATTTCTCTCAATCGACTCCCTCTGCTTTTGTTGATCCCGTTGCTTTTCAAACTCTTGTCGATTCAAAAGGGTGTACATTTGGTCAAGTAACCATGACTGAACCAACATCTTCGGTTGGGCCATCTGTTCCAATTACATCAACTCCTGCCATATCTACCCCGTCAATGTTTACTAATTCACCAGAGTCATATTTTCATGGTGGTCCTATGGTCCCATCAGGTTACAAATAATTATCTGGAATTTTCTCTAGTGCATCTTCAAATCCATGGACTTTACCAATGTCATCATCTGGTATTTTAACTAGTAATCCTATCGTAAGTATTGAATGACTTGATTCATTATACACATCATCAAGGAAATATCAAGCCAGTCCTTCTGGGTCTATTCCTTCAAGTACCATATCAACTAGACTCCCAGAATTTGGAGAACAATATTTTCCATCTTATTATTCTCCTCGTGCTGGGGGGAAACCTTTGGTCACCCAATATGACAATAATCTGTCACTTTTTGGTCAATCTAATGTTGAAACAAATGTTTGTCAATGTCAGCCCACTCTGCCTATCCAACCACAAACAGTTGTACAATCGTATCAACCAATTCAACCTGTTACACCCACTTCATTACCACTTGTTAATACATATTTACCCCTGTCACAGAATCAAAACGTTGTACATCAACCTTATCAAGTGGGTCCTCCAACTCAATACCATAAAATGTTGGGTCCATATACTCCAAATCCTTTGATTAATTTACAACAACCTGTATTAGGAATCATTTATTCACAAGCTGGTCTACCATTTTATGGGATGTCACAACTGCAACCGAGTTATACCTATAAACTGAATCCAATTCATTTTAATTTTGGTTATAACATTGGTGGACAGACCCCTACCTTAGGCACAAATGCCTCAAAATTCATTTCAACAAGTATCATATCTAGGTTTTGGTTAACAGAATTGTCAAGCGTTTGCTATGAAAAACAACCTTTATCTAGGTTACCGGAAGTAGATTCCTTATGCTGGTGCTCAAAGGCCTGTTGCTCAAGCAATTCCATCTTACCCTGGCTATGCTCAACCTGACATTAATAGACAGTTGCCCTTTGTTGCAACTTTAGATTTAATAGATTTAAATCGGTTAACCAATGATCCAATCAAATATGCTCCTTGGTGGCCGATGATACCTCACAAATTACCCTATGATATTCCTAAGCTCAATGGAAACCCTGGAGAAGATCCGTCGTCTCATATTATGACTTATCATTTATGATTTTCATCAAATTCCCTGAATGGTGATTCTGTTCGACTTAGTCTTTTCCAGCATACCCTCACAGGTCCGACAAAAAAATGGCACATTGAATTACCTAGAGCTTCTTTTGATAATTTCATAGCCCTAGCTATTGTCTTTTTGACTCATTTCCATTTACCCATTAGATATGAAACTGGAACAAAAATCTTGACTAATTTCAAACAGAATAATGCTACTCACATTTCTGATCATATTCATGAGTGGCGTTGTCATCGTCGAATGGTTAAAACCTTTGTTCCAGATCAACTCCTTTCTGAATGGTTCATTAAGTCCCTATTACCATCTATAACTGAGGATGTGGCTAAGGGTGGCATCATCACAGAAGAGAAAGTTATCACTCGTGCCCAATATTTAGACTTTTTTATACTCAGTCTGGCACGCTCCATGAAAAAATTCCTAACGCGCCAATATCTAATTTCAATGTTCCTCCTCAATTAAAGGACTCTCATGCCAGAGACGAATTTATAGGCACTGCAAGCACACACCACCCTACTGCATCTGAGCCTGCTCCTACTTCCAAAATTAATGCCGTGTCATTTGATAAAGGAAAAGATGTGAAGCAACCAGGAAGTAAGAAAAAGGGGAAATCAAAGAAAAAGAAAACTTCTAACCCGCAGGAAAGATCATTTGATCAACCATCTAGACCTCGGAAACCTCGTTATCCATGCATAATATGTAATGAGGAACAATTTTTCAGGGATTTTCCTTGCCACGCTAGAGTCTCAAAAATCATCAAGACTTCTCATGCGTCAGCTGTGTTGATAGACCCATTTCCAAATCCGGACACAAATATGGTTGCTATGGATCCAGCTCCTAGTTCCCAAGTGTTAATGTTATCTGTCACAAAACCTTCAACACATATTTTGGTGTCGATGCGAAATAAATATTATGGTAGTCAGGCCACTGATCAACCTACTACCTCTACAATTAATCCATCTACAGAATTAGTACCACCTACTGTTATTCCTGAATTGACAATCAACCCACCAAAGGGCGTAATTCATAAATCGACATATAATCCTTGAGAAAGAGCTGCAAAAAATTATAATATATTGAATACTAGGCTTAATCCCCTTGAACTTGTCTGCTCTTTAGGTATTACAAAATTGTCCCTCCCAAAAATAGGCTTTGTTGTTGGCCATTGGTGGAATTGATCCGACTGATTCTAATCTTTTCGTCTTTAATTAGACGGGATATGTTCCGCAACTACCAGCAGAATTGGCATTCTCCATACAAGTAAATGTTCTTAATCACCTTTTTCATCGCACTATTATTGATGAGGGAGCATCTACATGCATTATGTCTCTAAATTTTTGTAAGTCACTTGGCTCGCCATGCTTATCAGAATCATCAACAACGTTGAAGGCATTTGATGGACGTACATATAAACCTTGTGGTATTATTAATAACCTTCATGTTGAACTAGGGGGAAAAATAGTGAATATTGATGTTGAGGTTGTTGACGGACCCCTTTACTATAATATTTTACTTGGAAGGAAATGAGTATATGCGATGACTGCTATTGTTTCTACATATTTTAGAATGATTTCATTTCCACATAAAGGTACAATCATAGTCATTAATCAACTATCCTTCTTTTCCTCTGCTTCGCAGGTAACTGGAAATGTTCTGTTCATTCACATAACCCAACTAGAACTTCAAAACATTGGTGTAGGACTCTTAAAGGATTCCACTCTCATGGGAACATTTACATTACTGCCACCTACGACGCCAACAGAAATTGCAAGTATAGAGACTTTCTACATGATCTCTTCCACTCTATCTGGCTTAAGGGAGAGTATGGGTGATTTTGATATTTCTACATTGGATGAGTTTCTACTGCCCAACCCTATTGAGCTGGCATAGCAATCAATCTATCTAACTTGGGCGACAAATCCAAAATTAATGTCACTGAGTGTTTTGGTTGATCGTTCCTTAGATTTTGGTACTCCATCTGATCCATTTTCCTCAATGTTCTTGATAGATGAGAATATTTTGGAAGCCATGATGTCAGAGGGAGAACCACAGGAAGATTATTTTCATCATTCCCATATTCCTGATTATGAAGAAAATAATCTTAGTGAACTATATCACCCATCCATCAAAAATTTCTTTTCGAATTATTTTCTCATTAATGCAATCGATTCTGAGTGAAATCTATCAAATATTGAAGAAACCATTTCTATCAATATTTTGACCAAACCTGGCATTGTATAAAATATTCATGTTGTTGTATCTTGTTCTCCATTAGAACTCGAATCATATCATTCTCTCTTTCGTGAATTTCGTGACATATTTGCTTGTTCTTACGAGGAAATGCCAGGCATAGATACTAGTATAGTTGAACACACTATTAATATGTATCCTGATGTCAAACTGGTGCGTCAACGACTTCATCCTGTTCATCTAAAGAAATTTGTTGCCATCAAAGTAGAAGTTGAAAAAATTTTGTGTGCTAGTTTCATTTACCCTATTCTGCTAACTGAGTGGGTTTCCAATATTTTTCCTATCATGAAAAAGCAAGGAACCATTAGGGTGTGCGTCGATTATTGGGATTTCAATCATTCTTGTCCAAAAGACAACTATCCTACTCCCTTTATCGACCATATTATTGACGATTATGCTGGATGTGAAATCTTTTCATTCATGAATGGATTTTCCAGCTATAATCAAATCAATATCCACCCAAATTATCAACATAAGACAACATTCATCTGTCCTTGGGGCACATTCGCTTATAGGAAAATTCCATTCGGTTTAAAAAATGCTAGGGAAAATTTTCAGAGAGCAATGGATTATGCTTTCAACGACATCAAGTACATTGTTCAACCATATATAGATGATTTACCAGTGCATTCACAAAATCAAACTAATCACCCAATGCATTTGAGATCCATTTTCTTACGCTACCGACACTACAAAATACGCCTCAATCCGCATAATTGTGTGTTTTGTGTTGATTCTGGTCATTTTCTTGGATTTGTAGTCTCAAAAGAAGGGATTCGAATCAACCCTTTGAAGGTTTAGGCCATTCTTGATTTGCCTACACCGTCAAACTTACTTCAGATACCAAAATTCAAGGAAAGTAAAAATTCCTAAGGAAGTTCATTCCAAATTACGCCGAAATGGCTAAAGGATTTACTTGACTCTTGAAAAAGGGGGTTCCCTTCCATTGGGACCGAGTTGTGCAAGCTTCTTTTGATGTTGTCAAGGACACTCTTGTCCGAGCGTCATTAATGTATCCTCATAATTATCAAAATTATTATTTTCTATATATCACCGCGGCTGAAACGACCATTGCTATGGTATTGGTCCAAGTAGAAGATAGAATTTAACATCCGATTTATTATTTGAGTCATAATCTAAATGATACGGAAGTTAAGTACTCATATGTAGAAAATCTTGCCTTGGCAGCTGTTCAAGCTGTCCAAAGATTTCACCATTATATCTTGCTTCGAAAAACAATAATAGTTTCAGAATGCAACCCCATGACTTATATCTTATCACATCAATATTGTTGGGTGTGGAGCCTGATTATCTTGTTTACTTTATATCACAACATTGGAACCCTGTACCTTAAATGGGGCGGCAACGCCGCCCATAATTAATCGCTGCCGTGGGGGGTCCAGGGGGGGCGACAACGACTTTATGGAGCCCCTCTCTTTGTATGAGGGTATTGTATTACGGCTGTGTATTATATGTGTATTCTCTGAGAAGGAAATAGATAAGTAAGATTGTGAGAGAGAACAAAAGATATTACACTGGATCTTTTGTAGGTTTTGTCTCTTCATTTTGCTGGATAATAGAAAGGAAGGACTGGCTGTTCGGGGTGGACGTAGCCCAAACTGGGTGAACCACGTATATCTGTGTCTCTCTGGTTTTATGTGTTTTGTGTGTTTATATTTTCCTCATATTTTATGTGTTTCATTGCTCCTTAATATATAATTTTCTAACAACTGGTATCAGAGCCGAAGGTATATTTGGCTGATAAACTCGCAGGAAAGAAGGGTTCCTGGTTTGAGTGGGAGCAATGGCGAAAGATGGTAAGTTTAGGGTCGAGAAATTTAATGGCAAAAACTTCCCTCCGTGGAAGATGCAGATGGAAGATTATCTGTATTAGAAATATTTGTACCTACCGTTGCTCGGTGAAACAAAGAAGCTAATGGCCATGATAGACACAGAATGGAACATTCTCGATAGAAAGGCACTCGAAACAGTACGGTTGTGCCTTGCGGTGTCAGTTTCCTTCAATATTTCGAAGGAAACAAAAAAAAAGGGTTTTATGCAGACGTTAGCGAAAATATATGAAAAATCCTCGGCCTCAAACAAGGTATTTCTTATGAAAAGATTATTTAATATGAAGATGTCGGAAGGTGGATCTGTTGCAGACCATTTAAATGATTTTAATACAGTTACTAGTTAGTTAAGTTCTATAGGGGTAAACTTTGATGATGAAGTTAGAGCTCTGTTATTCTTGTGCTCATTGCTAGAGAGTTGGAATGTTTTATTAATGGCCATTAGTAACTCTGCCTCTGGATCTAGTACTTTAAAGTTTGATGATGTTGTCGGTGCTATCCTTAGCGAGGAAATGCGACAGAAAAGCTCCGGTGAGACATCGGGTAATGCTTTGAGTGCAGAGTCTAGGGGAAGGAGAATGGAAAGAGGAAAGAGCTCGGGATATCGTAGTAAATCAAGGAAAGGTATATCCAAGTCCAGATCGGGGATAGTGTGCTGGAAATGTGGATAGAAAGGACACCTAAAGAAAGACTGTAGATCTCGAAAGGGAAAAGAAGGAGATGTGCAACAAGAAAACAATCATGAAGCAAATGTGACAGGTGATGTGTTACAATATTATTTGATTCTTTCTTTTGAAAATGTTACTGATTCCTGGGTAGTATATTCAGGGGCCTCATTCCATGCCACACCTGATAAGAAATGTTTTCATGACTATGTTCAAGGAGATTTTGGACAAGTCTGTTTGGGTGATGATAAACCCTGTAAAATTGTTGGAATGGCTAAGGTTCTTATAAAATAGAAGAATGGAAACCAATTTCTATTAAAGGAGGTAAGGCATGTTCCAGATCTAAAGAAAAATATGATTTCAATAGGGCACTTAAGCGGTGAAGGTTGTGTGACAACTTTCATAGATAAAACTTGGAAGGTCACCAAAGGAGCCCTGGTAATAGCAAAAGGAGAAAAGGTTGGTACATTGTATTTATGCAATGGTATTTCTAACTCTGTTAATGCTTTAACTTCCAAAGGAGCATATGCAACATTATGGCATCATAGGCCCGGACACATGAGTGAGAAGGGGATGAAGATTCTTCACTCAATAAATTTGTTGCCAAGTTTGAAGAATGTTGATTTGTATTTCTGTGAAAATTGCATTTATGGAAAACAAAAGAGAGTCAGATTTCTCAGAGTTGGGAAAGAAAAGAAGAGTGAAACATTGGAGCTTGTGCATACAGATGTATGGGGACCTACTCAGGTATCATCTCTTGGTGGATCTCGCTATTATGTTACGTTTATTGATGATGCAACTAGAAAAACTTGGATTTATTGTATTTAAAATAAATCTGATGTATTCGATACTTTCAAGAAATGGAAAGCTTTGGTTGAGATTGAGACAATAAAGAAGTTGAAGTGTCTCAGATTAGACAATGGAGGTGAATATTGCAGCAAAGAGTTTGATAGGTACTATTCAGAGAATGGAATTCGTAGAGAGAAGACAGTTCCAAGAACACCACAAGAAAATGGTGTGTCAAAAAAGATGAACAGAACAATCATGGAGCATGCAAGGTGCATGAGATTGCATGCAATATTTCCTTTACAATTTTGGGCAGATGTTGTAGATACTACTGTTTAACTAATAAACAAAGGGCCTTCAAGTTCCTTGGATGGTGGTATTCCAGAGGAAGCATGGACAGGTAAAAAGGTAAATTACTCCTTTTTAAAGCCTTTTGGTTGTGAGGCCTGTGTCCATATTAATAAAGAAAATAGAACAAAGCTTGAGGCAAAATCAAAGAAATGTACCTTTATTGGATATGGTGTTAATGATTTTGGTTAACGCCTATATGATTATAAAAATCACAAAATCATTAGGAGAAGAGATGTAATATTCAATGAAAAGGTCTTGTATAAGAATTAGTTGCAGGAAAATAAACAGGAAAAAGAAAGAAAGGAATACATGGCTCTTGATGAGATAACTGAAAAAGTAAAGGTGCCTGAAAATAATAATAATCAACAACCACAGCAGCAACAACCACCATAACAGCAACAGGCACCTCAAACACCTGAAAGTGGTGTTAATAGATCTACCAGGATAAGTAGACCCCCTCAACGATACTCTCCTTCATTATATTATTTATTATGGACTAATTCTGGTGAACCCGAATGTTATGAAGAAGCAATACAGGTTGAAAGTAGGAAGAAGTGGGAGCTAGCCATGGATAAAGAGATGGACTCCTTAATGCATAACGAGACTTGGGACTTAGTCAGGTTTCCTACAGGTAAAACTACATTGCAGAATAAATGGGTTTACAGGATGAAGGAAGAAGATGGAGGAAAACATAGGTACAAAGCTAGACATGTGGTGAAGGGGTTTGCACAGAAGAAAGGTATTGATTTTGATGAAATATTTTCTCTTGTTTTTAAGATGACTTCAATCAGAACTATTTTAAGTCTTGTAGCAATGAAATATTTACATCTTGAACAGTTAGATGTAAAGATAGAATTTCTCCATGGAGATTTGGAGGAAGAGATATACATGCAGCAACCAGAAGGATATGAGGTCAAAGGGAAAGAAAAATTAGTGTGCAGGTTAAATAAGAGCTTGTATGGCTTAAAATAGGCTTAGAGGCAGTGGTATCTAAAATTTTTCAAGTTTATGTTTGAACAAGGTTATACTAGATGTCACTCTGATCATTGTGTTTATCTGAAAAAGAAAAATGATGGCAGCTATATTATATTGTTATTGTATGTAGATGACATGCTTGTTGCAGGGTCTAACATGCAAGAAATAAATGTGCTCAAACAAAAATTGGCAAATTCATTTGCAATGAAGGATTTGGGAGCTGAAAAACAGATCCTTGGTTTGAGAATAACCAGAGATAGGAAAAATCAAAAATTAACACTGTCTCAGAATGAGTACATACAAAAGGTGTTGAAAAGATTTAATATGCACAATGAAAAACCAGTTAGTACACATTTTGCTAGCCATTTCAAACTTAGTAAGGAGATGTGCCCAAAGACCCAAGAAGACATGGATTATATGTCTAAAGTTCCATATGCATCAACAGTTGGAAGCTTAATGTATGCAATGGTCTGCACAAGGCTTGATATTGCACATGCAGTGGGAGTTGTAAGCAGGTACATGAATAATCCAGGAAAAGAACATTGGATGGCTATAAAATGGATTCTCATATATTTGAGAGGTACCACAAATCAAGAATTATGCTTTGGTGGTTCAAAGATTGCTCTACAGGGATATGTTGATGCAGATATGGCAGGTGACAGAGATAACAAGAGGAGCACTACAGGATATGTATTTACTGTAGGTGGAACAACTGTCAGTTGGGTTTCAAAAATCCAAAGTGTTGTTGCACTTTCAACAACAGAAGTAGAGTATGTCGCTGCTACAGAGGCTAGTAAAGAAATCATTTGGTTACAAAGGTTTATGGATGAATTGGGTAAGAAGCATGATATGGGCACATTATACAGTGATAGTCAAAGTGCCATTCATCTTGCAAATAACTCAGTGTTTCATTCCAGGACTAAACACATACATCTCAAGTACCATTTCATACGGTCAGTATTGGAAGATGGAGAGTTGAAGCTGGAAAAGATACACACTAGCCAGAATCCTACAGATATGCTAACAAAAGTTGTAACCAGGGAGAAACTGAGGATGTGCTCAGTTTCAATTGGTCTTCAAGGATGACGATGAAGATGAGTAACAACCAGGTCCAAAGAGGAGTCATTGTCCAGCAAATGAAGTAGCGGTGGAGTTGCTATAATTAGTCTCCAAGTGGGAGATTATTGGGTGTGGAGCCTGATTATCTTGTTTAATTTGTATCACAGAATTGGAACCCTGTACCTTAAATGGGGCGGCAACGCTGCCCATAATTAATCGTTGCCGTGGGGGGTCTAGGGGGGGGTGGCAGAAAATTTATGGAGCCCCCCCCTAGCGGGGGGTTTTGGGGGCAGTGCCCCCAAAGCTAAAAACAGATGTAAAATTGCCTTATAAAAGTATAGTAATTTCTAGTCAATTAGGGTCGTTCATTAGGCAGATGATCTGACGGTATAAGTTATGTTTAGTTTAGGGTTTTTTTGTCCTAGAAGGCAACCCATCTTTTTGTATGAGGGTATTGTATTGTGGTTGTGTATTATATGTGTATTCTCTGAGCGGGAAATATATAAGCGAGACTATGAGAGAGAACAGAAGATATTACAACGGATCTGCTGTAGGTTTTGTCTCTTCATTTTGATGGATAATAGAAAGGAAGGACTGGCTGTTCAGGGTGGACGTAGCCCAAATTGGGTGAACCACATATATCTATGTCTCTCTGGTTTTATGTGTTTTGTGTGCTTATATTTTCTGCATATTTTATGTGTTGCATTGCTCCATAATATATAATTTTCTAACAAATTTATGGGGGGGAAATATTCAAAATGGATTGTCATTTTGCATGAATTTGATTTGGAATTTATCAAATCCAAATCAAAGAAGTCTTTAGTTTTGGCTAAGCCTCTATGAGCTTCCCTCTGATAGTACTGAAACTACGTCGAAACCATCAATTCCAGATGAGTCTCTATTTCTGATCAGATCATCTGATCCTTGGTATGGGGATTTCATCATTTATCTCCAAACCCAAAATTTTAGACCTAATACCTCCCACTCTAAACAACGACGTATTCGATACCAAGCCAAAGATTATCTGATCGTCGGCGATACACTTTATCATCATGGTGTCGATACCATTTTAAGGAGGTGCCTCACTCATGAGGAGGCCGAAAATGTGATAAAGGATTGTCATGCTGGGGCTTGTGGTGGAAATTTATCTGGATATGCTACCACACAGAAGATACTCTGCGCCAGTTACTTTTGGCCTACTATTTTTCGAGACTGCATCCTCGCAGTCAGAAGTTGTCATGCAT
This sequence comes from Pinus albicaulis, assembly GCA_034641835.2. Taxonomy (NCBI): domain Eukaryota; kingdom Viridiplantae; phylum Streptophyta; class Pinopsida; order Pinales; family Pinaceae; genus Pinus; species Pinus albicaulis. Next base: position 779,819,635 of record CM076582.1, read on the forward strand.
GCCAGATTTTTTATCGTACGATCCGCAAACCGCCAGCGCCAATGCATCCTGTTGTCTCTACTGGACCATTTACGAAAAGGGGTATTGACTTCATGACCTTTAACCCTCCTTCGTCTGAGGGGCATGGTTATATTATTGTCACAGTTGACTATTTTACCAAATGGGTCGAAACGATGCCTACATTAAACAACACAGGACAAACAGCTACATTGTTTTTCTTCAACCATGTTATTGCATGGTTTGGGGTCCCACAGGCTATATTTCCAGATCATGGGAAGAATTTTCGCAACGAGATGATGTCTGAATTGAATTCCAAGTTCGGATTGTCACAGATAATTCTACTCCTTATTATCAACAATCAAATGGACAAGTTGAGGCTATTAACAAAATTCTTAAATGAATGCTTCAACGAATGATAGGAGTTCATAAAGGGAACTTGAATTTTATCCTGTACTCCACCTTGTGGGCGTATCGAACCTCAGTGAGAAACGTGACTGGATTTACTCATTTTCAATTAGTGTATGGTCTGGCATCTATCTCACCAATCCAATGCAAAATATCATCGTTAAAACTCGCAATAGACTTGTTACCTGACACCTAAGAAGAAGAAGTGTGCCTCCTTAACCTCATCCATATTGATGAAATGTGTCGTGAAGCCCAATTGGCCAATGAAGCACATAAGAGACGTATAAAGGTGCAATACGAAAAAAATGTCCAGCCTCACATTTTCTCAGAGGGCGACTTGGTCCTTCTTTACAGTCAAGAAGTTGATGTAATAAGTATAGGAAAATTTGAGCCATTATGGCATGGCCCCTATATTTTCAAAAGAGCTCTTGCTAAGGTTGCCTATGAGTTAGTTGATTATGATGGAATTTCGTTGGCGCAGCCTAGAAATGGGTTGTATTTGAAATTTTACTATGCTTAATCATGAGCGTAGTAATTTTTTGTATTATATTGTAAATATATGCTTTTGATTTGCATTCAGTATCTTAATTTGTTTTTAGAGTTTTCTTGACGTTAGTAATCTGGTTTACATTTCATCGCAGATGTCTGAATCTTCGGAACCATTTGTTGGATGTGATGATGGTGCTAGTTGTAGTATGCAAAATATATCCTCTGTAGTGTGGGCCATATTCGCTCCGAACGATGAGTTAGTGAGTTTTCAAGGGATTTGTATTGGTAGATCAAAAAAAAATATCGTTGAGTATAGCGTGTTGATTGAACTTATCTCTAATGCCATTTCATTTGGTATTAACCACATCATCATAAGGTTAGGCTCACAACTTATGGTATTACAACTCACTAGTATTTATACTGTTAGAAATCCAACACTTCTTAGATTGTTCCTAAGAGTTTGACTTTTGGAAAGAAATTTTGATTTTATTAAATATCAACACATTTCCAGAAATTTGAACACATTGACTGATTCATTAGCTAATCAAGTTTTAGATAGGCATTTTCAAAATATGTAAGGAAAACATTCACATGATTGAATAAGATTGCACAATAAACATAGAAAAACTCTGAAATCATATAGATAGAGAGTTATAAGTTTTTACAAAATTTGTGCCCAAGACACATTGGTCATATGACCTCAAAATGTATGAAAAATGTCATAAGTAAACTAGTGGTGCTCATGGTAACATGCTATAGATCTAGCTATCCTATGAAGTAACCGCATCCAACGGTTAGGAATCCCAATAGTGTGTCATTGCAGTTGCATAGGAAGATCTTCGATCCGGAAATCCAAAATCCCAAAGGTCAAGCCTTCTATGTGCTGCTGAAGCTCAGTCAGAGTCTTAGCCATATCAAGATCCTGAAGGACTGCTCTCCTAACAACCCTCTCTCCTGGCACATCTGCTTTGCACTCCAATTACACTACTAGTTGAACATGACCAACATCTGAATTACATCAAAAATTTAGTTTAGTCTTGGGAAGAAATAAAAAATACAAAAAAAAATTATAAACCTTAGGAAAATAAAAATAAAAATGGTCAAAAAATTCTTACCTATTGCACCCCACTGAGCACCTTCTAGTAATGCTAAATCTAGATTTCCTCGAAAATTAACGCCTGCATATGCATACTCATCGATGGCGACAATATGTCGCTGGAACTAGGTGAAGAATGCAGTAGAGAACACAATAGTCAATTGGCCTGCATGCTGACCCATGAGTTCTACCCATCTCTGCATTCGAGGATCTCTAGGACTAGCTATATCTAGTGTCACATGTTATGACTGCATCAGTGGAATCTGTTCCAAGGAAAAGATATAATGATAGAAGCATAACTGAAATTCTTCTTCCTTCCTCCCTTTGCTTTATTCATTTGTTCCTTTATCTGAGATAGAACAGCTTCAGACCAGTTGAATATTGTTGGCTCCATATGCTCTAGCGCATACTCCATATACGATCTTTTCACTACATGTAGTGTAACGGTGCTAGAAAGTTTAGTGATCGTGAAAAGGATAGTTCTCAAAGGAAAATCTCTGACATCCTGGATGTTTATTTTTCCATATTTTCTATGTTCTTTCCCTGGATAGAAATACTGCAGAATATAATCCCTCACTCTCTCTCCTCCAATGGTAGACCCTGAGAGTGAAATGAGCAAACCTCTCCAAGAAAAACCTGTGAGAAAATACACATCCTCAACTATTATGGGAACCACTTGGTTCTTAATATAAAATGCATATATCGTCGGATCCCATGCTCAAACTAAGAACTCCAAGAGTTCTATTTGTTGCCTCGTCTCGAACAATTTGAAGTACTTAAGTAGTCCACATTTTCTTAGGGCTCTTATGGTACCCGGATCATTCAATGAAATCATATCTTGTTCTTCAAGTTCTCTTTCCCTCCATGTAATCATCATTATAATCCGATGGAAACCTGAAATACAACCATAAAATCCATTATATTCCATTCATTGCAAAAAAATAGGTAAATTTTGGTCATAATTAGAAAATAAAAAACTTAAACTATGCCCAATGCACTCCCTGACAAGAGACAGTGCTTGCACATGCAAGTACACTTCACTATACCTGCTATGCAATGCAGGTTTCAACATTCAGGGGTGCATTGCCCTCATTTTGGGCAGAATTTACCCTAGGGGCCTTAAAACCCTAAAAATTTGCAGAAATTTGAAATGAAATGAATTCTAAATGAAAGAGGAGGTTCATGGCACTAACCTGGATCAAAATATGATGAAATCCATCCAAAGAAATGATCGCAATCAGCAGCTAAAGTTCGGGGGAAAAATTAGGTTCAGAGCTCCAAAATACAAATTGTAACTATGGAATTGTAAAAATGAATAGTGAAACTACTTTTAACTAGTCATTTAATTATTTTCAAGTTAAATTTATTGCTATGAATATAGCTTTATTATGTTTTTATCATGAAACAGGTATTTTTAATCCATTTGATGTTGTTCTGAACAGGAAATACAATTGATGAATAGATTAGTCGTGCAAATTTATTTCAAAGAATGACTTGACCACAAAGCATACTTTTTCTCCTTATTTTTCAAGCTTTGTTAAAAATGAAAAAGGATTTGAAGCACACTTTTCTCTTTTTCGAGCTTTGATAACAATGGAAAATGAATCCCTGGAGTCTTCTTTCAACTCTTTTCATACTCCGATAATGTGAAAATATTTCCAAGCACTTGTCTCTTCGAACTCGTAAAAGTAAATGAATTGAAATCTACTTAGTATAAGTTTAATCCTTTTCCAGACTGAGAGAGATTATTTATGAAAAAGGAATACCTTGGTTAAACATGACCAAAGAGGTTCTCTTAGATATTATTTTACACTTTTTTGGATCTGAGTGACAAATTTATGAAAAAGTACTTATGGAGTTTTCTTTTGTCATCTTTTTCAAACTCTCTAAATATGAAAAAGGACCGAGCTATCACTGTCGTTAAGCTCGTTAAAACATAAAATAGCGATGGGCTTGTCGATCATGGAAAGAATCGAGTTTCATTCATTTATCGACTCATTAAATTATTAAATAGCGATATATTATTCGCCCGAAGGGTCAAATTATATATCAAGAAAATGTTACCCTCCTCAAGCTTGTTAAAAAATAAAGAGGTACTGGTCGACAAATGACCGGGGAAAATTTCAGAAAAGTGAGAAAAATTTATTTATGGTAGCAAGTCACTCTTGAACATGACACTTCCTTCAGTCCATGTCCGTGACTGTTTGGGTTGGGTAATCATCTTGACAGTTCATTCATACCTATGGTTCATTATACCTTCACTTCAGTTTTGGGTCAATGCTGCCAACTCATCACAGTGTCGCTGATATGTTCAAGAGAAGTCATCTAGTGAATAAATTCATCCTTCTACAATACTTGTAAACCTTCATTCGCATGACCATCATCCCTGAAAATTTCTATATCAAGTCATACCTTTGTCTCCGAAATCAGTAACTCCCATTTTGCAATAAGGTGAGTTCCCGTTGACAATGAATCAATATCTAGGAAGTTCACTTAGAAACATCAGATTCCAGTACCATGAGGCTTGTTCTAGCATCAACAAGATCCTCGCTTCTGGACCTTTGACCGAATATTTTGTTTGGCGTTCGACATCAAATCATCGTGATATGTATTGTTACATGTTCTCTATCATTATAATATACATATAGTTGGGGGGTTTCAGCTATTTCTTTCCCCATTACATATTGTGTTGATATGTGTGCTTGATTATTTTTTTATGTGCGCATGTGACTGCTTCTATTTCCGCATATTGATGATCAATTGTAGAAGAGGTTAGGTATTATGCATGAAGCTTAAATAGTGTGTAATCAAGATAATGTCGGTGAATAATTCAACTATTATTCAAATTTCTACATGGTATCGGAGCAGAGAATTGATCATCGGGATCTATTACAGTGATTACAATTATTTCGGTGAAATGATGCATGTGCAGACGGTGCCTGCGGATCCATCATTTTCTTTGAAAGGTATATCTCATGCACGTAGAGGTGATCTGCATTCAGAAATACTTTGTTCTCCTGAGATCCAGCGTTGAGTTTTGAGCTTGGAGTTAATTTTACGAGTTTGTTTTCAGGTGAAGTTGAAATGTATTTCGACGGTTTGCGGCTAGAATATGCCCTTGAGGCGGTTCGAATTATGTTTCATGGAAGAAGAGACGAATGGAGGCGGTAGTAGATAGCAGTGAAGGAGACATATCTTTGAGATCCAAAGTCCCTCAAATCTTGCTCCGGAGTTGAGGCTTGGCAAAAGAAGATGGCGAAATGTCGAAGGATTCTGTTGAAGGGCGTGAAGGATCACTTTGTATCCAGCCTGCATGGAAAAGCTTATCCATACTTGATGTGGAAAGCGTTGACAGATATATTCCAGAGCAAGAGCGACCAGAGGAAGTTGGCACTCAAGGATAAACTCGGAAACATTAAGATGAAGAAAGGCGACAGTATCGCCAAGTACCTCACGAAGTTCACTCAATGCAGAGATGAGCTGGGAAGTGTGGGGGTGACTGTCGATGATGAGGACTTGGTGGACCTGGCTCTCCTTGGTCTTCCGAAGATTTGGCATTCCTATCAGGACTCTGTCAATGGTCGGGAGAAGTTTCCGGGACAGGAGCGACTTTGATCGGATCTCATGCAAGAGGAGATAAGATGGACTACCAGGGACGGATCTTCATCAAAGGCATCTGATGAAGAAAATTGCGCTTTGGCTGCCAAAGAAAAGAAGGGGAAGAGCAAGAAATCTTCTCAGTCTGGTGCGACACGAAGTTCACTCAATGCATAGATGAGCTGGGAAGTGTGGGGGTGACTGTCGATGATGAGGACTTGGTGGACCTGGCTCTCCTTGGTCTTCCGAAGAGTTGGCATTCCTATCAGGACTCTGTCAATGGTCGGGAGAAGTTGCCGGGATGGGAGCGACTTTGGTCGGATCTCATGCAAGAGGAGATAAGGCAGAATACCAGGGACGGATCTTCATCAAAGGCATATGATGAAGAAAATTGTGCTTTGGCTACCAAAGAAAAGAAGGGGAAGAGCAAGAAATCTTCTCAGTCTGGTGCGAATGGCAAGAAGCAAGACATGTTCAAGGTGAAGTGCTTTCACTGTCACCAACACGGACATTATGCCACAAATTGTCCGTAGAAGAAGAAAAATAAGAAGGCTGCTGGATCTGCAGCGGGAGAGGCATTGGCCTCCCAGTTTGAGCTGGATTTTTCACTGATCGCATGCTTGGTTTCAAGTGTGATGGGATCAGTATGGTTCTTGGACAGTGGTGCGTCATTTCACATGACCGTAGATCGAGATCTGTTTTCAGATCTGGAGGAAAAATATCTTGGAGTGCACATCGAGATGGGCGATGATGGTAGATACAGTGCGACCGATATCGGTACCATTTCCTTTGAGAGGGAGTCTGGTAAACCCTTCGTATTGAAGGAAGTATTGCATGTTCCAGGATTGATGAAGAATCTGATCTCTGTGGCGATGTTGGAAGACAAGGGGTATGTTGTGGTCTTCAGCGAGGGAAAGGCTTTCTTGCACAGTAAGACAACTGGAGAAACCTAGAAGATAGGGGTTCGAGTCAAGAACCTTTATCAGTTGCAAGTATATGGCTACGAAGCAATGGCATGCAAGGCAGAAGGAGTGGTGAGCTGGGATGATGGCGAGCTGTGGCACCGGAGATTGCGCCACCTTCACCATGGAGCTTTGAAGATACTGCAGCAGATTTCTACTGGGCTTCCTAAGGGCACTCTTGTGCAGTCAGATCAGTGCAAGGGGTGTACCCTAGGAAAATTTGTGAAAGCCACCTTTCACGAGAAGGATAGTCACGCCACGACGATCCTTGAGAGAATCCACACAAACGTGTGTGGACCTTTCTCAGTAGCTTCGACAACAAAGCACAAGTACTATGTGATCTTTGTTGATGATTTCTCTTGGAAGTGCTGGATCTTCTTCATGTAGAAGAAGAGCGAGACATACTCAAAGTTCTATGAGTTCAAGGCGCTGGTTGAGAAGGAATCGGGGAAGCATGTGAAGGCTCTTAGGAGCGACAATGGTGGTGAATTCATCTCTGCTGAATTCATGGACTTTTGCAGCGCAGAAGGATTTCGGAGAGAGCTCATAGCACCCCATAACCCACAGCAGAACGGGGTTGTTGAGCGGAAGAACAAAACGATCATGGGTGCTGCACAGGCGATGTTGCATGTTCAGGGCCTACCCCTTCACTTGCAAGCGGAGGCATGCAATACTGCAGTATATGTGCAGAACCATTGTCCTCACAAGATACTTGGCATGAGTACACCGGAGGAGGCATTTTCTGGAAAGAGGCCTGATATTTCCCATTTGAGGATTTTTGGCTCACCTGTCTACATGCATGTGACGAAGGATGCTAGAAACAAGCTGGATCCGACCGCAGAGGTTGGGATATTTGTGGGGTACACTGATACGCCCCACAACTATCGTGTGTATTTGCCAGAAAGTCGCAAGATTGTTGTGCAACGGGATATCAAATTTCAGGAGGAGAAAGCCATGCAGTGTTCACTTGAGAGGGAGCCACACTTGCATGCAGATGAGGAGCTATTAGTTCCTAAGGATGAGCTTCAGGATGTGGATCAGCCACATGAGGAAGTTCATGGAGCGGAAGAGACCACTCATGCAGCGCCAACCATCAGAGGGTGCAAGCGCACTACAGAAGCTGAGCGACTGGCTTAAGATGTAGATAAGTTTGTAGGAGCACCTACAGCACAGCGCAGACAAAAACAGTCACCGAACCGATACACTGGATACATGGCTCTTGTGAGAAAATGTGTCGTGACAGAGCCATCCTCTTTCGAGGAAGCTGTGGAGGACCCCGCATGGGTAGATGCCATGGTGGAAGAGTATGATTCGATTGTCAGTAATAGTGCATGGGAGATTGTCCCGTGACCGGAGGGGAAATCAATGGTGGGTTCGTGATGGATCTACAAAGTGAAGCAGGTGGATGACGGGAGTGTGGAGAAGTACAAGGCAAGATTTGTTGCCCATGGCTTCTCATAGATCGAGGGGATCGATTATGAGGAGACCTTTGCACCTGTCGCAAAGTACTCTTCCATACGGACGATCCTAGCTCTCTCAGCGCAGATGGGGTGGCACATCCATTAGATGGATGTGAAGACTATGCTCCTCAATGGATTCATTGAGGAGGAGGTGTACATAGAGCAGCCCGAAGGTTTCGAGATCTTCAGCAATGAGTCGCATGTGTGAAGACTCAAGAGAGCACTGTACGGGTTGAAGCAAGCACCTCGTGCTTGGTACACACGGATAGACAGTTATTTCACCGGACTTGGATTCTCCAATTGATGTGGATCCTAACCTGTACCAGATTGTGGTGGAGGGGAAGTTGCTGATCATTGTACTATATGTAGATGATCTGATTTTGACGGGTGATGAGCTGTTCATACTTTCATGCAAGGAGGATCTTGCTAGAGAGTTTGAGATGAAGGACTTGGGCCTCCTTCATTATTTCCTGGGATTGGAAATTTGGCGGCCGCGAGTGATGGGTATTTGTTTCTCGGGGGAAAGTATGCCTGGAGATGCTGGAGAAGTTCAACATGCAAGGCTGCAAGCCTGTTGACACTCCTCTTCCTGGTGGTTGGAGGAAGGAGGATGCTACTTCAGCGGAGGTAGTGGATGCCACTGTCTATCGACAGTTGGTGGGGTAGCTTATGTATCTGGTCAATACACGACCCGATATATGCTATGCTGTTAACCAGCTTTCGCAAGCTATGGTTAAGCCTACCAAGCTCTTATGGAAGGCAGGCAAGCATGTATTGCGTTATCTTAGAGGCACATCGGGATATGGCTTGTGGTACAGACAGGAGGATGAGGTGAAGCTATGTGGCTTCACGGATGCAGATTGGGCAGGGAGCCCAACGGACAGAAAGAGCACATCTGGAGGGATCTTTAGTATCGGGTCGACAGCAGTTTCTTGGTACAGCAGGAAGCAGAGATCCGTGGCACTCAGTTCAGCAGAGGCTGAGTATATGGCAGCAAGCTTGGCTGCATGCGAGGCCATATGGATGAGGAAGATCCTGGTCGGGTTGTTCGGGTCACACTTGGAGCCTACTGTGATTTATTGTGATAACCAGAGTTGCATTAAACTCTAGGCTAATCCAGTATTTCATGATAGATCCAAACACATCGACATCAGGTACCATCATATCAGAGATTGTGTGCAGCGGAGAATCATGTTACTTTCATACATTCCCACGGAGGATCAGGATGCTGACATCTTGACGAAGGCGCTCACCAGGAGCAAATTCGAATACCACAAAGGCAGGATAGGGGTTGCAGATAATCCATATCTTGTTGAGAGGGAGTGTTGAAAATGCAACAAGATGATGGATCTTAGTGAAATGAAGTCGCCTTCACTAAGTGGGCCCGCAGGCTATTTTTGGCGCAAAGTCTATTTTTAGACATATGGATCATGGTCTATGAGTTGCAGGATGCTATTTATGGATGATTGGTAGAGTTGGTAAAAATATATGGACCTCTATTTTTAGACATTAGGCGGTTTCTATTTTTAGACTGCCGGGCTAAAAATAGAACAGTCAAATATTATTAACCCTTAATAATATTTAGACTATAAACATTATCTTATCCTCTTGGAGCACTTCAGTTTGATGCTTGGATGTGGCACATGCAGCTGACAGAAGAAAATACGCTTTTCCTAAGGGTTAGTTGAGCTATTGCATGGTTGACTTCAGTTAGAACTCATGTGGCGGAGTTTGGTGGAGTTGATGAGACAATTGGTGGAGTTGTGTTCGGTTTAACTTAGTTGAACTAGTTGTATTTAGTCTAACTGATAAATACACTAGTGATGAGTGATGTGAATTAATTATTAATTAATTCACTAATTATTAACTCATAAATCAACTAAAGAATACATCAGTTAACTGCAATGCATGGACAGTTCAGTGGAGACGAGTGTTAGAGGTGGGTGAAAGGGTGAGTCTACTATCAGTTGTGACTATAGCTGTGCATGAGATTTGCACACACATTGATTGAGATTGCCAATGAGGATTGCACAATACAAGATAAGGGGATTCGAACTTGGATCTGATTCATTCTCATCTTGGATTGCGCAGTAGAGGCAGGCAGACTTGTGGAGGAGATTTGAACATGTGACTTGTTCATCTTCCGTGCTAGTTTGTGTGTAACTATTGGAGATAGTACTGAGTACTTGTGAGGAGTATTGTACTATGATTGTTACATGATTCTCTATCATTATATTATATGGATAGTTGGGGGTTTTCAGCTATTGCTTTCCCCATTACATACTGTGTTGATATGTGTGCTTGGTTATTGTTTTATGTGCGCATGTGACTGTTTCTATTTATGCATATTGATGATCAATTGTAGAAGAGGTTATGTATTATGCATGAAGCTTAAATAATGTGTAATCAGGATAATATCGGTGAATAATTCAGCTATTATTCAAATTTCTACACTGGTAAAGTGTTTGGCTTCGACCTCTACGATACAGAAGGTGGGTAAATACATATTGCAAGTTTCAACAATGTTTCTGATTCTTTCTTTGATAAAATCCAAGTTGGAAATATGTACATTGTCTCAAAAGGGAATATCAAAATGGCTAATAAACAATATAACCACTTAAACAATGAGTGGGAAATTTTGTTAAATGCTACATCTACCATAGATCATGTTGCCAACGAAAAAAGATCCAACCCAACAATGCATTTCAATATAAAATCAATCAATGATATCATAAAAACAAACATGAAATCCATTGTTGGTGTTCTTGGTATTGTCACTATAATTTCCAATCCATGCACCATACATAGAAAATACAGCTTAGAAGTTATGAAACAGACAGTAAATCTTCAAGACATGTCTGGATATAACATGGATGCAACCTTTTGGGGAGGTAATTTTGATGGAGTATCAAAAGAAATTTCCAGCTTATGTGCTACAGGAAATAATCCCATCATAGTAATCAAGTCCGCTCGTGTTCCTGAATTTAATGGGAAAAATATTGGTACTACAACAAGATCGATTATTCTTGAAGATCTTGACATCGAAGAGGCTAATATCCTAAAGTCATGGTTTAGAAAGGAAGGTTCCACTACAATTTCTACACCACTGACAAAAAGATATTCACCTTATTTTTGCCATCAACCAAAAAAAAATAACGATTGTCGATATTTACAATATCGAGTCCTCTAATATACCTGTATTCTACCAACTCAAGGGAACAATAACAAAAGTATGGATGGACAATTTGTACTACCTATCATGCCCATCTATTGTTGATAACAAAAAAAGCATGAAGAAACTTATTCCAAAGAATGCAAGCACATGGTATTGCCCTAAATGCAGCACCGAAGTAACTGATCGCGATTACAAATACTTACTAAATATAGATGTACAAGATCACACTGGTCAGTTGCTTTCAACAGTTTCTTTTGAAGACGCAGAATCTACAATTCTTGGAGTTAATGCAAAGGACTTCTATTTGTTATCCGAGGATCCTGATGTAATAAAGGAAATTGTCTCCAAAGCACTACGGACATATCACATCTTCACACTATCAATGAGGATAGAAACATTTAGAGACATACCACGCTTGAAATGTGTTATCATCAAAGAAGAAAGCTTGCAATTCTCAACAAAATGCAACAACATCATTCAAGCACTCAATAAAATCTCAATATCATACATAAATATGATTACAAGTACTTTTGCGTTATTTCTAATTTGTATTATCTTATATTAAAAATACGTTTATAAACCATATTCTTTTATACGCCTTTCCAAATAAATCTCTTATTCTTCACTCATATGTTTTCCAACAAAACATCTAATTGTATGTATTTTCATTTAAGGTAATTCACATTACTTTAACTTTTTCCCTGTTAACAAATCAACCAACTTTACACATTGCCTATCTAATTAAATTCATGTACATCTCTAAAATACTTGAATATAATCTCAAACATATTGTTATCAACACGTTACACATCTTATTATCTTCCTCTATAGCTACAACTAAAACTTACTTTCACACACATTGTCCTGACAATATATTAAAAAAATAAATTGTAAACTTCAATTTCTTTTTTCCCAATCCATACAATAACATGGTTGTTGTCTTTCCAACTAACATTGTCACTCCATATCTCTTTATTTCAGGTGCATTAACTTGTCAAAATAAACCAACTTTACAAATTAGATATCCAACTAAATTCGTGTACATCTCTAAAATACTTAAATATAATCTCAAACATATTGTTATCAACGCGTTACACATCTTATTATCTTCCTCTATAGCTATAAATTACTAAAACTTCCTTTCAAACACATTGTTATAATAATATATTAACAAAAATAAATTGTAAACTTCAATTTCCTTTTCCCCCTTCCATACAATAACATGGTTGTTGTCTTTCCAACTAACATTGTCACTCCATCTCTCTTTCATGTAGGTGCATTAACTTGTCGGAATGTCTACTACTTCTAATGATGAACACATGTGAAGATACTATGCGGAAAATAAAGAACAATGTCGACGTGAAGCTTATCATGCTAAAAAAGCCCTCAAAGATTTCCAAACAAACAAAAGGCAAAAGAAAACTCAAAATTCATCGTCAAGAACATACGATGGAAATTCACAATTTCCATCAAACAATTCTCGCTCCGAAATAAATTCTCTTTCCCAATTTACAAGTCGACCATCGTCTCAGCAAACAACTCTACCAAATTCATCCAAAGCTCATTCGCCACCAACCTCCATTCCACATGCTTTCAACAACGCTCATAATAATGATGCTCAAACAAATTCATCCATACCTCATTCAACCCCTCCCTCCATTACACATTCTTTCAAAAACGTTCATACTAATGATGCACAACGTGAATTCCGTGCAAGAATTGATAGGCTTGCACCTAAACACCATGCTCCATTTTTCTTGAATCCTATCCTGAAATCCATATCCGCATGTCGAACCAAATCTATTGTTGCTACAGCTGCATGTCTGAAAAAAACATTCATCGTTTCTCATTATCAAACAACATGAACCCTGGTCCTCAACCACTTGTCCTGGCTGCTCTTTCACAAATAGAAGAAATTATTACTGCTAGGGTTAACCCTATCCTCCAAGTAACACATGCACGTGGTGGCCAATATAAATACACTGGCCACACAATTTGCTGTCCACAAGACATTACAGAAATAACATGCATGTTGACACGACGTGTTGAAGACTTGGATATTTTAATCGTTGCCTATCAAAGTAATGACCATCAAGCTTATGATTGCATTGTAAGTAGACATCGAGTTCTCACCGCATTAGAATACAAATTGATGAATGATCCTTACTATAAGAATGCTTGAATTGATAACAATGTAGTAGCATCCTTACCAGAACTCCCAACCAATATCTCCTCATCCCTTCACCATTCCAATACCACAGATCCAACTACTCAAATGTCAATTAAAACACCAATTTGTCCCACTAAATATTCCGTAGACCAATACCCACACCATACATCATCATTCATTCCCACTATTCTTAATAGAAATATAGAAATCCAAGAAATACGACATTATTTACATGCATACAACCACCACTCTGCTACTACAATCCAATGGCCACCAATAAGCTTATCCCCAATCAATGAATACAACACAGAAGTTCTCCTCTCTATGGCTTTCCCAACCCTATTCCCCACAGGAGCTGCACTACCTAATCAACCAAGAATAAAGACAATGCAGTTACATGAGTACACACTTCATCTTCTGCATTACCACGATAACAGATTCGGCAAGCACCCTCGCTTTGGCTACTACATATACAATCTGATGATGCATCATCACAGTCAAGCAACAACATCCTTCTTTGTAAAATAAAAACATCAGAGATGGCTTCCCAACGTCAATCGAAGAATTGAACATCCAATTACAACAATTTCCAGACCACAAATTGGCAAAACAAGTGATGCGCTTCGGTAGCTCTTTACGTGGCACAAGATATTTTTGGCACAAAGCTAAAAGTGAACTAACAGACATGATATCTCAACTCAGCTTCTCGACGTTATTCTTCACATTAAGTGTAGTTGATACAAAATGGCTTGATCTTCATGCAATCATGTCAGGAATTCCACCTCCTCCTGTTGCAAAACAACACAAATGGAGGAATGATAACATTATCTCTAACCCCCACTTAACATCACTATATATGCACCACAAATTCACAATATTTCATGAAGTTATCTTGTAGAAACACTTCCAAACAAAATACTACTGGTACTGGTATGCACTCTACCACATTACTTTCATAATTCTCTATACATCAAACTCCTTCTAAATTTTCTAACAAAAATACATCCTTTGCAGATGTGAATGGGAACATAGAGGATCAGTGCACATCCATGGCTTCCTCTGGATACAAAATTCACCTGATATGGAAACTCTTAATTAGGATAACATAGAAGCAGTTGATAGTACTAAAAAATTCTTTGACAAATACATATCAGCTTGGAAGCCTCAGCTTTCTACAATTTCTAACCAATCAATTTCTCAAAAAAATGTAGAAGACCCTTGCTTATTGTCCACGTCAGATATTCTTAGAAACAATCCTTTTAATGATTATGTCCAACTTATCAATTGCATTGAGAGACACACAAAATGCACTAAAAACACATGCCTCAGAAAAAAGGCTCCTCATTCGAATGTCGATATAAAGCACCTTGGGAATTATATGCACATTCCTCCTTGTTCATTGACTCCAATGGCCAAAAAACATACACTCCTGCTCGCTATGATGATCGACTAAATACCCATAACCCTACCATCCTATCTATTTGGTGTGCAAATATTGATTTCCAACCATTACAATCAATCCATGCCGTTCAGAAATATACTGCGAAATATGCATCCAAAGCAGAAAAAAATCCGAAACATTCTATGACATGCTATGTAGAATTGTACTCGCTTCACCTAATGTTTACCCAGCAACATCTGCATTTTGAACATTCCTTGCATAAACTATTGTCGATCGTGACATAGGAGGACAAGAAACTTGTCATATGATAAAAAAATTACCACTAACATTGTGTAGTCGCTCCTTCTTCCCTTTAAATGTAAGCCAAAAAATCTATATGCGCCTTCCAGAGAAAAACACCACCACTCCTCCATCACCACACTTCATAGATACATACCTCCATCGACCATCTGCCTTAGAATCCACATCACTTATAGAAATAGCAAGATCATGATCATATGATCCCCGTCGTAAGACAAAAAAATGGAAACAAAGACCCGAACAAGCAATTCTTCGTATCATACCACGATATTCCTCAATACCATCCACAACTGAATATTCTTATGTTGACTTCTGTAGAGTTGAACTTATGCTTTACAAACCATTTTGCCATATTGCGAGTGACATAGGAAATTCTGCTGAAGAATTTATCAGAAATTGGCAAGCATTTCGTCCATTCTACAAACCTGGCATCAACACCGGACACTATCTGATATCGATCCTCCTGCAAATGATAACACAACTACTCAAGAATTCCATCCTCCAGAAACCATGGACCTAAACGAATGGGAATTACTCTCTCAGTTGTACCCTACAGACGAACTGCTCATAAATGACATTCAAATGGCTTGGTCTTCGTCGTTTTGATGACAACCATAACCTGGAATGATACAACTATCCTATTGCATCTCCAAAGGATGATCCAGGTGGAATAATCAGTACAGAGTGCAAGAGAGGCTTGAGTAAAAAGGCTCAAAAATCAAAATGTTCGGATTTCTCTCAAACCAAGTTCAAGTTGTAGATCTCGTAATGCTCAAATCCAACGGTGCGAGACGGCACTCGATTATGAGTCCGTATGAAGAAGTTATAAGCGGTTAAAGTTCCAGGTTGACTTGGTATCTGGGCAACTCTTAAAGAGGACACAAATTTGACTTTTTCCGGCCACCGGATTCGGCAACCTCGTCAGATTACGGCGAATTTGTGGGACCGTTAAATGCACTCCTTCGATCAAAAATTCGAAGGTTCAAAAAACAACATTTCGTTTTAATAACAAATAAAAACAAAAAAAATATATATATATATATGGGTGGTAGGCCACCAACCCCGCCACCCCATACAAATACGCATATTATTTAAAAATAAATGTTGTTGAGGGGCGGGTGAGCCCCACCACCCCCGCGGTCTCCCCGCGTAGCAACGGCCACACTAAATGGGGAAGAGGTTGTTAACTCCACCGCCATATATATATATATATTACACTTGGCGCTTTTTTCATACGGGGCCGAGCCGCCCAATATGGGTCCGGCCCCCACATCTACATCAACATCAAACGGACTTTTTAAAAATATAAAAGACGGTTCAGACCTTTGTGTTTTAAAATGTAACGCGGTTTAAACAATATCAAAACGAGTCGGCCTTTTTTATGGAGGGGTCGGGATTTGACCACCCGAGCCTCCTCCCAAACAAAGTGGATCCTTAACCATTATGCCAACGGTCTGCTTTGTAAATCCGCTCGCGATTTTTTATTTAAACTCGTCCTTTTACAAGTGCGCCAGGGCCATGTGGGAGCAGAGCGTGCACGGAATTTGAGTTTAATATTTTTTTAATTGCAGACTAGTGCGCCCAAGCAATGGAGCAGCGCACACAGAATTCAAGGAGATGTACCGATTTCCAAATTTATTATTTTTTTATTGCAGGTGCATGTGGAACCATGAGCCAGAAAAGAGGCAGGCGGAACCTTGATTGAGGCCAATTTTCAGGAGGGCGAAATTTTGACTTTGTCCAAATGGGAAAAATTTTATGTTTTTTCAAAGACTACTCGAGCGCCACGAGTCCGATGGCATGCTCGCTTTCTGTATCCGAGGTTTTGATTTTACGACCCACTTTTGGAAGTGGGTTATGTCGTGTCAGATTTGCACATGTGAGCGATCATGTTTTCACCTTTCTCGACGCCACAAGATTGATGGTGCTGATTCACCCGCAAATTTGCAAAAGCGGCTCTTCAACAAATGGCATCATGAGGTATATGATGTGTATTCCATGTACTTCTTCATTTATTTCTCTTTGAAATGCATTATGTCTTGCGAGATCCCGTTGATACATGAGTTGTAGGGATCTTGCTTTGTGTTGTTTTTGATGTTCTTTCGGCCCATGGATTTGTGTCATGTATGAGTCCCTTTCATGCCACATTGGCGGGATGCTCTTTTTCATATGTATATTGTTGAGATCCCTTGTTTGCCGGGATTGGCGGGATACTCTTATTTGCTACATGTTAGCTATGGTCATGCGATAGGAGTCTTTCTTTATGTATGAGAGTTCACGTAGTGGAACATCTCTTAAAGAAGTCAAGCCACTCCCTAGCGTGAGGGCAATTTTCCTTGTATGTCATAGGGAAACATATCCATGTACATCTCTTCTTACAACACATAATCACAGCGGCCTACACCATCTTGACACGAGGCCCGGAGATGTAGTCCCTCTCGACGAACTCCATCATCAAACGACATGTTCTTATGATTGTCGATCTTTGTTCATTTATGTTCCTCTTATTCTGAGCTACAATTGTTCATTTTAGTTCTTTAACGTCTTAAGTAAACGCAATTCTATTTATCACGAATTAAACGGTCTTGGTTAAAGAGTATCGAGATTTTACCCCTGGATCCAAGTGGGTATCGAGACGAGGTATTCTTGCCGATTAGATTGCAGGGCGTGAACAATGAACGCTTTGCGAAAGATGAGCCATGGAGAGTGTCAAGGACATGTATGAAACCATGCTCGGGGTGTCCGAGAAACGGACATATTGTACGAGGCGTACGAAAAACAAGCAGAGAACGAAGAATTGAAGACCCTCCTACACAAAGAGAAGGAGGACAAGCAACGATTCACGACTTCGGTTGCAAGCCACAAAAAAAAGCGTGGGAAGATTGGAAGCGCAACAATGAAATTTTGCAAGTAGATCATGATGCCTTGAAGGCATTCCTACATGAAGAGAAGGAGGAGAAGCAATAGTTGCAGCTCGATTTGCAAGCCACGATGCAGGCGTGGAAGATTTGAAACGCAACAACGAAACTCTTCGGAGAGATCATGATGCCTTAAAAGAATTCCTACGGAAAGAGAAGGAGGAGATGCGCAGAATGCAGCTTCGACTACAAACGTGTCGCAGAGCGATGAATGAAGTGAAGCGCGACGAAGGCTTACAACAGACTTTCTTCATACTGTTTCGCAATCAACACCTAAGGTAAATAGTGTTGATTTTTCTTCAGCTTTCTTCACATGATGTCATTTCGCTTGGAAGAGTGGAGATACCAATCACAATAGACTAGGCATGAGGCTCCTCACTAAAATGGGGTACAAAGGAGGAGGACTTGGCATTCATGGTCAAGGCATCATCGAACCTTTGAGGTTGTGCAACGACCTCGTTATGCAAGCTTTGGGGACGTAGGGCATGAAGGATGTTCGAAGGACATCAAGGGAAAACAGATAATGATGAACCCTCCAAGGAAGAGGAATGATAGGGACACTTCGCCATCGTTCCACGGTAGTGCTTGTTGCAGTGAAGTAACCGAGGCGAGCTCCCATCATCATTATGGCACCGGAGACCACCCTAGAAGGTATACTAAGTCTCATTATTCCAGAGTGCATTTTGATTACAAGAATGTCGATGACCATGGTCGTAAAATATGGCATCGTAAAACTTGTTATTTTTGTGGTTTAAATAACCATGTGATTTCTAAGTCTTTGGGAAAGAGAAATTGGCAAGCACAAAGGAGGAAGAGGCTACGAAAAGCCTTCTCCCCCAACATGAAAAGAAATCAATTAAGCGAGGTTTGGAGGAAAAAAGAAATTTTGCACCCATTGCGATCGAAGTGGCCACCAAAGAGCCACATGTTGGAAACTTCATCGAGCAAGCCGGCTCGTAAAGCCAAAGAGCTCGTGCATACACCGAGTTGAAAGAGTTGATCGACAAACGCAAGTTCGCCACATGGAAATGATCCACTCGTTTAATAAATGAGAAGTGGTTCTTCTAGATTGTTTTTTTTCTAGAGATGTTAAGCTTGTCATGGCCATGCTTGTAAGTCTTTTGTCGCATTTTTATTATGAAAGTGATGATGTGTTTCCATCACTCGTTTAAGCGACATGACATTTTTTTGGCCTTGTTTTATAAGTCGTGTGTTATATCTCTTTCATGTAAAAGTGATGATGTGTTGCCATCACTTTGAGATGCGACGATTATGTTTTGGTCATGTTGTATGAGTCGTCTGATGCATTTCTTTCATGTAAAAGTGATGAGGATTTTTGCCATCACTTCGAAATGCGACGATGATGACCGGTCTTGTAATTTTGTTGATGTATGATTTCCATTTCTTTTGTCAAGCTTGACCACCGAGTACATGTTATAAACTCGTGGCAAGTATGGAAACATCGCAGGGTCATTATTGGTCACATTGAGAATGTAATGTTCGTTGCAGCTTTAGCAGGTGTTGGCATTCCGATTTCGAAGGACGAAGTGAAGGAGTCTTTAAGGGATGCGCCCAGCAGACATTTTCATTTCAGCGAGTTGCGGGTGTTGGCTTTGCATCTCGATTCCGAAGTACGTGAGGTGAAGGAGTCTTCATGGGATGTGCCTTATCGATACATTTGCATTTGTAGCGTTGTGGTGTTGGCTTTGCATCTTGATTCGCAAGTACGTAAGGTGAAGGAGTCTTCGGGGGATGTGCCTTTTCAGACATTTGCATTTCAGCGATGCGGTGTGTTGGCTTTGCATCTCGATTCCAAAGTACGTGAGGTGAAGGAGTCTTCATGGGATGTGCCTTTTCATACATTTGCATTTCGGCGATTTGCGAGGTGTTGGCTTTGCATCTCAATTCTGAAGTCATGTGAGGTGAAGGAGTCTTCATGGGATGTGCCTTTTCATACATTTGCATTTCAACGCTATGCGGTGTTGGCTTTGCATCTTGAAGGAGTCTTCAAGGGATGTGCCTTTTCGGACATCACATTGTAGCGCTTGTATATGATGGCTTTGCATCTTGATTCCAAAGTACGCTCGAGTGAAGGAATCATATGGGGGATGCGCCTTTCCAACGACGACTTGCGTACGTTGATGATATGTAAAGCTTGATGCTTTTGGAGGACCAAAAGCTCCTCGGCTGAGGGAGGTTTGATCCAGGTGGAATAATCAGGGTATAGGTACAAGAGGCTTGAGTAAAAGGCTCAAAAATCAAAATGTTCGATTGCTCTCGAACCCAAGTTCAAGTTGTAGATCTCGTAATTACTCAATCCAACGGTGCGAGCGACACTCAGTCCGCAGTCTGTATGAAGAAGTTATAAGCGGTCAAAGTTCCAAGTTGACTTGGTGGCTGGGCAGCCTTAAAGAGGACACAAATTTGACTTTTTCCGTGCCACCGGATTCCGGCAACCTCAGAGCCCGATTCAGCGAATTTGTGGGACCGTTAAATGCACTCCTTCTGTCAAAAATTTGAAGGTTCAAAAAACAACATTTCGTTTTTAATAACAAATAAAAACAAAAAAATATATATATATATGGGTGGCGGGCCACCAACCTCGCCACCCCCATATAAATACGCATATTATTTAAAAATAAATGTTGTTGGGGGCGGGTGAGCCCCGCCTAACCCCGCTGGGTCTCCACGCACCAACGGCCACATTAAATGGGGGCGGGGTTGTAACCCTCACAGTCGCCATATATATATTACACTTTGCGCTTTTTTCTCATGGGGCGGGCCGCCCAATATGGGTCCGGCCCCCCACATCTACATCAACATCAAACGGACTTTTTAAAAATATAAAAACAGATTCAAGACCTTGTGTTTTAAAATGTAACGCGGTTTAAACAATATAAAACACAGTCGGGCCTTTTTTATGGAGGGGTCGGGATTTGACCACCCGACTCTCCTCCCAAACAAAGTGGATCCTTAACCATTATGCCAACGGTTGCTTTGTAAAATCTACGTCGCGATTTTTTATTTAAACTCGTGCCTTTTACAAGTGCGCCCTGAGCCATGTGGGAGCGAGAGCGCATGGAATTCGAGTTTAATATTTTTTTTAATTGCGCAGACTAGTGCGCCCAAGAAATGGAGCGGCTGCACACGTAATACGAGGAGATGCACGGATTTCCAGATTTATTATTTTTTTTATTGCGTGTGCATGTGGAACCATGAGCGTAGAAAAAGAGGCGACGGAACCTCGATTGAGGCCAATTTTCAGGAGGGCGAAATTTTGACTTTGTCCAAATGGGACAAATTTTATGTCATTTCAAAACTACTTTAAAGCGCCACGAGTCCGATGGCATGCTCGGGGCTTTTGCATCCGAGTTTTTGATTTTCCGACCACTTTTGGAAGTGGGTTATGCCTGCGTGTCGATTTGCACATGTGAGCACATCGTTTTCACCTTTCTCGACGCCACAAGATTGATGGTGCTTTGCATTCAGGCTGCTGAGTAGTTCAGCCCTTCGAGCAAATGGCAGCATGAGGTATATGATGTGTATTCCATGTACTTCTTCATTTATTTCTCTTTGAAATGCATTATGTCTTACGCATCCCTATTGATACATGAGTTGTGGGATCTTGCTTTGTGTTGTTTTTGATGTACTTTCAGCCATGTATTTGTGTCATGTATGAGTCCCTTTCATGCCACATTGGCAGGATGCTCTTTTTCATATGTATATTGTTGAGATCCCTTGTTTGCCGAGATTGGCGGGATACTCTTATTTGCTGACATGTCACTTATGGTCATACCGATAGGAGTCTCTTTCTTTATGTATGAGAGTTCTGCAGCTGGAACATCTCTTAAATAAGTCAAGCCACTCCCGCATGAGGGCAATTTTTTCCCTTGTATGTCATAGGAAACATATCCATGTACATCTCTTCTTACACACATAATGCGACGGCCTACACCATCTTGACACCGAGGCCGGAGATGTAGTCCCTCCTGGATGAACTCCCGTCATCAAACGACGTGTTCTTATGATTGCTGATCTTGTTCATTTATGTTCCTCTTATTTACAGCTACAATTGTTCATTTTAGTTCTTTAACGTCTTAAGTAAATGCAATTCTATTTATCAACCGAATTAAAAGGTCTTGGTTAAGGGGTATCAATATTTTACCCTGGATCAAAGGAATAGGCACACATTTCATTGAGAATAATCACTCTGTCCATTGCATTATTCAAACAAATACAGATACTCTAACGTTCCTTAGCTCATTATCTTCAATCCAAAAAAAAGCTGCGGATATTATTTGTGCTCACTCCAATAAGAAGGATATCTTACTTGCTCTACGAATGATAATACAAGGCACTGCTACAACTGGGAAATCCCTTCTTATAAATTGCATCAGAGAAATGCTCATAGCACTTGCTGGCTCAGAACATTCACCAATCATGCTCCTAGCCCCTACAGGTGTTGCAGAATTGAACATACAAGCATCGAAAATCCATGCCGCTCTCCACCTTCCAATAAAAGATATTACACCATTAGAAGGCAATGGTCTTGCAAAATTTCAAGAAGAACTTAAGCATATTAGGTACATACTAATTGATGAAATGAGCTTCATTGGACCTAAGCTTCTTAACCAGGTTGATGAACATCTTCGTGAGGCATTTCCATTAAAGAGAAACTTTCCATGCGACAGTTGTTCCATTATATTAGTTGGTGATCTCGGCCAGCTACCACCCGTCAAAGACATACCACTATATGTAGGGACAAGTCATGGAACCGAATTGTGTAAGACATTCACAATAGTCATCACATTGGACAAAATATTTCATCAACAAGGTCAGAACAGTGCTCAAGTTACTTTCAAAAATGTCCTCCAAAACATTAGAAGTGAAAATCCAACAATTGAGGACTACAACATCCTTATGACGCAAACAGACTGTTTCTTGTCTAAATATCAAATAAATTCTTTCCATGATTCTATACATCTATTTCCAAAAAATTCTCAAACATTTTTTCATAACAAGAATATTATAAAATCTTTAAATACTCCAGTTGCAAGATCACTCGCAGAAGATGACACCACATATTCTACATTCTCTTCAGACGAAGAGCAAATAGAGTGAATTGTCTACCTCTACAAAGGGAAAAAAGTAATGTTCACTTCCAATCTTTGGGTTTCAGCAGGGCTTGTTAATGGTTCCCTCGGGGAAATCATATCCATCTTCTACAAAGAATCAAATTCACCTTCATAAATTCCAACAATTGTAGTCATTGAATTTCCAAAATACATCGGGCATGCTTGGGATGAAACAAACCCCACCCACTTGCCGATTCCAGTAATAAAAATAAACGGTCGTACGCAAATTCCACTAAAAATGGCTTGGGCATTAACTATACATTAATCTCAAGGTATGAATCTACCAAAAGCAACGATAGACATTGGAAAAATCAAACGACAAGGCCTCACATTCACAACAATTTCAAGAGTCCATTCACTACAGAATCTTTGAATTTTCCCTGCATTCAGCTTCGATCGTTTCATGAAAATGAAAGACAACAAAAATATTTCTCGCAGAAAACAAGCAGAAGAACATCTCCGTTCAATGTCTCCTACAGAAGACCAACTCCATTCCATATGTTAACATCTCCAAAAGTTTTCCACATATCATTAGCTCCATAATATTTTCATCACGTATCATTTCCACCTATTACCAATAACTTAATTTACTCATTATTAATACATAGTTTAAAATATTAAATTCGTTATATAATTCTTAAATATTTCCTTCTAACATTTTATATCTTTTGAAAAAGAACACATGGACTCAAAGTTATCACAGCTACAAAGCCACTGCATTCCATATATAACATCTCCTAAAGGTTTCCAAATATTATCAACTCCAAAATATTTTAATCACACAACATTTCTACCTACTAACATTAACCTGATTTAGTCATTATTAATAAATGGTTCAAAATATACATTCTTGATATAATTCTTAGCTATTTTCATCTAACAATTTTTTTGTTTTGAAACAAAAAACATGGACTCCCAGATATCGCAAATACAAAACTATAGCATAGAGATAGATACAACAATTCATTCATTGCAGGAGATACAAAAAAGATTCCTACCAGTGCCAAATCCAAATGTGCCACTATACAGACTGCGACCAACTATAGATTTATTACTTAAAATAAAATCTACTATAAAACGTATGATCCACATACACGAACGAGATGGCAATCCAGAAAGAGGCACCTGCAATTCAAAATAAATCTCCATGGTGTTCAGTCTGCCATCGATTGACTTACATCTATGACTGAACGTTTCCAATTGCCCATATTACAGGTAACTTCAATTTCAATCAATATAATTTCTTTATAATAGAATTCACACAAAACCTCATTGTAGTCAACTTGAACAAGTTAGTTTCCATTTAAAAAAATATATATATTCTTCTAATTTTTCAAAAAAAAAATTCTCTTTGCAGGTTGCTTATTACATCAGTATATCTCTTAACTCTTCACCAAGCTCAGCATCAATCATTTTGTTCATGATACACATGTAATATTTTACAAAAAATAACAATTTCATTGCAAAATACTAACATGCAATGTAGATTTCTACAATTTCACACTCTTCAAAATTACATTTCAAACATTATACATTCTATATACATATCTCCAATGACATATATATATATATATATATATATATATACACACACACATAAAATTAAATACAACTCATCTCCTTCTAGCATCTTCCTTACGACATTTCCTTTGCAACATTAGGTGAAATTGCTAGTAATATGATAGGTGAACCCATTATTCAAAATCTCAATATGAACTCTTACCCAATGATATGATAAGTGGACCCTACTTCTTTAATATTTGTTGCATTGTAAGCAAAACAAAAATAAAAAAATCATTATGAATTCTCAACCAAAACATTTAAAGGGAAAAATGTTCGCTTCATTAATGTTACATGAATAATATATAAATAGGAAAATATTCACTTAATTAATTTTATGTGAATAAAAATATATTAATATGAAATACATTTATAAATAATTTGGATAGTCAATAAAATATCTCAACTATATTGATATAATGAATGGATTTGATTTTTTTTGTAATAAAAACAAAATAGAGTCTCCCATGGAGGTGTGATTGGTGGTGCCTTGGATGATGCGTCGGTATTACAATTGTTGAATTTTGGTTATGGCATGGTAGGAAACATGTAAGAGGACTTGAGTTTTACACCTAACATTTTTTTGTTATAAATGCATTTTTGTTGCCTTGTTGTAATGGGGCGGTGTGTTGGAGAATGCACTAGGGAAACATGTAAGAGGAATTGAGTTTTACACCTAAAGTTTTTTCGCTATAAATGCATGTTTGTTGTCTTGTTGTAATGGGGTGGTGTGTTTGAGAATGCATCCATGTTTTTTCTCTTGTTGTAAAGGGATGGTGTGTTCGAGAATGCAGTAGGGAAGTTACTAATTAAATTTCTCCTTAATATTAACAATTTCTTGTGAATTTTATTTATCCTCTTATATCACTTTTATTAGATATTTTTCATCAAACAATTATCAAGAAAAAAACAGTAAATACAATGGACACATAAATTAGGCTCCAAGCCAAGACAAAATCCCTCTAAAGGGGAAACCTAGAAATACTCTTCTCTTCTTATAGAATATGGTTAAAATTAGAAAAATCAAGGCCTAAGACATAAGACCAAAGCCTTCTCTAGCACCAAGTCAGCCCTCCAAGAAGACCTTCCAATTAGGTCAAATCCAAACCAAGTCAACAAGAGACAAATTCTTCTAGAACTACACCAAACTCAAAATTTCGGCCCCCAACAATAAGATTTCAGACCTGTAGCTGTTTTGCAACTTTGTCTTCTACATCAACTTAGTGTCCTCGCACGTGAGAGAAAACTAGGTCAAATCTTGACCAAAACTTGAATGTCCCTTCCTTCCAACTTCTTCTTCCTTCTTCCTTGTTTTTCTCGACTTTCTTCTTAAAAGTCACAATTTAATTTGAGCTCCATGATAGCAAATCGAATTGGTTATCAAATAAAGTCAAACAACTTCCGTCTATACTCTTCAGGGTGGGTCAAATACGCCTCTCTAGGCTGATTTATCTCCTGTAGGGCGAACTTGAGCTAGGAGGCTTATTTTGATTTCTTTGACACAAAACAAATTCTTTTACAAGGTACATCTTTCGTAGATGGGTCTTATAATCATGATGTTGATGCTATTTTCTCATGAAAATAATTCTTATGACCTAATAAACCTTAAAATCATGAAGGATACAATGTGGTAGCTCACGTAAAACCTTCCAAAATTATGCTATTGTGTATGAAAAATATTGTCAAAGTTAAGACCTTAAACAATGTTGACAATGGTGGTCATAATCTTGATGCTTAAAGATGGTTATCAATATGAGTCTTCTTATCAGAAATCTTCAGTTTGAGAATGATGTTGTACTAGGCGTACAATTATGAATACCTTCCTACTTAAGAGGGAGTGTTGGAAAATGTAACTAATTTCGGTCTTCATAATCCTTTTTGTACTCATGTTAGTATGTATATCTTATATATATATATATATATATATATATATATATATATATATATATATATATATATATATATATATATATTATTTTAAAGCATCAGTTTTCTGCTTCTTGTTGATGATTTTCGAGGTGAAAGCATTATGAATTAGGTGATGAGTAAAGAAAACAGTCTCCATTTTGGAAATTTCATATCCTAGACAAAGGCTTGGACCACCACCAAAAATCATAAATTCATTTTCATATGATTTGTGCACAACCCATCACATGTCCTTACATACTCTTACTAATAATAATTTTGATTTTGGAATTTAAAACTCTATATTATAATATTAAAAAATACAAAAATATCAAACTATATGCCTTTTCATATGATTTGTGCACAACCAATCACATGTCCTTACATAATCTTTCTAATAATAATTTTGATTTTGAAATTAAAAATTCTATATTATAATACTAAAAAATACTAAAAAAATATCAAATCTGCCCCCTAGAGATTGAATTAAAAAGCATATTCATCTAGATGCACCATTGGAGGCACCTTCCACCATGAAGAGATTTGGAAATCTAAAGCTAAAATAATAAAAAATGAACATTTCTATATTCCATGAAACCACATGAGACATAAATATAATAATTTAATGTAATAAAAAAATTTATGACATAGGAAAAATACTTTTGAATTTGATGTCTTTCAATGTTTTCCTATGTAATTGATACTTTGTAATTTTTTATTTTTTATTTTTAAAATTGAAAGCAAGTACACAAAAAAAAAATTATATTTTATAATGTTTTCATTGTAAAAAAATATTTGATTAACACAAAAATAAACACACATTTAAAATTGTAAAATAAGTTTCTATACACAATAACATTACAAAGTAAACACAAATTCTCCCCGTACACATTATTTTTCTTTTTTCCGAATCAAATGCTCAACTACAATGGGTAATCCTTTCTCAAACTCCACGTATGGGTATGCCAAAGCACAATCGAGCTCTTTTATTTTCCACCTGCCATTTGTTTTCAATGCTAACTTCGATTAGATATTTAACAATTTTTTTATAAAAAATAATACAAGATTTTTTATTCCTAGATATAGCAATAATATACCTGAAGTTAAGAATTAGGTGATGAATGAAGAAAGCTGTCTCGAGTTTGGCAAGTTCATATCCCGGACAAAGCCTTGGACCACCACTAAAAGGCATAAATACCTTTTCATATGAACTCTGCAAAACCAATCACATTTCTTTACATAATCTTTCTAATATTAATTTTGATTTTGGAATTAAAAACTCTATATTATAATATTAAAAAAAGAAAAATATCAAACCTGCTCTCTCCACGGATTGAATTCCAAGGCATTTTTATAAAAGGATTCATCTAGGTGCACCCCTGCTAGTATTGGAAGCACTTTCCACCCTAAAGGAATTTGGAAATCTAAAGCAAAAGTGAAATAAAAAAATAAGCATTTCTATATTCCATAAAATCACATGACAACATAGTTATAATCATTTAATGCAATAAAAAAAATATGATGTAGGAATAATACCTTTGAATTTGATGTCCTTTAATGCCTTTCTATGCACAAATTTGACTATGTTACCATAGCGTAAAGCCTCATTGATCACCTGTAATTCACGATTTGGACATATATCTTATCCTTCACACTATATATAGATATCTCATGGATACAAACCATAGTTACAAAGTTTGACTTTATTGGTTGGAATAATTATAAAATACACCCATTTTATTTTTATTGGATAAAATTTGATATTAAAAAATGTATCGTACATAACAAATTATAAAATAAATAAAAACAGAAATTTCTATGGTTACAAAATTATAGAAAACAATAAATTGTATATTAAAAAATTACAATTCTGATAATAATAAGTTTGTGGTTAATAAAAATTATAAATCTCTATAATAAAAAGCGATAATTTTGTTATTAAAATAAAATAGAAAATAGTAAGTTCGGTCCTTTAAAATTATAAATTTTTAAAATAAAGAATGATATTTTTAAAATAAAGAAGGATAGATTCAATCAGATATATAATTTCATTTTTTTTTCTTTTTAAATTTTATACCTTCATATTTTTTCCCAAACTAAAACTCTAAAAATTTGGTAACAAAGTTTCATATATTTTTCCCTACCTAAGACTCTAAAAATCTGGTAACTGTGATATTGAGAAACATTTTAAAAACAATTATTATTATTAATTTAATTTTAATGTTACAATTAGAAAAGAAATTGGTGTATGAGACTTTTTGTTTATGGAACAAGGGACTTGTTTTTTTCAGAGATATGACTATTAAGTTTAAGAAGGAATACATAGTTTATTTTTCTGGTTTTGAAAGTACGACTTCTTATGAAGAAATATATTAGCTCTTATAAAAAAACACATGCTCTTAACCACTAGACCTACTCAAACCATATTCTCATTGACTCTCGAATCTTATTAATAAAAATATGAAAAAGAAAAATGTAATATCTCAGATCTCATTGACAATAAGAAAAAAAAATGTGTAATTTATATTTTATACTTACATTTTGGGTGAAAGTCATCTGCTTGTAATGGCTCCAGTCCAAGTTTTCAGTGGTGTGGCGCTTTGTACGGGCTATCATTTCATGCTCAGCCTTCAAAACCCAAGACGGAACACTGGTTATTTTACAAAGTGAGTATTGATATTAAACAAACTTTAAAGAAATGAGAAATGGGTCTCCCACCTTCAACTGTTGTAAGGCCAAATGGGAATCACTGAGGAAGTGAATGATGATTGCCAGCAGCAAATGAGTGGTCTCATGCCCAGCAAGCAACATATCTAAGATGAGGCTTAATTTTTCATGGTTTTTCACACTATCGCTAGCCATAAGTATATCAAGGAAATCTCCCGATGCTTTATAATCTGATCCTTGCCTCGATCTTTCTTCTGCTATCATCTCCACAGCAGAAAAGATTCTTTGTCTTGCCTGATAATAAAAACACACAGAAAATTCAATTAGAATTTAAATGGAAAAAAAACCAACGCTGTATATTGTAAAATCCAAATCATGCAAAATTACTTGTACTGTTTTTGGATAAGGTGTGTTTGGAAAGACAGAGCAGGAAAGACATTAAATAACACAATAACAGGAGCATACACAATAACGGGAGCAGTGGTTTTTTTTTTATCATTCAAATTTTATTTATTACAATAAATCTAGTAAAAAGTATTTATACATAAAACAAGAGACTCTCAAAGTGAATTATCTGGAGAATGCTGAAGCACTCAACACACTCACTGTAATTGAAAAGCTACAAATGGTTGATGAAGAAGGACATAAACACTTGAATCATGAACCTATTGCTCAAGATTTAGATGATAACCATAAAGACAAGAACACAAAACTAAAAGCTACCAATGGTTCCTGAAGAAGGGTATAAACACTTGAATCATGAGCCTATTGTTCAAGATCTAGATGATAACAATAAATAGGGGAATACAAAACTAGAAACACAGACACAAAAAGGAAACAACGATTCTTATCAAAGTCAATCATCACCTCAAGCTTTTCCGTCTTAAACGTCCAAAGTAATCTACATGAAGAAAGATATAAACACTTAAATCATAAACCTATTGTTCAAGATCTAAATGATAACAATAACTAGGGGAATAAAAAACTAAAAACACAATAGATACAGAAAGGAAACAAAGGTGCCTTCATTAACCATTCTTATCAAAGTCAATCATCACCACAAGCCTCTTCTTCTTTTTTTCTTTTTTTTCTCAAATGTCCAAAGTAATCTACAGGGGCGAATAAATCATACTATACATCCTTAATAATAAGGAGAATGGACTTTAATGAAGTGATCTACAAGGAATCAGATAAAACCTTGTGTCGTTGGAAAGATTCAGATACTTAGATGATTGATACTGGAAGTATTGTTTCAAGTAAGCTTGCACTTTGTGGAGCTTTATCGATCACTATTGATCAAGACAAACCACATCAAGTGACCTAAGTTAAGTCAAGGAAGGAGAAATATGACTTTGGGTGAATTTCTCCATTAAGGAGGAGGGTTGGAATTAATGGAGAAATCTATTTAAGGTGTTTGGTTGTTTGTTATTAGGATCCAGTTATTCTATTTAGGTACAAGATCCTATTATTTAGAGAGTGGTTCAAACCACCAAGCTAATGCAAGATCCTATTATTTTGGGAGTGATTCAACCACCAAGCTAATGTGTAGATTTATATATACAAGACTTTTATTAAATAAATACAGTAAGTGTGTTGAATGCTTGAGACTTCGATTAAATGAATACAATGGGTGTGTTGAGTGCTTACGCATTCTCCGGATGCCTCACCTGGAGAGCCTCTTGTTTTATATCATATATCATATTCTGTCTCTTCGTGGAATTTTTGACTAGTGACAATAATTTATCATGCAACCCAAATTTTACTGTGACTTTACTCTACTTGACTGACTCAAATTACCTGTATAGCTTTTGCATAAGTTGTGCCTCGGATATTTATTGGCACTGATACAAATCCTCTCATAAACGTACCAAAGTTATGAAGGATTCCAAGAGTCACTGGATTCTCAGGTGTTAAGTTCAGCATCTGCTTCACTATAACATTGAAAGTGAACTGCAATACATGTTATGCAAAACTCCTTTATCAGTTGATATCTCTATTTAATATAAAACTGTATGCTATTGCTTTTTTATTACCTTTTTCGTTTCTTCACAGAAGATTACTGTCTGTTTATCCTTCCATGAATTTATCACCAGCAGCGCATTTCTCTCAATGTCCACTAGAAATTCATCTTTGGATTTTAGAGCATTCACGAGATTTATTACATGGCTCCGCAGTCTTTTGTGAACATCTCCAACCGCCAGAATGAGAGATGAATTTCCTAAAATACCATGTATGGCCTTTGGATAACTGCTTTGAAAGAGACGATTCTCGTTTTGGAGTACGAAGGCATTCAGCTCTGGGTCACATGAAACAATGGTGGGTGATCCAAAGAGATGGGACTTGAAAACCTTTCCATACCTGCAAGATCACAATATAGATACATGCATAGTATAACCATTATTACTAATCAGAAAACTATAATTTTATTTATTGGAAACCAAAGAATAAAGAATAAACAGTAGTGAAGAATTGATGTTTTTGGATGAATTTTGTTTAAATATGATGAGTTATTACCTTCTGCAGTGATCGTCCAAAAAGGTTCCTCTTCTGTTTGAATAGTGTGGTTTCAGGAAAGCCAAGGTTTCTCCCACTAGTGGCCATCCCATGGATCCAGGGGGTGCTCTTTTAATGTGTTGAATGAAAGGCAGGTAGTGGCACATTATCATATAACCAAATCCTACCAGAACTGGCCATAGTACCACCCAAAAGACTCCCACCATGCTTGAAATATACAACAGCTTTATAACTGGTGGAGAAGAAAAGGATAACTGTGGAATGAAAAGGAGATTAGGCCAGGGCTGAGGGAAGTCCTAAGGTCTCCAAGACTCTAACCAGGAGCAGGAAATATGGCTAACTGAGAGCAAAGAGCAAATTGATATATGTGAAGCTGCCAGTTTTATAAGGTAGCCGAAGATGTGAACGTGAGACTTCACGTGCTGGTAGGGATTTTCTTGGAGATTGCAAACGAGTTGAAGAATGATAATGTGAATTGAATAGTGGGTTCCAAAATAGTGGGATAATTTGAATGATAGTTAAAGTTGACTGTTTCTGCAATTTTAAGAAGGAATATGGACAGTGGCTGTATTTGACCCGCAATTTCCGACGTTTTTTAACAGTTGTTTGTTTACCGAGGTAGCAACTTTGCTGGAGAGTTCAAAATTTGTTGGAATCCAGTTTTATTTTTATTTTTTAAGGTTATTTCTTATCTAAAAAATGTTATGGTAAGAATGTCTGAATTTTTTTGTTTTTCAAAAAAATCTTATATAGTAAGCGTGCTTGAATTTTGTTTTGGTTTTATAGGTAAAAAACAATTCTATAATTTAAAATCTTGAAATTTAATCTTTATAACTAAACTTTATAAAAATATTTATCAAATTTTACCAAAATCTCTATAAAAACTATTTAATATAAAAAAAAAAATCTACAATTTAAAATCTTGAAATTTAATCTTTATAACTAAACTTTTAAAAAATATTTATTAAATTTTACCAAAATCATACCTAAATTTCTATTATTTTCTTACCAAACTTACCACTTCTTTATTCATTAAACTACGCGCATTTTAACCTTTTGTTTTGGAATTAGAAAACATGGTATTTTACTTCAAACAGAAGTTGAAGATTCAACGGAACTTATATAATATTTCAATTACTTAATAATACATTTCACATGACTAAGGTGAAAAACTAGTCAAAAACAATTTATATAAAAGTCTATTTCAAGTCATTCTTATTATTATTTGAGAAATATATATATATATATATATATATATATATATATATATATATATATATATATATATATATATATATATATTTTTAATTATAGAAGTTTAATTTCATAATTTATGCTTATGTCAAATATTGTATTTGATTATTTTTTAATGGAATATTTTAATTTATAAATAAAATGATTTTTTTTCACGGGAGACAATAAAATTTCAAGATTGTATCTTTTTTTTGTTGTTGATGATGATGGTTAACGTCTATTGAGACCAATATTTGGTCTATAGGACCTAAAGAAAAGAGTTATTTTATTTGATTTAAGATTTTATTCCTATGCTCAAAAAGATTGGAGAGAAGCCTCTTGAGCTCACTATAATTTTGACACCTTAAAAGGCTAGGAAGGTCAGTATTGCAACAAATATTATGAAATTGAGCTCTAATGTGGTTGTATGTGGGGCACTATAAGAGTAGTTATTTTAATCCTCGATGTTCATATTCTCAAAGAGATGACAGATCCTTTCCATCCATGGTGTTTTAGGAACTGTCAAATGATCTGTTTTACTATGGAACTCATGAGAGTTCGTTTTAATCTTGGCTATATTAATTTTCTTCTTTGAGCTAGTTAAAACAGAGAGATACTTTTGATCTTCTAAGGTGGGGTTGATGACCTCCTTATAATACCTTAATTTTCTTTTAGCTTCTAGATCTTTCTCACACCACTTTTTTTCTTTGAACTTAGAAGTAACAATTTTTTTAATGTTATTTATGTTTTGCAATGCAACATTCTCATCGATCTCCCAATGGTTTAACCAAGCCTTGGTGTCTTTATACCAACCTCGTTTACAAAGGATAACTGTAGAATCTACAATTTAAAAAAAAATACCTAAATTTAACTATGGAATCTATAATATTAAAAGAAAAAAAAATCTACAATTTAAAATCTTAAAATTTAATCTTTATAACTGAACTTTCCTAAAATATTTATTAAATTTTACCAAAATCATACCTAAATTTCTATTATTTTCTTACCAAACTTACCACTTCACCAAACTTAGCACTTCTTTATTTATTAAACTACGCGCATTTTAACCTTTTGTTTTGGAATTAGAAAACATAGTATTTTACTTCAAACAGAAGTTGAAGATTCAACGGAACTTATATAATATTTCAATTACTTAATAATACATTTCACATGACTAAGGTGAAAAACTAGTCAAAAACAATTTATATAAAAGTCTATTTCAAGTCATTCTTATTATTATTTGAAAAATTAATATATAAATTAAATATATATATATATATATATATATATATAATTATAGAAGTTTAATCTCATTTCAATCTTGGCTACATTGTTGTATTAAGAGTAAAAAATTTATTAATATTACATTCAAAACAATAAATTATGCTTATGTCAAATATTTTATTTTATTATTTTTTAATGGAATATTTTAATTTATAAATAAAATGATTTTTTTTCACGAGAGACAATAAAATTTGAAGATTGTATCTTTTTTGTTGTTGTTGATGACGATGGTTAACGTCTATTGAGACCAATATTTGGTCTATGGGACCTAAAGAAAAGAGTTATTTTATTTGATTTAAGATTTTATTCCTATGCTCAAAAATCTTGGAGAGAAGCCTCTCGAGCTCACTATAATTTTGACACCTCAAAAGGCTAGGAAGGTCAGTATTGCAACAAAGATTATGAAATTGAGCTCTAATGTGGTTGTATGTGGGGCACTCTAAGAGTAGTAATTTTAATCCTCGATGTTCATATTCTCAAAGAGATGACAGATCCTTTCCATCCATGGTGTTTTAGAAACTGTCGAATGACCTGTTTCACTATGGAACTCATGAGAGTTCGTTCTAATCTTGGCTATATTAATTTTCTTCTTTGAGCTAGTTAAAACAGAGAGATACTTTTGATCTTCTAAGGTGGGGTTGATGACCTCCTTATAATACCTTAATTTTCTTTTAGCTTCTAGATCTTTCTCACACCACATCTTTTCTTTGAACTTAGAAGTAACAATTTTTTTAATGTTATTTATGTTTTGCAATGCAACATTCTCATCGATCTCCCAATGGTTTAACCAAGCCCTGGTGTCTTTATACCAACCTCGTTTAAGCCTTAGGTGGTTTTGGCTAGAATTTAAAGCTAGATTAGGAAGTCTATGGTCTCCTATACTATTGAGCTTGTGCTTGTACAACAGAAGCCTAGTCATAGCTAGGCTCTCGATAGGGGAAAGTTCCACTTCTATAAGGAGAATAGGATAGGGTATATTTCTTTTAATTTTAAGGTTATACATTATAAAAAGCTTCTAGATTTGCTCAATATTTCTCCAGGATTCTCTAGAGATGTTGCAACCCCAAACCTCACATCCATATAAGATAACAGGGGTTACTAAAGTTTCAAATAAGAACTTCTTTCTATCCCACATTACGAGGTTTGTCGTTTTACAATTATTTTCAAGACCAAAATAACCTTTCCACCCCCCATTAATCCTTTTCTGAATGCTATACTATGTGATGAATATCAATTCCTAGGTACTTCTAAGAAGACACTTCCTCCAAGTTACTATTGTCATACATAAAATTAATGTAAGTGTCCTTCTTCGATTTGATAATCATAACTTTTGTTTTGTCAGTGTTAACAGACATACCCATGGTAGAGAAGAAATCCTTAAGAAGTCTAAGTTGCTTATCAAGATCAGATGGGCACCTTGCGAGACGAACAATATTGTTAGCATAGAGAAGAAGAATGATGACTATCCCAGCTAAGATCGTGCCAGCACATCCTTCTTCCTCTAAACAACCTTCTAGCTTGTCGATGTAAATGCCAAATAGGGTAGGGGAGAGGGGACAACCTTGTTTAACTCTGATATTACACTTAATATCTTTCGACCACCCCTCATTGCTCTTTAACTTGGTAATTACATTATCGTATAACCTTATAGCGGCTGCTCTTAGCTCGAAAGGAACATTTAGTTCTTCTAATCTATTCCATAGGTTATTTCTAGGAACCATATCAAAACCCTTTCTAAAGTCCACAAAGCAACAAAAGAGATTGGATTTATCATTACGGAATTCCTCCACAATGATCCTAAGCGTAACAAGGTGGTCCGTTGTTGAGTGCTGCCTTCTAAAATCCGCTTGGCCTTTAGCCCGCTTACTTCCACTTTCAAGCCAAATGCTCAACTTCTTTTCCAAAATAATACCATATAACTTTGCTAAGAGAGGGTTGATCATAATTTTTCGATAATTAGAGGGGTTATTTGTATCCCCACTTTTAAAAATAGAGATAATGAGGCTCTGGGAACCCTTGCTTGACCGCTTGGTTGAAAAGCTTGTGGATGTGGGGGATGAGGACAGGACCTCCAATTTTTAAGATTTCCGCCTGGTAACCTTCAATGTCTTTAGCTTTCTCATTTGCCATGCGTTTAACCCCAAAATCAATGTCTTCTAATGAGAAAACTTATTTCGTTGTGAGCAGGGTTTCAAAATCCCCAGAATTTGGAGATTCATAAAGATTTTTAAGATAGGAATTCCAATTGTGTAAAGCAATTTTATTATTATCTTTAGTTTTCCTAGTTATTCACAATTTATTTTTTAATACAAAAATAGATTTAACTCTTTTAAAAAACACCTCATATTTTATAGATTAAACAATTTAATTAAAGTGTTTAAAAATCTCTACCAAACTTGTGTTTAAATTCTCTAGGAAAAAGTTGTTTTTAATTACTCAACTTAATTAAAAAAAAGAAAGAAATGACACAACTACTTTTCAAACAAATTTCAAATTTTGATTTGAATATTTCTAGGAGAGGTTAAATAAATTCTTGCTATCCATTTAATAATTATTGAAAAATATTTCAATGTCCAATAAATAAAGTAATTGAATGTAAAAAAATTCAATGCATGTCATAAATAGAATAGTAACATTAACATGTATTTTAAATATACATAAATAAAAATAATGATAATAATAAGTGTAAAATATCCTTGAAAAACAAAATATTTTAATGCCCATAATATTACAAAAAATTATGTCTATGTTAGGTAGGTAATTGCAATATATAAATTCCTATATCTTAAACATTTGGAACATTTCAAGTAGTATGGCTATTTTACATTATGGGCCACTTTCTAGTGCTTTTTGATCAATTTTGTAAGTTGTAGAGTCTTCACATTCCAAGTGCCCAAGAAATTTTACATATTCAAGAATGCAAGGCATGTACTTATTCTTCTCACCTATTACTAGATGAGTGGTTAACATGGATCTTAGAACAAGAAAAAATGAAAATATGATAGTCGTACTAAATTTCTTCATAAATTGAAAATGTGAATATAAGTATTTATAAAATAAAATTTAATTTTGGAAATGTGAATACAAATATATAAAGTTTGATTTTTATCATTAAAATAGAAAATAAATTTAGGTTCTATTACTATTACTAGATGGATAGCTAGAGACTAATAAATAATTTTTTTTATTTTTACTTTTTAAATAAAATAAATAATTGGGATTAGTGGTTGCACCTCTACTATTTATTAGTCTCTAGTTAGGCTATCCATCTATGTCTTGATGATGAACCACCGTAAGTGGTTGGAAAAGCATTAACATGACTAATCTTTATGTGATTTCGTGGGGAAGAATTTTTGTTTAAATTCTTTGAATATTTCTGTCCATATAAAACTTTTTAGGTAGAAGAATTATACATTGTGTGATGTGAATGAACACTTTACCTATATTCATGGACAAAAAGCACAAATGATTACCTAGTATAAATGGCAATGACAAATCAAAAATGAAAATAACCACTAGAGGAATAAAAAGGAAAGTGAGCTAGAGAATGTCAAATCAAATTAAAATAAGAAAGGATAAGAGAAAGTAAAAATTGGTAAGTGAAATAATAGAAAATATAAGTCCAATTAAATTGTGGTTAGAATTAAATATTTCTATTAATTATTAAATTAGAATAAAAAATATATAAATAACATTAAATTAAAATATTAAATTATCAAAATATGATTAGAGTAGAATTAAATTAAAATATAATTGAATACGAATTTTTTTTTCCCACGGGTCTGCTTTCTTTGGAAAAACAATTTAAATTTTAATACAATTCTAGTATAATTAAATTAGAATTTTTAAAATTTAGATTATATAAATAAGAGAGAATAGTTATAAAACTGCCCTACGGTTAGAAATAAATATCCGGATTAAATTAGTATTAAAATAGAATTAAAATATGATTGAAATAGAATTAAAAAATAGTTTTTTTTAATAGAAATGGAAATAATAATAAAAAATAAAGAGAAGGTATTAAGAAGATAAGAAAATATTAATTATGTAGGTGAAATAATAGAAAACATCAGCCAATTTAAGTTTTGTTACAATTAAAATATTGAAAATATTGAAAACAAGAAAAGATTAGATTATTATATCAGAGAAAGTAAGTGGAAAAAATTAGATAGGATGATTAATACTAGAGAAAGGGTAGGGAAGGGGAACAATTAAGGAAGAGAAAGGGTGGGGGATGGGGCTAGAGGATGGGGCAGGAGGAAAAGGTACTAAATATGACCAAATTAATAAGATCATGGGGATGACGAAGGGAAAATGGTGTACTAAATATTGTTAGCACTGACATCAATGTTAGGGATATTAGTTTTAGAGGACAAAAAATGGATAATGGGCTTCCAAGAATGGCTTTGCTTATACCCATCTTACCGATTAAAGTTGGTAGGGTGTTTTTCAATTTCTAGAGCTTCCCTAATAACATGGTTTGAATGGAAGAGAGAAAAGGCCAAGATTTTGGTTTTATCAAAACAAATTTAATATTTGGTATTGTGGGAGTGTTTATCGATGGAGGATTTAACAATTCGGTTATGGTAGTTGTCATCCATATGCTCTTTAATAAGGATTTGAAGGATACCCTAGTTTTCCTATGTGATACATTCCATAGTGTCTGTGTTCAACACTAAAATACACAAGAAGGATATTCCCCTCAAACCTAACATAAGAACCTTCAGTGACCACACCCATGCCCTTTCTCAATTCCTTACTAAGAAGCTTCATCCCTTCCCTGACCACTTGTCTTCCTTCATGAAATACTTTTTTTACTTCAAGTCAAACACCTAAAGGTTGATGAAAACGACTTCATCGCTAGATTGGGTGTCGTCTCCTTATTTACTAAAATCCCTATCCTAGAAGCCGTTGATATAATTTCCAAACTTATTGACTCCAAAACCTTTAACTTTATCAAAAATTTTCCAAACCACCCTTTCTTCACATTTAATAGAGTCTACTACAAGTAAGCCAAGGGAACTGTCATGGATTCATCCCTTCCCCTTATTGTTAATAACATTTTTATGAAGCACTTCAAAACCTTATCCCTTAAAAGCTTTCAATTAAAACCCAAGGTCTAGAAGTGCTTTGTCAATGACATATTTATTATTTGGTTCCTTGATATGCCTAAAATCCAAGCATTCCTTACCCATCTTAATTACATTTCTCCTCACATCTAGTTCATTATAGAACTTGAAGGTAACCAATCCCTTCACTTCATTAATGTACTTGTCTCTCATCTTCCTAATGAATCTCTTACCAAACAAGTCTATTGAAAGAAGGTTATCGATAGGGACCTCCATGTGAACTCCCACAATCAACCTACTCAAAATTTTGTTGTCCTTAAATCTCTTGTTACTCGAGGCATTCAAATTCATTCCTCTCAATATTTTTCAAGTGAAAATACCATATTACCACAACCCTTAAATCCAATGGCTACTCCTCATCCTAGATCAAAAAGGCATTCCCTTCCTCTCTCCACCCCAATCCTAAAAACATTTTCGATAATCTACCCTTAGCCAAATTCTCCCTTCGATACATTCAAGGGGTTACTAATCATTTTTCCAAAATCCTTGTTAAAATTCCATAAAAACCTCAACTAACTCTTCATATATACCAAAGATAAGGATGACCCTATGTTTGGCCCCAGAGACTATGAAATCCTTTACTATTATGGAATTTTTTACATAGAACACATAGTGATCCAGGTGGATATTTGTGGCCACCCACCTATTCCACCTAGACCTCTAGTCAGCTTCATCAATTTCCTTGTTTATAGTAGCATTTACTATTTTTAGCAGTTTTTCGGGTCCTAAACTTTCGGAGCAATTTTGACCCCTAAAAAAAGTTTTTTTGAGGTTCTCGACATGCTTTTTTCTATTCCAAATACTATATTACTCGGAGATATATTTCCAATGATATATCGTATGCACCAAACAGAGATAATATGACCAATTTATGACCTCAGAAAGTTGGCTGCCCAACTAACCTCAATGGGGCCCACAAACTCTTGACGTTCCATCTCTTGGGGTTACAATTTTCATTGTTTAGGGTTTTACCATGTTGTTTAATAATAAAAAGGCCCTTCATCCTCATTTTAACATAGTTCATAGGCATGTAGCTGCCACATCTATTTTCGAAGATAAGTTACCATCACTCGAGCTAGTTTATTTCCATTATGTCCGTAAGCTTATTTCAGTTACTTGATATTAATGAAATGAAGTATATTTTCTGTTGTATCTCTGTGTTTATGTTTATTTTTGTATTTTATTGTGTTCCTGGATAATTCCAGATCAATGGTGTCAGAGTGGTCTGCTCTTTCTCAATATTTCTTTGCATGTACCTAATGATATCAGGGTATAAGGATTTAGGGCTCGATCTGGTTGAACCTTTGCAAGATCAGCCTCGAAAACCCCAACTACCTCCCTTGGCAGTGGAAATGAAAGAAGAGGGAGAATGATATCCTATCAAAATATTGTTCGCGGAGGCCCTTGAGAAACAGATGAATGCGATGATGGACAAATTTTCCCAGATCCTTCGACGTCTACCCACTGGCGATGCGTATTTGTCCAAGAGCCACTCTAGATGCACCACTCCTTTTAAGGTACAAGTTAACTTTGACATTCCCATATTTGAGGGCCAAATAGATGCAGACACCATAGATATATGGATTAGTCTATTAGAAAAATATTTTCTGGTTCGTGACTTTTCCAATCAGGAAGAGATTACTTTTCCACTCCTTGAATCCACCCCCCATGTCAAGGACTGGTGGGAAACTTGTTGTGAGCAAAAGGATTAGGGGGAATCCTCCTTGTTCTTGGTCACACCCACTTGGAATTATTTCTGAGACACCATACTGGAACAATACTATCCTGTGGGGTTCTTTGATGATAGCTACATACAATGGACCACGTTGCGGCAAAAAAGAGACCAAGATGTACATGAGTTGTCGAATTTGTTCCATACCCTACGCACAAAGTTGGGTATCAAAGATTCTGCGAAATTTTTTGTTCTTAAGTACCTCTATTGTCTGCACAGATACATGCATGAGGAAATGGAGTTTCTTGAGATCTCCTTTCTTAGTCCAACATACCAATATGTTGCCAAAATTGAGTACAAATTTAAAAAAAATAAATGAGACTTTGGATCTGGGAATTAGATGCAAGGGAAGGGTCCCCCCAAATTGCAGAATAAATGACAAGGCCAAGGCGTGGAGGCCTAGGACAACTCTTCAAAGCCACAAGAGAAGAAAAAAACCAAGAATATAAAGAAGGACATGAGAAAGTAGTGTGAGTTCCATAAGATCTCCACTCACAATGCAAGTGATTATCGGGCCAAGAAGTCACTAGTGGCTGAGTTGAAGGCTTCCAAATCAGATGCATGTTCTGACTATGAGTCTGAACTCGACAAGGGGAATGAAAAATGGAAGAAGATTGTCGATGTGGAGTCCAAGGCCACTATTTCCACCACAAAGGTCCAGAAGGAAGAACTCGAAGATCCACAGAAGGGGGAGTGCCTCCTCCATTCCTAGATGTGGGTGAAGGTTTCCCCGTTGCATTTCACTGTTGACAGCAGGAGCCAAAAGAACCTCATTTCAGCAGAGGTCGTCAAGCGGTTGGGCCTGCCCATCACAAAACACCAACAAACATATATTATCGGGTGGCTTCACCAAGGACAGGATCTCTGCGTTAGCCAACAATGTCGCCTTTCCTACAACATCAAGCCCTTCACGTATGAGCTACTATGTGATACTGATCCTCTTGAAGTTTGTGATTTATTATTAGGCCAACCATACTTGTGGAAGCGACATGTTGTGTACGAGTCTCGGCCTCGCATTGTTATTGTTACTTCGGGTAATAAGCTATACAGTATATCAGAGGTAGCACTGCCTACCACCATCTCTTTAAAAGCTATGAAGAAATGTAGTAAGATCATTTCCAAAACTAGGAAATTGTTTTTCCTTAAAATCCACCCTCAAGGAAAGAAGAATATTGTGGCCATGACCTCCATATAGAGGTCCTTTGCACAACAACAAAATATGAATAAGATCATGGAGGACTACGGGGACATATTCAACTCACCTGTAGAGGTGTCTCTGCAATGTCAGGTCAAGCACTCCATCGATCTGACCCTAGGCACGCCACTACCTAATATGCCAATCTATCGGCGCTTTGTCCTAGAGAACGACGAAATCAAGAGGTAGATTTAGGAGCTGCTGCATAAAGGTCACATCTAGTCGAGTTCATCACCTTTTGGGAGCCCAATCATGTTGGTGCAGAAGAAAGATGGTACTTGGATACTTTGTGTTGACTATTGGGCATTGAACAAGATCATTCTCCTGAATATGTATATGATCCCATAGATTTATTACCTTCTGGACCAAATCAAGGGGGATAAATATTTCAACAAGATTGACCTGAAGTCCGGGTATCACTAGGTACTAATCAAACCCTCTGATGTGTGGAAGGCTTCCTTCAAAGCCAAGGAGGGCCTTTTTGAATGGTTGGTCATGCCTTTCAAGTTGATGAATGATCCCAAAACCTGTATGAGGTTGATGGATGACATCTTGCAACCATTCACCAACTCATTCATAGTGTTTTATTTGTATGACATCCTGATATTTAGCCAGAGTTGGGAAGAACACCTCCACCACATTCGACAAGTCCTCTAAACACTACAGCAAAACAAGTTTTCTGCCAATTTGGAGAAATGCACTTTTGGCATGACCCATGATCAATATCCGGGATAAATTATTGATGAGCGGCGGGTGCATGTGGACCAATCCAAGATCCATGTCATTCGGGATTGGCCAGCCCCAACCACTCTAATAGAGCTCCACATATTTCCGAGTGTTTCCAATTTCTACCACAGGTTCATGTTGGGGTTCTCTCATATCACTTGGCCTTTAAGTCAAGTCACCAAAGGAGGAGCAAAATAAAATTTTCTTTAGTCTGAATATCAATAGAAGGTGTTCACAAAGTTGAAAAATCACCTCTACTCTGCCCCAATGCTCATATTACTAGAATTGAAAAAACTATTTGAGATCGAGACACATGCCTCTGACTATGCTATTGGGGCAGTACTTACTCAGTAAGGGAATCCAGTGGCACATCATAAGAGACACTTTCATACATAATTTGAAGGTATCCCACCTATGACAGAGAGATATATTCCATTGTGGAGGTCTGCCGAAAATGGAAAAATTCCATCTTGGGGAAGGAAACAGTCATTCACATAGATCACTAACCCATGAAATTCATATATACACAAGGGAAGTTGCAGAACGATTTCCATCAGAAATATTCCACATACTTGCAATAGTTCCACTTGAACATCAAGTACAAGAAGGAAAGCACCAATAATGTTCCAAACTGCCTCAGCCGACCGGCTATCGTGGTGCTAACCACTGTGCACGACTCTTGTGGGAACGAGACTTCGGGTTGGCCACATCTCTACGAACTGGTCCAGAATTCGGCAACACATACTAGATGCTCCTGGAGGGTGCACTATTATGCCAAATTTTCACCTCCAGGGTGCACTATTATGCCACCTGGGACACCTCTGTGTTCCTTCAAGAGAGCATTCCAAGATGATTTTGGAAGCGCACTACATTTGATTCGTTGGAAATTTTGGGGTCGAGAAAACAATGGTGGTATTGCAGAAGTATTTCTATTTGTCGAACCTTTGACATGATGTCAAGAAGTACATTAGATCTTGCACTTCCTGCGCCATTTCCAAACCAAACATAAAGAACCAAGGCCTATAGACTCTGCTGCCTACCCCTACTCGACCATGGGAATCGATCTCCGTGGATTGCATGTCGAGCCTTCCTTATACCAAGCATGGCAGTGATTTGTTTTTGTGGTTATCTATAGATTATCTTAGATGGCCATTATGGAATCTCGCAAGAAGAATATCACGTCAGAAGCCACTGCTAAAATCTTCTTTGACTGGGTGTGGGTACACTTTGGGATCTCATAGTCCATTATCTCAAATTAGGACAGCAGGTTTCTTAGTACATTTTGGGCAAAACTCTGGTTGGTTGGGCGCCAAGATCAATAAGTCCAAAATTTTCCACCCCTAAATTGATGGCCAAATAAAGGTTGTCAACAGGATGATCATACACATTCTAGGCATGTACAACTAGAAGCATCCACGCACATCGAATGAAAGCTTCCCCTATGTCCAACACAACTATAACTAAGCTCTCCATAGCTCAACTAACCATAACCCCTTTCAGGTGGGCTTGGGATTCTAGCCAATATGTCTCATTGATGTGGCCATACCATTTGCAGCTACTCAAGTAGATTTGGCTCATGTCCATTCTAAAGCTGACAAGGAAAAGAACTTCATTGAACACATTGAACACATCTGCCAATAGGTCCATGACATATTAGATAGAGCCAGTGCTAAGTGTAAGCAACAACATGATCA
This sequence comes from Pinus albicaulis, assembly GCA_034641835.2. Lineage (NCBI taxonomy): Eukaryota > Viridiplantae > Streptophyta > Pinopsida > Pinales > Pinaceae > Pinus > Pinus albicaulis. The sequence goes on from CM076582.1 coordinate 779,864,383, forward strand.
ACATCAGGTGCCACACAAGTTTTAGGTGGGTGAAAAATTTTGGCAACATTTGCAAGGAGCGCCTCGCTGGGCCCCACCGCAAGCTTCTGCTCCGATATGGGCCATATACCATCACCAAGGTTGTAGGGGGGAATTCCTTCAAGCTCAGTGTTCTACCATTACTTAGTCTACACCTAGTGTTCAATGTGGACATTTCTCCCTACTTTTCACCATTGCGGGACACATCCGACATTCCATAATAATTCATACCAACCAAGTTAAACCCAGACTACATCAAACAGAACACAACCAATCAAATCATGGAAACACCGATCAAGAACACCCTCCAATAGAGGATCTGACTATATCGATTTGTCAAAGTAGGCCAACTCCTTCACCATCACAAGTGGTTCACCAGGGACTAGATTCAACATAAATTTGCTCACCTCATGGAGGTTCTGCATGCAATGGGTACCATTATTTCCTAATGGGTGAGGAATGATCCAGGTGGATATTGGTGGCCACCCACCTATTCCACCTAGACCTCCAATTAGTTTCATCATTTTCCCTTTTTATAGCAACATTACTATTTTTGGCAGTTTTTCAGGTCGTAAACCTCTGGAGTAGTTTTGACCCCTTAAATGACATTTTTTGAGGTCTTTAACAAGATAAAAATCATGTAGTACTCCGAGAAATGTTTCCAACATTATATTGTATGCATGAGAAAGAGATAATATGACCAAGTTACGACCTCGGGAAGTTGGCTGCCAAACTAACCCAAACGGGGCCCACAAACTCTTGGTGGTCCATCTCCCGGGGTTAGGGTTCTATTTTTTTAGGGTTTTGCCATGTTTTTCAATAATAAAAATTCCCTTTAGCCTCATTATAACACAATTTCGAGGCATGTAGCCGCCACATATATTCTCAGAGATAAGCTACCATGGCCCGAGATAGATTATTTCCGTTATGTCTGTAAGCTTATTTCAGTTATTTAATATTAATGAAATGAAGTATATTTTCTGAAGAATCTTTGTATTTATGTTTATTTTTGTATTTTTTTGCGTTCCTACATAAATATGGATCACACAAGGAGATCCTTCAAGTCCCACCTTAAACAACATATAGTTAACAACCACCATAACTGAATTGCTAATCTAGCATCGTTAAAAACTCCCCAAATAAAAATGTTTAATTTGTTTTGATAAAACCAAAAAACTTGGCCACTTCCTCCTTCGATTAGAACCGTGTCATCATGTAAACTCTACAAATCAAAAATTTCCCTAACAACATTCAATGGGAAGATGTGTATAAGCTGACTCATTCTTGGAAACCCACTATCAATTTTTTGTCCTCTAAATATAATCCCCCTAATATTGATGTTATTCCTAACAATATTTAGTACCACCTTTCCCCTTCACCATTCCCCTAATCTTCCTTCGTCCTCTTTAGTACCTTGTTCCCCATCCCCATCCCCATCTTTTCTCTCCATTAATTTCCCCCTTCCCTCCCCCTTCTCTAGTCTTATTCATCCTATCTAATTTCTTACTCGTTTATCTTCTCCTATACTAATCTAAACTTACCTTTTTTTTTAATATTTTTAATATTTTAATTATAATTTAATAGAAATATTTAATTCTAAATCTAATTTAATTTGACCTATATTTTTTCATTATTTCACTTACCTACATCATTTTTTTTTTTTACAACTTAACACTTTCCCTTCCTTTTTTATTATTAATTTTTATTTTCAACTCTATTTCTATTTAAAAATCTAATTTTAAATTCTATTTCAATTAAAGTAGTAGTGAACAAAACAATGGTCTCCAAAACAACACTAGTACTAAGATTATGGATTTTGGAAATTTACATGCTTCTATTTTAATCATATTTTAATTTTATTTTAATAATCTATATTTCAATACTATTTGAATTAGGCTTGATCCATAGTATTTTTTAAGATGTCTTTGAATTAAAATTGATTATATATATATATATATATATATATATATATATATATATATATATATATATATATATTGAAATTAAATATTAATAATTAACAAAAACTTTAATTATAACATAATAGGATTTTAATTTTAAAAATAAAATAAAAATAACTTGTTTATTATTAATTTTTTCTTCATAATCAAACTAATTGTTATTCCAACTGCTAGTTTGGCTTTATCTATATCTTTTTAAACTTAACAACTGGATTTGATCGCTCATCTCTTGGTTAGAAATGTGTCAAATATTCAATACTAATTTAATAGAAATATGGATTTCTATTTGTAATTCAATTTGACCAATATTCTCAATTATTTATAGCCTAATTTTAAAATATAATTTAAATATGTTATAATATTTTTTTATTTTTTTTTAATTTACTTTATTTTAATTTAATGGTATTTGAAAATATTTTAATAATTTAATATTATAATTTAAGGAGTTGTCTTTAGTGCTATTTTTTTTTTACTTTTGTGTGCCACGGAAAACTCCAAAGCATTTCGATTATATAGGGGTTACCCATCAAACTTGTGATTTCAAATAAATTCCTGTAGGATTTTAGAGAAATTAGACCACAAGAATGCACCGGAAAAGATTCCAAAAAGTCGCACTAAAGACAACTTGCTAATTTAATACTATTTTAATATTTTGATATTTTAATTCCAATTTAATATTTAATATAAATTTAATTCTAACTTCCTTTTAATTTGATTTGATGTTATCTAATATTTATTTATTTGTTTTTGTTCCCTTGTCCCTTTTTTATTAATCTTTGCAAGTTAGGACTAACAATTGATTTTCTTGTTAACCATTATTAGTTTAGCATTGACCAATACAACTTATAATATTTAACTTTGAAAAAATAAATATTTTCAATATTATTAAAAGAAATAAATTCCAAACATTTGATCCCACCATAACTTAAAGGTATTAAAAAAAAATTTAAAAATTCAAACATTTAATTGCACCATAAATTTAAGGTTTTATTGTAGCACCATAACTTGAAGGTCTTATTGTAGGGTTTGCATAAGAAAATGCCATGTAGATAACTATCTCACATACTTTATGTCATGATTTATGGATACAATTTCAATAGGATTTATAAATACTCTTTCCATGCATTTTTTTTATATGTTTTTGTAGTGATTTTTTATTCATAAATTTTGAAGTAAATAATATTTACTAGGAGTTACTTTTCCTTGACACTTATGTAAGCAAGTAAAACTTTTAATATGCAGACTTACTATCCACAAAAATATGCAATCCATTTGTTGAGCAAACAATTAATTTATCCACTTCACATCTCAATTGAATAGTTCCTCCCAAAGCAAGACTATATAATTCTATTTTCCACTATTAATTTAGTTAACATTGACTATTGTAGGTTATAATCATTTATGAAAATTTCACCATAACATAATTTTGAACTTGAGTGACAGACTAAATTGCCCCACATCACTTGTTTTAATTTGACTTTCCTTATTTATTTTCTCAATCTCTTCTTAAATTAATATTATTACTAATAATAATAATAATAATTCATGAATGTTTATTTCTTTTTCATTCCTCTAATTGTCATTTTCATTTTTTGATATGTTATCATCACACTCTTTGATTTGTCATTTTCATTTTTTGATATCTTATCATCACAGTCTTTGATTCATCATTTGAGCTTTTTGTCCCTAAATATAAATGAAATGTTCACCCAAAAATTCAAACATCTCAATAATATCACATACTATTCCAAAAATTTTCATTATAATATTCTTAAATATGAAATCTACATGCCATAAAAAATAATTAAAAAATAAATTAAAAAATAAAATCTATTTAAAAAAAAGAAAAGTTATTAATATTTTTTTATTAAATTTAACAAAATTAATACACAATACTTAATTATCATAAATCAAACATGCTATTCCAGTAATTTTCATTCATGATATTCTTAACTGTGAAATCTACATGCTAGAATTATACAAAAAGTCCATTTAAAACCATGTAAAATAATTAATATTTTTATTTATTAAATTTAACTAAATTAATACACAATGCTTAATTATAATAAATCAAAACAATCCCCTTCAATATTTCTAACAAAAATAATAAATAAATACCATTGATTATCTAATTCAAGGCTTAATGAAAAATAGCAGACTGAATATCTCATTCAAACCGTTGAATATTTAATTCAAAGCAGAATTATAAGTAAATGTCAGATCGAAAGTACAATAACGGGTTGCTCTTGCGTGCCCATACATGGAGTTTGAGAAGGATTATCCTTTCTGTGGTAAAAACTAACATGTGCATTCGAAAGAATTTAACTCAAAATTTTAATTTTTCATTTATTAAAATTAAAAAATAAAAATAATATTTGAAGGTATGTCAATCGATATATTTACTAGCAGTTGTCTCTAAAGGTGTAAAGATACACCGAAGATATTTCATCTCGTCAAGATTTGAAAAGGTTTGGGAAGATCTGGTTCAGTAAAACTACTTGCCCAGGATCGATTCTTGGATCTTTCTGAACCCGCCTTCGAATCTTCTCCAGCCTTAAGCCTCTATAGCTTGGATTCAAGCGACTTGCAAAACTACCCAAATCCAAAATCTTATATCTTTTAATTCCCAGAAACCAAAAATTTCGAAAAAAACCAAAACCAAAGATACCCAATTGAATAATTCTTGAGCGTAATCTCCTACGTCTTCAACTGTGAAATCTTGCGCGCCCTCAAAAATTCAAGCAACAAGCTGTTCCATTTGTCATTCGAACGCTCAGGATTCCTACCATTCATTCACACACGTTATTCACAAAAAAAAAAAAAAAAAAAATTAAAACAATAAAGTCAGAACGCGAGAATACGATATCAGATATCTTTATCATAATCCTCTCCCTCCTACTCATTCGCTAACATGGCCATTAAACCGCCTTCGCAACGCATTGTACTTGCCCTTACACACCTGCAAAATTAAAATAAAAACCACCACCACCACCACTCAACCAAATCATTAAATCATTCCACAGGAATAACAAAACAAAAAACCGGGTATTTTCCGAAAAAACGGTTTTGAAAGGGAGGGCGGTGGTGAAAAAACGTATGGACACAATACGGGGACGCAGCCTCTCACAAATCAACTATATAAAAAACAACTTCAAAATTTCAAATTCAAGATTTTCTTTCCTGATTCTCAAAGGTGTTTATGTTATTTTCTGATGGTCAGTCAAGTATGGGAGTCCCAAATTTATGAAATCTACTGTATGCATTGTCAAGACAAGACAAGCCGACAGGACTTTGTCTCATTTTTAAAGCATGTTATTTCAATAATCGGGTAAAGCATGTTCTTAGTTTTTCCTCTTGGGTGATTACGATCCAGGGTAAAATAGGTAGACAACATCTATCATGTAAAGATAGCATGGGTAAGTTAAGTTTGTCAAGCCATCACTATTATGAATCTTTTTGTCTGTCAAACACTCTCTGTCTAGGTCTCCGTAACTGCGAATATCGTCATAAATCCCTGCTTAACTCCATAAAGGTGATGAAAACTCTGAATTTTAATCGGTGCACAGTGATTAATCACTGTTAAAGAATTAATCATTCGGTTAGTTGAGAAGTAGTTCGAGATTAGTTAGTGATTAGTTTCCAGATTCAGTTTATGTGTAACTGTTTCTGAATTGTATAAATGTACGTTTCTCCTTTCAATAAAGATGTATTGAGTTCCGCTGTGCTCTGCCATTTCTCTGCTGTCTCCTTTGTTAATTTGACATGGTATCAAAGCCGAGAGTTGATCATCGTTGGAGAAGCAGAGAGTAGTTGGGCGTCGTTTTGTTGGCAGAGTTACCAGAGAGAACCCTTGGCGCGATCGACGACGGAGAGGGAGGTGAAACCATCTGGTGCGAGTTGAGAACCTCCTGCGTTTGCAGCGTTTGATGAAGGTGTTTGATAAAGGTCTGGTGTTTTGAAAACCTCTCCTGCGTTTGCAGCGTTTGATGAAGGTCTGGTGTTGTAAATTTTGTGATGACTGCATAGAATTTGGGAATTATGTTATGTTCTGCCTTTTACTTCGTTGAGGGTAAATTACAGTGCCCTATTTATTTTGTAGTTTTCAAGCCACAGGGTTTGATTGAAAATACACAGTTGAAGAAATGAAGTAAGGGTGTTGGAGTTGTCATTCTTTCCACCACTTGAAAGCAATAAATCATCCTGGTGCTAGTATTCCTAGGCCATAATGAGCCTGCCCATTTGAGTATGTATGCTATGCATTTCCTAGACCTGAAATTATATATGCAGGAAGCAGAAGGTGTTCGACTTGACAAGTGATATAGCAGAAAGTGTTTTAATACCCTTCTGGACATTGGGAAGTGCCTTTGCTTCCATTTTTTCAAGAAATCTGAAAGTATTCTTTTGTGGTTAATCTATATTGAAGTCTTTCCGGTCAACCAGTTTTATATGATTCTCATAATTGAATTAACTGTTTCATCATTTGTTCAAACTCATTCACCAACCTGTATAGCAGGAGTCAATTGTTTTCATTATGCGTTTTGATGAATGAGTGAAACTGCTCAAAGCGGATGCTTATTGCACTGAAAGAGAGAGAATTGATACGGACACATAATTGAATGTTTCATTGTTGTTTCAAGAAAGGCTTCGCAGAATTCTTGAGGAGCTTTTTGTTGTTATGATAGAATCTTGTGGGTTTCGGTATTTTCGAGTTACTGCAGGTCTAAAAGAATTTGAAATCTCGGCTCTTTGGTATTGAGGCGTGGTTTGTTTTTCGGTTCCCTCTGGGTTTGTCGTCCAAATCGTATGCTGCTTAAATGATTGGAGACGCAAAGCATCTTCCTTTAGCATAATCACTTCAATCTGGCGAAGCATAAGTCTGTCTTGAAGAAAACGTGATTTGGTATAAGTCTGTCTTGAAGAAAACGTGATTTGGTTTTATATGAAGAAAATGTGATTTGGGAAAAAGGTATGCGTGAAAGTTTAAAGGCATTTCAAAGGGATGTTAAATGCATTCGATTTCTTTAATCCGTTTTTTATTGTCATATGAAATTCATATGGAAGAGAAAGCTCTTTTATTAAAGACAGTTATGTTTAAATGTTTTTAAAAATGTTGAAGGTTTATTTAAAAGGGCATGAATGAAGTTGAAGTTTGCATGAATGAAGTTGAAGTTTAAGGTTTATTTAAAAGGGCATGAATGAAGTTGAAGTTTGCATGAATGAAGTTGAAGTTTTAAAAAAAAGTGAGATTTCTTTTAAGAAAATGAGATTTAAAAGAGGGTTGTAATTTTTAAAAGATATTTTTAAGTTTTTGGAGGAATTAATTTAAAATTCGAAGAGTGAAAAAGTGAGTGAGAAAGTGAAAGTGTTAAAGTACAAAAAATTTGATGTATTGTTTTAGTACAGAAATTTTGGAAGTTTTTGGTAGAAATTTTGGAAGTTTTTGATGCATATGTAGACTCATTTGTTTGTGGAAGTCAAGCAAAGAGTTTGTTGAATCCCACTGTGTTCAGTCACGAGTGGATGATGTATGTGAAGAAAGTGTAGAACGAGACGAAGATGTTTGTTGAATCCCACTGTACACAGTTACAAGTGGACGAAGATGTTTGTGAACCCCACTGTACACAGTTACAAGTGGACGAAGATTTGTTGATACCGGCAACACGGATTGCTGACGAAGATTTGTTGATACCAGCAACATGGCTTGCTGACGAAAGTTTGGTGATTCCAGCAACAGAGTTTGCTGACGAAAGTTTGGTGATTCCAGCAACAGAGTTTGCTGACGAAAGTTTGGTGAAACCAGCAACACAGTTTGCTGACGAAAGTTTGGTGAAACCAGCAACACAGTTTGCTGATGATGACTTGTTGATTCCAGCAACACAGCTTGCTGATGATGAGATGGTAAATCCAGCAATGCAACTTGCTGATGAAAATTTGATGGTTGATGTTAACTTTGATAATGAATTTTTGACTAATGATGACTGGTTGCAGATGATGCAACAAAAATATGATATTGACGTGATGTTATTTGGTGAGATTTCCTCACTGCAGTTAGTGGAAGACAATCTGTTCGCAGCATTACAGGTTAGTGGAAAAGAGACAGAGACAAAAGCAAAGAAAGAAGTCTGCAAAGAAAAAGCAGAAACAGAGAAGGATGTAGAAGCAGAGAAGGAAGCGCAACAACAGAAAGCTATCACTGCAGAGCAGAAGGAAACAGAGATAGAGGCAGAAATAGAGAAAGAAGCACAACAGGAGAAAGCTCTCATTTCAGAGCAGAAAGACCAGAACCAATGTCGTTCTGAAAATATTTTGGATTCTGATATTGATTTCCAATGTGCAGGTACACAAAATGATTATGAAGAAGAGTTAAAGTTTATTGAAACATGGCTTGCAACACCATGTCTGGATGAGATCTACACAGAAGATGTAGAAATGAATGTTGAAGATGACATGCATGATGAACATGTCAATGAAATTTTCATGCATTGGAGTTTTGAAGAAATAAAACATTATTCTAATATTATGTTGCAACAAATTGATCATGAAAACCATAATATGGAAGACAGTATGTGGCAGCAGCCCACATTTCTTGAAGATGTCCAGGACATGCTTAGACAACCTGGAATAGTAAAAGACCTGCACCAGCAAATGAAAAGTCTGAAGTTTGAACAATACAATAAGACGAATATGAGGAAACAATTTAGAGGCTACAAAATTTGGAAGAAAAGAAGAAGAAAGTCAAATCTAGTTGAAAGTCAAGAGACTTCTCTCTGACTTCGGAAATATAGAATGAATTTCAATGTCAAAAGTTAGGAATAAAATAATGTAACCCTCAAGATTAAGAGGGGGTGTTAAAGAATTAATCATTCGGTTAGTTGAGAAGTAGTTCGAGATTAGTTAGTGATTAGTTTCCAGATTCAGTTTATGTGTAACTGTTTCTGAATTGTATAAATGTACGTTTCTCCTTTCAATAAAGATGTATTGAGTTCCGCTGTGCTCTGCCATTTCTCTGTTGTCTCCTTTGTTAATTTGACAAACTCGAAAACTCTTACAGGCCTTCTGGTCACCTATATAGGTTCTAGAACAGTGGTTAAAAGACAATCTGCAAGGTGTCAGTCTAACCCAAGAGAAAAAGGAAAGCAGCAACTCACCAAAAACATGGCTGAGAAAAGTAAGAGAGGTAGGAAGACAAAGAAAGGGATAATGGAGAATCTCTTTGAAGCATACTCTGCTGGTAACCCACCATAAATTAAAAATGCAATCCAGGGATGGGAGAGACAAACAAACAGTTATGAAGCGGAAATAGAGGGAAAGGAGGAAAGAATGGACTTTGTAAATGATCGGGGAAATACCAGAGGTCGTCTTTCTCTATTTCATCAAAGTTTCCATACATAATGGACTCTAAAATGTGTGATGGCAAAAGCTCTGCAAAGTTTACAACCAATAGAGGGCAGTCGTGAAGTGCTCTGAATCTTTTGAGAGATAAAATTTGAGTTACAAGATATCAAGGTGTCACAGTACCATGCAACCGCTAGAATTTGTAGAATTGAAAGGTAGATTCAACAGATGCAGCAAGTAGATATGCCTGGCTCCACAGCAAAAGATCCAACACTGATTAACTCATCAGATGGCTAGTAAATCGAGTTTTAAGTCTTTATGAATTTTGCGGATAGTTTTTATGTTTTATGTTGTCAATTATATTTTGGTTTAAACAGTAAAATGGACATAGCGACAAGTAGAAGAAAGAAACAATTTCAATTTTGGATGGCATTTAATGCTTTAAGGTGGCCAACATACCTGGTTTCCTCCAGGCAGGTTGAGGCCACCAAGTATGTATGTATCAGTTGCAACCTACCTTTTATGATAAATAGAAAATAGCAAGTAAGTACCAAATTTACAAAATAAAATTAGTAAAGAAAACAATCAAATTAAAATATTTCTATACTCAAAATTAATTTCCATTTCGTGTGTTGCAATTTCCATTTCACGTACTAGTTTAAAATTAGTTTCAAGCTGACTTGCAATTAGTTTCGATTTCTATTAATACGTGATTCTAGTTATCATTTATTCATGGCCAAAAACACTACATAGATCCAATGGTAGACAATGTGACAGTTGTTTACTTGAATCAACGATATTAATAAAAAGGTCGACTATGGTGAGTTGTGGAACGATTCAAAGGTAAACACCTTCGATGTAATAAATGTAAATGAATTTATAATGTCTTTTATATGGGTAAAATTAAAATAATAATAACAATTATTATTATTATTATTATTATCTTATTATAGAAAGAATTTAGGTAAGAGTTATATATATATATATATATATATATATATATATATATATATATATATATATATAATGGGTAATACCATAACTTACTAATATCATATGCTCAAAAAAACCCTAACAATTATTTAATTAAAATAAAAGAGTAGAAACAACATAATTACTTTAGAGATAAATCTTAATTTCTCATTTTCAAATATTATTAAGAATATTTAAATGTAGATTTTAAATATTTACTATTTATCAAATAATTATTAATAACTAAAAGAAAAAAAAAGATTATTATGCACATTCAAAAAATAACAACGACAAAACTATAATGCCATGTTGTCTCGACCATTCCTGATTCGTCTCCCCTGCTCCCCATTGTGCTCAACAACCTTGTGGGCCTAAGTGCATCTACCTAGCCAACCTCTTCCATGCTTCCCTTCCTTTGTATTTTTGTTGATGCGTGCCCCCTTCGATTGCTAGTGTTTGGATCAAATCATTGGTTATTAGATCTCTCCTCTGGGGAGCCTCGCTAGGGACAACTGATCAATCATGGACAGTTCGGGTTGAAATTTGTTAGTTGAGGGAGAAATTCTCGCCTTGGAGAAGCCCTACAAACCGTAATAAGACCCCTCTTGTTAACTTGCACATGGGAAAATTATTATTTTAATGTTAGTCCTTAGATAGAAAAAAAGTAGAAGTCGGCATGGAAGAGGAAATTCACGCACCAAAACCTCATATAAATATAATTAATGTCACATCACTTGTAGGAATTGCATCACATCACACATTATGTTTCATTAGTTTTAGTTGGTTTGAAAATTGTAGGGTCCAAGCTCACACATGCAAAGAGGAGAGAGAGAATTATGTGGTAGTATTGAATTTTATGTTTTCACATATTTGACCAATGTTGATTTTAGATGGTTTGACTTACTTTGACTTAGTTTTGGATATATTTTGGAACGCCGAGTTCAGGAGAGAGAAGAACAAAATTTTCTAAGCACTTTGACCCACATTGACTACAGTTTCTTAGCTAGTGTTTCCACATGTCAAACTTTGACTTCAACCATATTTTGTGGGTATCATATTTTGTGGTTGTTTTAACTGATTTTGACCAAGAAACGAAGGCCACATTCTTTAACAGGTTGACTAAAATTTGTGGATAATATTTTACCATTGAATTTGGATTGGTTAGGGCTACGTTGACTACTGTTGACATTAACTGAAAATTGAAAAATTGAATTTTGACGAGATTTGAATTTATGCTCAAAATTAATTGGATATTAGTTGGTTGACTTGGTTGGTAAAGGCTTTGACCTTTTACCAGTTGTTGAGGTACATGGACTTTGTATCTCTTTGTTGAACCTTTGATAACAGTCAAATAGAAGAAAAAATTTGAAAGGGTTTTCCCCTTGGTTTTTCCTTTGTATTTGACCAAAATATCTATGTATCTATTTTTATTTGTTGTATTCTATTGTGCATATGGATTTATGGTGTATCTACAATTTCTTACTGTTATTGGGTGATTGAAAATATATTGGATAATTGATTTCTATTGGAAGAAGAATTGTTATAAGTGGTTGTTAAAATATAGAACATTGAAAAATTAACATGATTTAAGAGCTAAGGTGAAGAAAATCCCAAGGAGACAAGATAAATCACCCTTTGAAGATATCTTATCTGTTACTAAAGAACAGTTGACTAGGTTAGAATGACTCATCTAACTATGTCGTTTGAAGAGTCAGGGTTGATTTGACTTTGTAGGAGAATGATGTTTTGGAATGTGTAGAAGGAAAGGTATGTGAGCCTCTAGAGAATGTTTCTGTGACTACAAGTCCAAGTAAAAGAAAGGAGAGGTCAACGTTAAGAAAATCATTATTGACTCTTTGAGAGATCATTTGATAACTTATGTTGTGAAGTTGAAGAAGTATAAGAAAATGTATGATAAGTTGGTTGGGATGTATGAAGTCAACAGCTTGAACCATATTCTTTCATTGAAGAATCAACTAAAAGACATTAAGATGAATAAGAGAGAGATTGTTAAATCATACTGGATGAGGATATCTCAACTCAAAGATCAACTATTTTGTGCTAGAAAAATTACAACTATCAGAAAGCTAGTACTAATTTCCAAAATCTTACATCTTTCATTTCCCAGAAACCAAAAATTTCGAAAAAACCAAAACCAGAGATACCCAATTGAATCATTCTTGAGCGTAATCTCCTACGTCTTCAACTGTGAAATCTTGCGCGCCCTCAAAAATTCAAGCAACAAGCTGTTGCATTTGTCATTCGAATGCTCAGGATTCCTGCCATTCATTCACACACGTCATTCACAAAAAAAAATAAAAATTAAAACAATAAAGTCAGAACGCGAGAATACGATATCAAATATCTTTATCATAATCCTCTCCCCCCTACTCATTTGCTAACATGGACATTAAACCGCCTTCGCAACGCATTGTACTTGCCCTTACACACCTGCAAAATTAAAATAAAAACCACCACCACCACCACTCAACCAAATCATTAAATCATTCCAAAGGAATAACAAAACAAAAAACCGGGTATTTTCCAAAAAAACGGTTTTGAAAGGGAGGGCCACCACCTCTGGTGAAAAAACATATGGACACAATCCGGGCACGCAGCCCCTCACAAATCAACTATATATAAAACAACTTCAAAATTTTAAATTCAAGATTTTCTTTCCTGATTCTCAAAGGTGTTTATGTTATTTTCTAATGGTCAGTCAAGTATGGGAGTCCCAAATTTATGAAATCTATTGTATGCATTGTCAAGAAAAGCCGACAGGCCTTTGTCTCGTTTTTAAAGCATGTTATTTCAATAATCGGGTAAAGGATGTTCTTAGTTTTTCATCTTGGGTGATTACGATCGAGGGTAAACTCGGTAGACAACATCTATCATGTAAAGATAGCATGGGTAAGTTAAGTTTGTCAAGCCGTCACTATTATGAATCCTTTTGTCTGTCAAACAGTCTTTGTCTAGGTCTCCGTAACTGCGAATATCGTCATAAATCCTTTCTTAACTCCATAAAGGTGACGAAAACTCTGAATTTTAATCGGTGCACAGTAACTAACTCGACAAATCCTACAGGCCTTCTGGTCACCTATATAGGTTCTAGAACAGTGGTTAAAAGACAATCTGCAAGGTATCAGTCTAACCCAAGAGAAAAAGGAAAGCAACAACTCACCAAAAACATGGCTGAGAAAAGTAAGAGAGGTAGGAAGACAAAGAAAGTGATAATAGAGAATCTCTTTGAAGCATACTCTGCTGGTAACCAACCATAAATTAAAAATGCAATCCAGGGATGGGAGAGAGAAACAAATAGTTATGAAGAGGAAATAGAGGGAAAGGAGGAAAGAATGGACTTTTTAAATGATCGGGGAAATACCAGAGGTCGTCTTTCTCTATTTCATCAAAGTTTCCATACATACTAGACTCTAAAATGTGTGATGGAAAAAGCTCCGCAAAGTTTGCAACCAATAGAGGGCAGTCCTGAAGTGATCTGAATCTTTTGAGAGATAAAAATTGAGTTACAAGATATCAAGGCGTCACAGTACCATGCAACATCTGGAATTTGTAGAACTGAAAGTTAGATTCAACTGATGCAGCAAATAGATATTCCTGGCTCCACAGCATAAGATCCAACACTGATTAACTCATCAGATGGCTAGTAAATCGAGTTTTAAGTCTTTATGAATTTTGTGGATAGTTTTTATGTTTTATGTTGTCAATTATATTTTTGTTTAAACAGTAAAATGGACATAACGACAAGTAGAAGAAAGAAACAATTTCAATTTTGGATGGCATTTAATGCTTTAAGGTGGCCAACAGACCTAGTTTCCTCCGGGCAGGTTGAGGCCACCAAGTATGTATGTATCAGTTGCAACCTACCTTTTATGATAAATAGGAAATAGCAAGGAAGTACCAAATTTACAAAAAAAAATTAGTAAAGAAAACAATCAAATTAAAATATTTCTATACTCAAAATTAATTTCCATTTCGTGTGTTGCAATTTCCATTTCACGTACTAGTTTCCAATTAGTTTCAAGCTGACTTGCAATTAGTTTCCATTTCTATTAATACGTGATTCCAGTTATCGTTGATTCATGGCCAAAAACACTACATAGATCCAATGGTAGACAATGTGACATTTCTATACTTGAATCAACGACATTCATTAAAAGGTCGACTATGGTGAGCTGTGGAATGATTCAAAAGTAAACACCTTCGGTCTAATAAATGTAAATGAATTTATAATGTCTTTTATGTGGGTAAAATTAAAATAATAATAATAATGATAATTATTATTATTATTATTATTATTTTATTATAGAAAGAATTTAGGTAAGAGTTATATATATATATATATATATATATAATGGGTAATACCATAACTTACTAATATCATATGCTCAAAAAAACCCTAACTCATATTCATGTAACACATTTTTAATTATTTAATTAAAATAAAAGAGTAGAAACAACATAATTACTTTAGAGATAAATCTTAATTTTTCATTTTTAAATATTATTAAGAATATTTAAATGTAGATTTTAAATATTTACTATTTATCACATAATTATTAATAACTAAAAGAAAAAAAAAGATTATTATGCACATTCCAAAAATAACAACCACAAAACTGTAATGCCATGTGGTCTTGACCATTCCTGACTCGTCCCCCCTGCTCCCCATTGTGCTCAACAACCTCGTGGGCCTAAGTGCATCTACATAGCCAACCTCTTCCATGCTTCCCTTCCTCTATATTATTGTTGATGCATGCCCCCCTCGATTGCTAGTGTTTGGATCAAATCATTGATTATTAGATCTCTCCTCCGGGGAGCCTCGCTAGGGACAACTGATCAATCATTTGAAGTTCAGGTTGAAATTTGTTAGTTGAGGGAGAAATTCTCGCCTTGGAGAAGCCCTACAAACCATAATAAGACCCCTCTTGTTAACTTGCACATGGGAAAATTATTATTTTAATGTTAGTCCTTCTCACATAGAAAAAAAGTAGAAGTCGGCATGGAAGAGGAAATTCACGCACCAAAACCTCATATAAATATAATTAATGTCACATCACTTGCAGGAATTGCATCACATCACACATTATGTTTCATTAGTTTTACTTGGTTTGAAAATTGTAGGGTCCAAGCTCACACATGCAAAGAGGAGAGAGAGAATTACGTGGTAGTATTGAATTTTTTGTTTTCACATATTTGACCAATGTTGATTTTAGATGGTTTGACTTACTTTGACTTAGTTTTGGACATATTTTGGAACGCCGAGTTCAGGAGAGAGAAGAACAAAATTTTCTAAGCACTTTGACCCACATTGACTACAGTTTCTTAGTTAGGGTTTCCACATGTCAAACTTTGACTTCAACCATATTTTGTGGGTATCATATTTTGTGGTTGTTTTAACTGATTTTGACCAAGCAACGAAGGCCACATTCTTTAACAGGTTGAATGAACTTTGTGGATAATATTTTTCCATTGAATTTGGATTGGTTAGGGCTACGTTGACTACTGTTGACATTAACTGAAAATTGAAAAATTGAATTTTGACGAGATTTGAATTTATGCTCAAAATTAATTGGATATTAGTTGGTTGACCTGGTTGGTCAAGGATTTGACCTTTTACCAGTTTTTGGGGTACATGGACTTTCTATCTCTTTGTTCAACCTTTGATAACATTCAAATAGAAGAAAAAATTTGAAAGGGTTTTCCCCTGGGTTTTCCCCTTGTATTTGACCAAAATATCTATGTATCTATTTTTATTGGTTGTATTCTATTGTGCATATGGATTTATGGTGTATCTAAAATTTCTTATTGTTATTGGGTGATTGAAAATATATTGGATAATTGATTTCTATTGGAAGAAGAACTGTTATAAGTGGTTGTTAAAATATAGAACATTGAAAAATTAACATGATTTAAGAGCTAAGGTGAAGAAAATCCCAAGGAGACAAGATAAATCACCCTTTGAAGATATCTTATCTATTACTAAAGAGCATTTGACTAGGTTAGAATGACTACCCCATACTTCAAGATTGAAGAAAAGTTGAATGAATCATCTAACTATGTCGTTTGAAGAGTCAGGGTTGATTTGAATTTGGAGGAGAATGATGTTTTGGAATGTGTAGAAGGAAAGGTATGTGAGCCTCTAGAGAATGTTTCTGCGACTATCAAGTGCAAGTAAAAGAAAGGTGAGGTCAACGTTAAGAAAATCATTATTGATTCTTTGAGAGATCATTTGATAACTTATGTTGTGAAGTTGAAGAAGTATAAGAAAATGTATGATAAGTTGGTTGGGATGTATGAAGTCTACAGCTTGAACCATATTCTTTCATTGAAGAATCAACTGAAAGACATTAAGATGAATAAGAGAGAGATTGTTAAATCATACTTGATGAGGATATCTCAACTCAAAGATCAACTATTTTCTGCTGGATAAATTACAACTGTTAGAAAGCTAGTACTAATTTCCAAAATCTTACATCTTTCATTTCCCAGAAACCAAAAATTTCGAAAAAACCAAAACCAGAGATACCCAATTGAATCATTCTTGAGCGTAATCCCCTACGTCTTCAACTGTGAAATCTTGTGCGCCCTCAAAAATTCAAGAAACAAGCTGTTACATTTGTCATTCGAACGCTCAGGATTCCTGCCATTCATTCCAAGACGTCATTCACAAAAAAAAATAAAAAAATTAAAACAATAAAGTCAGAACGCGAGAATACGATATCAAATATCTTTATCATAATCCTCTCCACCCTACTCATTCGCTAAGATGGCCATTAAACCGCCTTCGCAACGCATTGTACTTTCCCTTACACACCTACAAAATTAAAATAAAAACCACAACCACCACCACTCAACCAAATCATTAAATCATTCCAGAGGAATAACAAAACAAAAAACCGGGTATTTTCCAAAAAAATGGTTTTGAAAGGGAGGGCCACCACCTCTGGTGAAAAGACGTATGGACACAATCCGGGCACGGAGCCCCTCACAAATCAACTATATAAAAAACAACTTCAAAATTTCAAATTCAAGATTTTCTTTCCTGATTCTCAAAGGTGTTTATGTTATTTTCTGATGGTCAGTCAAGTATCGGAGTTCCAAATTTATGAAATCTACTGTATGCATTGTCAAGACAAGCCGACAGGCCTTTGTCTCGTTTTTAAAGCATGTTATTTCAATAATCGGGTAAAGCATGTTCTTATTTTTTCCTCTTGGGTGATTACGATCAAGGGTAAACTGGGTAGACAACATCTATCATGTAAAGATAGCATGGGTAAGGTCACTATTATGAATCCTTTTGTCTGTCAAACAGTCTCTGTCTAGGTCTCCGTAACTGTGAATATCGTCATAAATCCTTGCTTAACTCCATAAAGGTGACGAAAACTCTTAATTTCAATCGGTGCACAGTAACTAACTCGACAACTCCTACAGGCCTTCTGGTCACCTATATAGGTTCTAGAACAGTGGTTAAAAGACAATCTGCAAGGTGTCAGTCTAACCGAAGAGAAAAAGCAAAGCAGCAACTCACCCAAAACATGGATGAGAAAAGTAAGAGAGGTAGGAAGACCAAGAAAGGGATAATGGAGAATCTCTTTGAAGCATACTCTGCTGGTAACCCACCATAAATTAAAAATGCAATCCAGGGATGGGAGAGAGAAAAAAATAGTTATGAAGAGGAAATAGAGAGAAAGGAGGAAAGAATGGACTTTGTAAATGATCGGGGAAATACCAGAGGTCGTCTTTCTCTATTTCATCAAACTTTCCATACATACTGGACTCTAAAATGTGTGATGGAAAAAGCTCTGCAAAGTTTACAACCAATAGAGGGCAGTGCTGAAGTGATCTGAATCTTTTGAGAGATAAAAATTGAGTTACAATATATCAAGGTGTCACAGTACCATGCAACAGCTGGAATTTGTAGAATTGAAAGGTAGATTCAACAGATGCAGCAAGTAGATAAGCATGGCTCCAAAGCCAAAGATCCAACACCGATTAACTTATCAGATGGCTAGTAAATCGAGTTTTATGTCTTTATGAATTTTGCGGATAGTTTTATGTTTTATGTTGTCAATTATATTTTGGTTTAAACAGTAAAATGGACATAGCGACAAGTAGAAGAAAGAAACAATTTCAATTCTGGATGGCATTTAATGCTTTAAGGTGGCCAACAAACCTGGTTTCCTCCGGGCAGGTTGAGGCCACCAAGTATGTATGTATCAGTTGCAACCTACCTTTTATGATAAATAGAAAATAGCAAGGAAGTACCAAATTTACAAAAAAAAATTAGTAAAGAAAACAATCAAATTAAAATATTTCTATACTCAAAATTAATTTCCATTTCGTGTGTTGCAATTTCCATTTCACGTACTAGTTTCCAATTAGTTTCAAGCTGACTTGCAATTAGTTTCCATTTCTATTAATACGTGATTCTAGTTATCATTGATTCATGGCCAAAAACACTACATAGATCCAATGGTAGACAATGTGACAGTTGTTTACTTGAATCAACGACATTGATAAAAAGTTCGACTATGGTGAGCTGTGGAATGATTCAAAAGTAAACACCTTTGGTGTAATAAATGTAAATGAATTTATAATGTCTTTTATATGGGTAAAATTAAATTAATAATAATAATAATTATTATTATTATTATTATTACTTTATTATAGAAAGAATTTAGGTAAGAGTTATATATATATATATAATGAGTAATACCATAACTTACTAATATCATATGCTCAAAAAAACCCTAACTCATATTCATGTAACACATTTTTAATTATTTAATTAAAATAAAAGAGTAGAAACAACATAATTACTTTAGAGATAAATCTTAATTTTTCATTTTTAAATATTATTAAGAATATTTAAATGTAGATTTTAAATATTTACTATTTATCAAATAATTATTAATAACTAAAAGAAAAAAAAAATTATTATGCACATTCCAAAAATAACAACCACAAAACTGTAATGCCATGTGGTCTCGACCATTCCTGATTCGTCCCCCCTGCTCCCCATTGTGCTCAACAACCTTTTGGGCCTAAGTGCATCTACTTAGCCAACCTCTTCCATGCTTCCCTTCCTTTGTATTTTTGATGATGCGTGCCCCCTTCGATTGCTAGTGTTTGGATCAAATCATTGGTTATTAGATCTCTCCTCCGGGGAGCCTCGCTAGGGAAAAATGATCAATAATGGGCAGTTCAGGTTGAAATTTGTTAGTTGAGGGAGAAATTCTTGCCTTGGAGAAGCCCTACAAACCGTAATAAGACCCCTCTTGTTAACTTGCACATGGGAAAATTATTATTTTAATGTTAGTCCTTCTCACATAGAAAAAAAGTAGAAGTTGGCATGGAAGAGGAAATTCACGCACCAAAACCTCATATAAATATAATTAATGTCACATCACTTGTAGGAATTGCATCACATCACACATTATGTTTCATTAGTTTTAGTTGGTTTGAAAATTGTGGGGTCCAAGCTCACACATGCAAAGAGGAGAGAGAGAATTATGTGGTAGTATTGAATTTTTTGTTTTCACATATTTGACCAATGTTGATTTTAGATGGTTTGAATTACTTTGACTTAGTTTTGGATATATTTTAGAACGCCGAGTTCAGGAGAGAGAAGAAAAAAAATTTCTAAGCATTTTGACCCACATTGACTACAGTTTCTTAGCTAGGGTTTCCACATGTCAAACTTTGACTTCAAGCATATTTTGTGGTTGGGGTATCATATTTTGTGGTTGTTTTAACTGATTTTGACCAAGCAAAGAAGGCCACATTCTTTAACAGGTTGACCTAACTTTGTGGATAATATGTTACCATTGAATTTGGATTGGTTAGGGCTACGTTGACTACTGTTGACATTAACTGAAAATTGAAAAATTGAATTTTGACGAGATTTGAATTTATGCTCAAAATTAATTGGATATTAGATGGTTGACTTGGTTGGTCAAGACTTTTACCTTTTACTAGTTGTTGAGGTACATGGACTTTGTATCTCTTTGTTCAACCTTTGATAACAGTCAAATAAAAGAAAAAATTTGAAAGGGTTTTCCCCTGGGTTTTTCCCATCCATTTGACCAAAATATCTATGTGTCTATTTATATTGGTTGTATTCTATTGTGCACATGGATTTCTGGTGTATCTAAAATTTCTTACTGTTATTGGGTGATTGAAAATATATTGGATAATTGATTTCTATTGGAAGAAGAATTGTTACAAGTGGTTGTTAAAATATAGAACATTGAAAAATTAACATGATTTAAGAGCTAAGGTGAAGAAAATCCCAAGGAGACAAGATAAATCACCCTTTGAAGATATCTTATCTGTTACTAAAGAACATTTGACTAGGTTAGAATGACTACACCATACTTCAAGATTGAAGAAAAGTTGAATGACCCATCTAACTATGTCGTTTGAAGAGTCAGGGTTGATTTGACTTTGGAGGAGAATGATGTTTTGGAATGTGTAGAAGGAAAGGTATGTGAGCCTCTAGAGAATGTTTCTGCGATTATCAAGTCCAAGTAAAAGAAAGGTGAGGTAAACGTTAAGAAAATCATTATTGATTCTTTGAGAGATCATTTGATAACTTATGTTGTGAAGTTGAAGAAGTATAAGAACATGTATGATAAGTTGGTTGGGATGTATGAAGTCAACAGCTTGAACCATATTCTTTCATTGAAGAATCAACTGAACGACATTAAGATGAATAAGAGAGATATTGTTAAATCATACTTGATGAGGATATCTCAACTCAAAGATCAACTATTTTCTGCTAGATAAATTACAACTGTTAGAAAGCTAGTACTAATTTCCAAAATCTTACATCTTTCATTTCCCAGAAACCAAAAATTTCGAGAAAACCAAAACCAGAGATACCCAATTGAATCATTCTTGAGCGTAATCTCCTACGTCTTCAACTGTGAAATCTTGTGCGCCCTCAAAAATTCAAGCAACAAGCTGTTCCATTTGTCATTCGAACGCTCAGGATTCCTGCCATTCATTCACACACGTCATTCAAAAAAACAAAACAAAAAATTAAAACAATAAAGTTAGAACGCGAGAATACGATATCAAATATCTTTATCATAATCCTCTCCCCCCTACTCATTCACTAACATGGCCATTAAACCACCTTCGCAACGCATTGCACTTGCCCTTGCACACCTGCAAAATTAAAATAAAAACCACCACCACCACCACTCAACCAAATCATTAAATCATTCCAAAGGAATAACAAAACAAAAAACCGGGTATTTAAAAAAAACGGTTTTGAAAGGGAGGGCCACCACCTCTGGTGAAAAAACGTATGGACATAATCCAGGCACGCAACCCCTCACAAATCAACTATATTAAAAACAACTTCAAAATTTCAAATTCAAGATTTTCTTTCCTTATTCTCAAAGGTGTTTATGTTATTTTCTGATGGTCAGTCACGTATGGGAGTCCCAAATTTATGAAATCTATCGTATGCATTGTCAAGACAAGCCGACAGGCCTTTGTCTCATTTTTAAAGCATGTTATTTCAATAATCGGGTAAAGCATGTTCTTAGGTTTTCCTCTTGGGTGATTACAATTGAGGGTAAACTGGGTAGACAACATCTATCATGTAAAGATAGCATGGGTAAGTTATGTTTGTCAAGCCGTCACTATTACGAATCCTTTTGTCTGTCAAACAGTCTCTGTCTAGGTCTCCGTAACTGCGAATATCGTCATAAATCCTTGCTTAACTCCATAAAGGTGACGAAAACTCTGAATTTTAATCAGTGCACAGTAACTAAATCGACAACTCCTACAGGCCTTCTGGTCACATATATAGGTTCTAGAACAGTGGTTAAAAGACAATCTGCAAGGTGTTAGTCTAACCCAAGAGAAAAATGAAAGCAGCAACTCACCAAAAACATGGATGAGAAAAGTAAGAGAGGTAGGAAGACCAAGAAAGGGATAATGGAGAATCTATTTGAAGCATACTCTGCTGGTAACCCACCATAAATTAAAAATGCAATCCAGGTATGGGAGAGAGAAACAAATAGTTATGAAAAGGAAATAGAGGGAAAGGAGGAAAGAATGGACTTTGTAAAAGATCGAGGAAACACCAGAGGTCGTCTTTCTCTATTTCATCAAAGTTTCCATACATACTGGACTCTAAAATGTGTGATGGAAAAAGCTCTACAAAGTTTACAACCAATAGAGGGTAGTCCTGAAGTGATTTGAATCTTTTGAGAGATAAAAATTGAGTTACAAGATATCAAGGTGTCACGGTACCATGCAACAGCAGGAATTTGTAGAATTGAAAGGTAGATTCAACAGATGCAGAAAGTAGATATGCCTGGCTCCACAGCAAAAGATCCAACACTGATTAACTCATCAGATGGCTAGTAAATCGAGTTTTAAGTCTTTATGAATTTTGCGGATAGTTTTTATGTTTTATGTTGTCAATTATATTTTGGTTTAAACAGTAAAATGGACATAGCGACAAGTAGAAGAAAGAAACGATTTCAATTTTGGATGGCATTTAATGCTTTAAGGTGGCCAACAGACCTGGTTTCCTCCGGGAAGGTTGAGGCCACCAAGTATGTGTGTATCAGTTGCAACCTACCTTTTATGATAAATAGAAAATAGCAAGGAAGTACCAAATTTACAAAAAAAAATTAGTAAAGAAAACAATCAAATTAAAATATTTCTATACTCAAAATTAATTTCCATTTCGTGTGTTGCAATTTCAATTTCACGTACTAGTTTCCAAATAGTTTCAAGCTCACTTGCAACTAGTTTCCATTTCTATTAATACGTTATTCCAGTTATCGTTGATTCATGGCCAAAAACAATACATAGATCCAATGGTAGACAATGTGACAGTTGTTTACTTGAATCAACAACATTAATAAAAAGGTCGACTATGGTGAGCTGTGGAATGATTCAAAATTAAACACCTTCGGTGTAATAAATGTAAATGAATTCATAGAAAGAATTTAGGTAAGAGTTATATATATATATAATGGGTAATACCATAACTTACTAATCTCATATGCTAAAAAAAAAACCTAACTCATATCCATGTAACACATTTTTAATTATTTAATTAAAATAAAAGAGTAGAAACAACATAATTACTTTAGAGATAAATCTTAATTTTTCATTTTTGAATATTATTAAGAATATTTAAATGTATATTTTAAATATTTACTATTTATCAAATAATTATTAATAACTAAAAGAAAAAAAAAGATTATTATACACATTCCAAAAATAAAAACCACAAAACTGTAATGCCATGTGGTCTCGACCATTCCTGATTCGTCCCCCCTGCTCCCCATTGTGCTCAACAACCTTGTGGGCCTAAGTGTATCTACCTAGCCAACCTCTTCCATGCTTCCCTTCCTTTGTATTTTTGTTGATGCGTGCCCCCTTCGATTGCTAGTGTTTGGATCAAATCATTGGTTATTAGATCTCTCCTCCGGGGAGCCTCGCTAGGGACAACTCATCAATCACGGGCAGTTCGGGTTGAAATTTGTTAGTTGAGGGAGAAATTATCCCCTTGGAGAAGCCCTACAAACCATAATAATACCCCTCTTGTTAACTTGAACAATGGAAAATTATTATTTTAATGTTAGTCCTTCTCACATAGACAAAAAGTAGAAGTCAGCATGGAAGAGGAAATTCACGCACCAAAACCTCATATAAATATAATTAATGTCACATCACTTGTAGGAATTGCATCACATCACACATTATGTTTCATTAGTTTTACTTGGTTTGAAAATTGTAGGGTCCAAGCTCACACATGCAAAGAGGACAGAGAGAATTATGTGGTAGTATTGAATTTTATGTTTTCACATATTTGACCAATGTTGATTTTAGATGGTTTGACTTACTTTGACTTAGTTTTGGATATATTTTGGAACGCCGAGTTCAGGAGAGAGAGGAACAAAATTTTCTAAGCACTTTGACCCACATTGACTACAGTTTCTTAGCTAGGGTTTCCACATGTCAAACTTTGACTTCAACCATATTTTGTGGGTATCATATTTTGTGGTTGTTTTAACTGATTTTGACCAAGCAACGAAGGCCACATTCTTTAACAGGTTGACCGAACTTTGTGGATAATATTTTACCATTGAATTTGGATTGGTTAGGGCTATGTTGACTACTGTTGACATTAACTGAAAATTGAAAAATTGAGTTTTGACGAGATTTGAATTTATGCTCAAAATTGATTGGATATCAGTTGGTTGACTTGGTTGGTCAAGGCTTTGACCTTTTACCATTTTTTGAGGTACATGGACTTTTTATCTCTTTGTTGAACCTTTGATAACAGTCAAAAAGAAGAAAAAATGTGAAAGGGTTTTCCCCTGGGATTTTCCCTTGTATTTGACCAAAATATCTATGTATCTATTTTTATTGGTTGTATTCTATTGTGCATATGGATTTATGGTGTATGTAAAATTTCTTACTATTATTGGGTGATTGAAAATATATTGGATAATTGATTTATATTGGATGAAGAATTGTTATAAGTGGTTGTTAAATTATAGAACATTGAAAAATTAAAATGATTTAAGAGCTAAGGTGAAGAAAATCCCAAAGAGACAAGATAAATCACCCTTTGAAGATATCTTATCTGTTACTAAAGAAAATTTGACTAGGTTAGAATGACTACCCCATACTTCAATATTGAAGAAAAGTTGAATGACTCATCTAACTATGTCGTTTGAAGAGTCAGGGTTGATTTGAGTTTGGACGAGAATGATGTTTTGGAATGTGTAGAAGGAAAGGTATGTGAGCCTCTAGAGAATGTTTCTGCGCCTATCAAGTCGAAGTAAAAGAAAGGTGAGGTCAACGTTAAGAAAGTCATTATTGATTCTTTGAGAGATCATTTGATAACTTATGTTGTGAAGTTGAAGAAGTATAAGAAAATGTATGATAAGTTGGTTGGGATGTATGAAGTCAACAGCTTGAACCATATTCTTTCATTGAAGAATCAACTGAAAGACATTAAGATGAATAAGAGAGAGATTGTTAAATCATACTTGATGAGGATATCTCAACTCAAAGATCAACTATTTTCTGCTGGATAAATTACATCTGTCAGAAAGCTAGTACTAATTTCAAAAATCTTACATCTTTCATTTCCTAGAAACCAAAAATTTCGAAAAAACCAAAACCAGAGATACCCAATTGAATCATTCTTGAGCGTAATCTCCTACGTCTTCAACTGTGAAATCTTGCGCGCCCTCAAAAATTCAAGCAACAAGCTGTTCCATTTGTCATTCGAACGCTCAGGATTCCTACCATTCATTCACACATGTCAT
Source organism: Pinus albicaulis (assembly GCA_034641835.2). Taxonomy (NCBI): domain Eukaryota; kingdom Viridiplantae; phylum Streptophyta; class Pinopsida; order Pinales; family Pinaceae; genus Pinus; species Pinus albicaulis. Next base: position 779,890,007 of record CM076582.1, read on the forward strand.
TCACAAGAGAAAAAAATAAAAATAAAACAATAAAGTCAGAACGCGAGAATACGATATCAAATATCTTTATCATAATCCTCTCCCCCCTACTCATTCACTAACATGGCCATTAAACCGCCTTCGCAACACATTGTAATTTCCCTTACACACCTGCAAAATTGAAATAAAAACCACCACCACCACCACTCAACCAAATCATTAAATCATTCCAGAGGAATAACAAAACGAAAAACCGGGTATTTTCCAAAAAAACGGTTTTGAAAGGGAGGGCCACCACCTCTAGTGAAAAAACGTATGGACATAAGCCGGGCACGCAGTTCCTCACAAATCAACTATATAAAAAACAACTTCAAAATTTCAAATTCAAGATTTTCTTTCCTGATTCTCAAAAGTGTTTATGTTATTTTTTGATGGTCAGTCAAGTATGGGAGTCCCAAATTTATGAAATCTATTATATGCATTCTCAAGACAAGCCGACAGGCCTTTGTCTCGTTTTTAAAGCATGTTATTTCAATAATCGGGTAAAGCATGTTCTTAGTTTTTCCTCTTGGGTGATTACGATCGAGGGTAAACTGGGTAGACAACATCTATCATGTAAAGATAGCATGGGTAAGTTAAGTTTGTCAAGCTGTCACTATTATGAATCCTTTTGTCTATCAAACAGTCTTTGTCTAGGTCTCCGTAACTGCGAATATCGTCATAAATCCTTGCTTAACTACATAAAGGTGACGAAAACTCTAAATTTTAATCGGTGCACAGTAACTAACTCAACAACTCCTACAGGCCTTCTGGTCACCTATATAGGTTCTAGAACAGTGGTTAAAAGAAAATCTGCAAGGTGTCAGACTAACCCAAGAGAAAAAGGAAAGCAGCAACTCACCAAAAACATGGATGAGAAAAGTAAGAGAGGTAGGAAGACAAAGAAAGGGATAATGGAGAATCTCTTTGAAGCATACTTTGCTGGTAACCCACCATAAATTAAAAATGAAATCCAGGGATGGGAGAGAGAAACAAATAGTTATGAAGAGGAAATAGAGGGAAATGAGGAAATAATGGACTTTGTAAATGATCGGGGAAATACCAGAGGTCGTCTTTCTCTATTTCATCAAAGTTTCCAGAAATATTGGACTCTAAAATGTGTGATGGCAAAAGCTCTGCAAAGTTTACAACCAATAGAGGGCAGTCCTGAAGTGATCTGAATCTTTTGAGAGATAAAAATTGAGTTACAAGATATCAAGGTGTCACAGTACCATGCAACAGCTGGAATTTGTAGAATTGAAAGGTAGATTCAACAGATGCAGCAAGTAGATATGCCTGGATCCACAACAAAAGATCCAACACCGATTAACTCATCAGATGGCTAGTAAATCGAGTTTTAAGTCTTTATGAATTTTGCGGATAGTTTTTATGTTTTATGTTGTCAAATATATTTTGGTTTAAACAGTAAAATGGACATATCGACAAGTAGAAGAAAGAAAAAATTTCAATTTTGGATGGCATTTAATGCTTTAAGGTGGCCAACAGACTTGGTTTCCTCCGGGCAGGTTGAGGCCACCAAGTATGTATGTATCAGTTGCAACCTACCTTTTATGATAAATAGAAAATAGTAAGGAAGTACCAAATTTACAAAAAAAAATTAGTAAAGAAAAAAATCAAATTAAAATATTTCTATCCTCAAAATTAATTTCCATTTCGTGTGTTGCAATTTCCATTTCACGTACTAGTTTCCAATTTGTTTCAAGCTGACTTGCAATTAGTTTCCATTTCTATTAATATGTGATTCCAGTTATCGTTGATTCATGGCCAAAAACACTACATAGATCCAATGGTAGACAATGTGACAGTTGTTTACTTGAATCAACGACATTAATAAAAAGGTCGACTATGGTGAGCTGTGGAATGATTCAAAAGTAAACACCTTCGGTCTAATAAATGTAAATGAATTTATAATGTCTTTTATATGGGTAAAATTAAAATAATAATAATAATAATTATTATTATTATTCTTATTTTATTATAGAAATAATTTAGGTAAGAGTTATATATATATATACATAATGGGTAATACCATAACTTACTAATATCATATGCTCAAAAAAACCCTAACTCATATTCATGTAACACATTTTTAATTATTCAATTAAAATAAAAGAGTAGAAACAACATAATTACTTTAGAGATAAATCTTAATTTTTCATTTTTAAATATTATTAAGAATATTTAAATGTAGATTTTAAATATTTACTATTTATCAAATAATTATTAATAACTAAAAGAAAAAAAAAAGATTATTATGCACATTCCAAAAATAACAACCACAAAATTGTAATGCCATGTGGTCTCGACCATTCCTGATTCGTCCCCCCTGCTCCCCATTGTGCTCAAAAACCTTGTGGGCCTAAGTGCATCTACCTAGCCAACCTCTTCCATGCTTCCCTTCCTCTGTATTTTTGTTGATGCGTGCCCCCTTCGATTGCTAGTTTTTGGATCAAATCATTGGTTATGAGATCTCTCCTCGAGGGAGCCTCGCTAGGGACAACTAATCAATCATGGGCAGTTCGGGTTGAAATTTTTTAGTTGAGGGAGAAATTCTCGCCTTGGAGAAGCCCTACAAACCGTAATAAGACCCCTCTTGTTAACTTGCACATGGGAAAGTTATTATTTTAATGTTAGTCCTTCTCACATAGAAAAAAAGTAGAAGTCAGCATGGAAGAGGAAATTCACGCACCAAAACCTCATATAAATATAATTAATGTCACATCACTTGTAGGAATTGCATCACATCACACATTATGTTTCATTAGTTTTAGTTGGTTTGAAAATTGTAGGGTCCAAGCTCACACATGCAAAGAGGAGAGAGAGAATTATGTGGTAGTATTGAATAATCTGTTTTCACATATTTGACCAATGTTGATTTTAGATGTTTTGAATTACTTTGACTTAGTTTTGGATATATTTTGGAACGCTGAGTTCAGGAGAGAGAAGAACAAAATTTTCTAAGCACTTTGACCCACATTGACTACAGTTTCTTAGCTAGGGTTTCCGCATGTCAAACTTTGACTTCAACCATATTTTGTGGGTATCATATTTTGTGGTTATTTTAACTGATTTTGACCAAGCAACGAAGGCAACATTCTTTAACAGGTTGACCGAACTTTGTGAATAATATTTTACCATTGAATTTGGATTGGTTAGGGCTACATTGACTACTGTTGACATTAACTGAAAATTGAAAAATTGAATTTTGACGAGATTTGAATTTATGCTCAAAATTAATTGGATATTAGTTGGTTGACTTGGTTGGTCAAGGCTTTGACCTTTTACTATTTGTTGAGGTACATGGACTTTGTATCTGTTTGTTGGACCTTTGATAACAGTCAAATAGAAGAAAAAAATTGAAAGGGTTTTCCCCTGGGTTTTTCCCTTGTATTTGACCAAAATATCTATGTATCTATTTTTATTGGTTGTATTCTATTGTGCATATGGATTTATGGTGTATCTAAAATTTCTTACTGTTATTGGGTGATTGAAAATATATCGGATAATTTATTTCTATTGGAAGAAGAATTGTTATAAGTGGTTGTTAAAATATAGAACATTGAAAAATTAACATGATTTAAGAGTTAAGGTGAAGAAAATCCCAAGGAGACAAGATAAATCACCCTTTGAAGATATCTTATCTATTACTAAAGAACATTTGACTAGGTTAGAATGACTACCCCATACTTCAAGATTGAACAAAAGTTGAATGACTCATCTAACTATGTCATTTGAAGAGTCAGGGTTGATTTGACTTTGGAGGAGAATGATGTTTTGGAATGTGTAGAAGGAAAGGTACGTGAGCCTCTAGAGAATGTTTCTGCGACTATCAAGTCCAGGTAAAAGAAAGGTGAGGTCAACGTTAAGAAAATCATTATTGATTCTTTGAGAGATCATTTGATAACTTATGTTGTGAAGTTGAAGAAGTATAAGAAAATGTATGATAAGTTGGTTGGGATGTATGAAGTCAACAGCTTGAACCATATTCTTTCATTGAAGAATCAACTAAAAGACATTAAGATGAATAAGAGGGATCAAAGATCAACTATTTTCTGCTGGATAATTACAACTGTTAGAAAGCTAGTACTAATCTCCCCTGGACCAGCAAGGGGAGGGGGGGTCCGAAGTCGGAGGTTTTAAAAACCACCAGATTAAACTGTTGCCTCTGCCCTTTAGTTATTAAGGATCCCTCTGCCCGAAACCACCTACTAGATAATCTCATCCCCGAACATGGTTTCATTTCTATCAAAAAACCATCATGTCCATGTCATGTTTTCCCTGTCCCATCATGCCTACGTGGAATTGTTTGCCCCACCTATATACCTGTTTGGAATTTAATTTTATCTCCCATTGCTTAGTCTCGTTGAGGAGTAAATGTTGAGTTAGACCCGTATATTAATGACCCCACTCCATAATTTTATTAATAAAACCCATAATTCTGCAATAACCCATCACAGACTCAATTGGCTGCAATAATTTTTCTTTACTGTGCAGGTCGCAGCTACTATTGAGATAGATTTTTCAACATTATTTCATTTCCCTGTCCTGATCACAGTGATCTGAAAAATCACTATTTTCCCTCAAACAATTTCTCGGCCGAGATTTTATTCCTTTTCTTCCATTTATGTTGACAACAAATCACTAGGATGCCTCCCAAAGGCAAGGAGGTGAAGAAATTCCAAACCCTCTCATCCACCCATCAATTGATCTTTACCATATCCCATTGGCCGACATGGAATTCAAAATCCATGAATCCCTCTCTGAATTCAAGTTATTTGATATTTATTGTTGGTTGGAGAACCAATTCATCAATCAAATGGATGAAATTGGACTGTGGAACTCCAATCTGGCTTCCACATTTTCCCTCAAACCCACAAAGCACCTGAATTTATCAAAAAGTGTCATTCATGCTACGATCCTATTCAAAAGGCTATCATTTCCCCTACAGGAGAAATCTTGTTTGCTATCACTGCCCAACCAATTAATCAAATGTTGCAGGCCCCTGTTATTGAAAACACCACTCCTTTCTCCCATGAAACCCTCATATTAAACCTATCAGAAATTGGACTTTGCGAAAAGAGATAAAAAAACTAGAATTATTTGCAGCTGCAGATACTCCTTTGCCTAAAATAAATCCTCCCTATCCTTCCTCCATGTTCCTTGATAGAACCAAGAAAACTATCTCAATCCTTTCCTATCTTCTTGGTTACTATTCTGACCAAAATAAACATGAAGCTATTATTGGTTTCCTCTCTATTTTTTCTGTTGATTCTAAACCTTTAGTCCTCTTCAATTTCAGTCAATTTATAGCTGATGCTATCCATGACCAATTTTCGAAGTTCCCTACTGAAGAATTTTTCAGGTATGCATCAGTACTAGTCTATCTTTTTATCTATTTTGAAGGAGACATGTTTCCATTCACATTGTAGAAGCTAGGTGAAGAGGGGAATGAGCAATCCTTTATTTTTTGGACTTCCATGGGAATGAAAGACAAAGAAGAGTATTCATATAAGCATTTCATTGACATGTTTGTATGTCCAACAATGAATATTTTGAGAAGCAGTGAAAAACCAAGGATTAGTGAGGAGATTGTGAACGTTTTACATTTATCAGATCAAACCACAACAGCGGACTAGTACCTTTACTCGAACTATACAGAAATCAGAGTTTTTGTATGTGACCTGCCACCTTACAAATTGCGTAAAATCCTCCCCATGAGGATTTTTGCATTGGAATATATCAGGCAAATGCTCAGGGCAGATGAATTCCATTTTGTTGTTGCAAAGAATAAGTCATAGTTCAAGCTCAAAACTCAGATTTGTCCATTAATTTGTAACACTACAACAGCAGGGGAAGAAGCAGACAAGTTATTAAAATAAATAAATTTTAATCTCAGATTTAATTCATTATATGACCCATTGGGAGTGATTTGAAGACTCAGAGTGGAAAATAAGTTCAATCCATATCATCGCACAGCAAGACCCGAGATTGAATAGTATAAAAATCTATTGAATGGAAACAAAATCTCCAAGAAGCAGAAGAATAGGCAGTATCTACCTCAAACATACACACTCCAATTACACAAGAAAAGACAGGGAAAAGAGGCTTAGAATAAAAATCATCCCCAATGACTGAAGTATCAAGTTAATTTTTCAGAATTGTATATAGAAAGAGACCTAGACTCTTTTCAAAGGCTAGTACAACCAATGAGTCAGAGAAAGAAATATTTGGCAAAGTTGGAGATACATCGATTTTTACATAGCCTGGTGGACAAACTATTCAGTCTCCCGCTCATTCTATCACTTCTCATGAACAACAAATGATTCAGACTAGTAAAGACAATCAAAAGGATAAAGAAGAGGATATCTTTCATATTTTCAGAAAAATTAATAAGAAAAAGCAGGTGCTGAACATGCACACTTATAATTAATTCTGGAAAGATTCTTCTAGTTCTCAGGCTCGACTTCTCTCAGTTTTTGACTCTGAGAAAGGCAAGATGCAGTTGGCATTTCTGCAAGCTCAGATTCCATGGCCTAAGACTACCTTAGATTACTAGAAAAATGCCTTTGATTTTGATGCAAAAGATGTGCATCTAATTGATCAAATTGAACTGCACAAACAGATCGGCCAAATGATTTCCTATACTTTAACCAACACTGCTATAAGCTTATCCAAATTACAGGTCAGATTGGCCAACACTTGGTCACAACTCAAGATTTAAAGGGGCTCTTTAAGGGCTAAATGCACCAAGATAAAAGCTCTAGAAGATCTGGTAGTAAAGATTGGATATGACCCCTCTAACATTAATGTTGTAGAGGAAATAATCAAGAAGAAGAATGTTGATATAGCAGCATTAAGATAGAAACTAAAAATGCTAGTCACTGAAGATCCAATGACTAAATATATTGAGGAAACAGAGTCCCAGAAAGCTAACATGATGAAACTCATCATGGAACATAATCTATAGATAAAGTAGATGGAAGCAGAAATGGAGAAACTCATCAAATAAAAAGAGGAAGTTATCAAAAAGTTTGAAACCCCCACGGATGTAATCCCTGTTTCTACTGTCCCCATTATTAGGGTCCTATAATAATAGGTATCATAATGTTGAATTGTCTATTTTTAGTTTTGTAATATTTTACATACCTTCTCTTTTCTGCAAATTTTTTCCCATATTAAAAAATGAAAAGAGGGTATGTCCTAAAAGAATAATCAAAAGACCAAAATAAAAGAAGATAAAAAAAGGATATAAAATATGAACCCCACAAAAGGAAACAAGTAACAACAATCAAAGAAAAAAGGGAAAAATTTCAGTCAGTTGCTAGGTGTCACTATTTCTTGCATGAAGATATTTGATTTTCCTTAAATAAATCCAAGTCAGTTGACAGGATATTTTGTGTAAAGTTTTGTATAAATACTTCATTATTTCGAAGTATTGAGGGTGGATTTATGAATATTTATATAGTTGAGTGATCAAAGGGTTATTATACTATTTTCAGCTGAAATACAGGACAAGTAATAAAGGCATTTCTGATTTGAAAATGGAAGTATTTGTAAATGTTGTAAATGCTGTGCAAAGTATCCATTTCCATTTAATTAAATGTGTGCAAAATTCTCCATGTCTTTCAGGTTAAACAAGGTGTATTTGGTAACTATTTCTGAGTTTATGTGTGAGGGAATGTTAATTAATTTTGTTGTTTAACATATTAAATCAGAAATACACAGCAAAATAGCTTCATCATAGCATGACTTAGATATTTGGTGAGCAGTTCACCCCTCTTGGGCTATGTCTGCTGGACCAAGCCTCCCAAATTGGCTTGTCCTCTTGTATTAAAATGCTCCAAAATGCTAATACAAGTTTCAAAGTGCCTCAATAGGAAAATCTGACTGTAAATACAGAATCAAAAGACATGAAAATGCTAAAAATGCCTTTCCATATTCACTAAACAGTGACGAATTACCAAAAACAGTGCCTTTTTCAACAAGGCCCTAATGGCTCTTTGAACTCCTCTGAAGTTTTTCGGGCTGTATAATTCCTCAAAAGGTTATGAAACCTCTTCCATTAGGTTTATAAGGTCAAAAATAGCTGAAAATGGTTTTTGGTTCACCTAAAACAATGGGGTACAACTCCAGATAACACCATTTCCCCAATGGCCCTAGTGGCTCTCCAAGATTCCCTGAAGCTAAAATGGCTGTAGAACACCTCTATTGCCTCTGGAACCTATCCCAATGGCTTTGGAATGCTGAAAATAGTAGAAATTGTTTAAAATTTCATCCAATTTGGTCCAATATTGGAGAAGTTATGGCCAAAGCAAAATTCTGCCTAATTTCCCCTTGAAAACCTCCACTAAATGTGGAGAACTGAAGTTAACTCCAGTTAAGTTGGCCCTTCCCACAAAATATGGTGCACCCGCCATAAATTCTGCCAAATCTTAATCATGGATTAGCTTAACTTAACTGCTTATTAATGAGCGGATAAACATGTTTTAACACTAAGCGCATTTTGTGCGCTAATGAATGAGATTAGTAGCTAAGCCACATTTTAGTGGTTAATTAAACAACATGAACCAAAATTTCTGCCATTTATGTTAGATCCTAGTCACTATGGCCTGGTCACATGGATATGTGGGGGCTGGCCCCCATTTGCCGCCACACCAATGTTCAACCAACCTTAAATAAACATTTCTTTCCATAATTGTTAAGAACTTTGGAATAGGAGAGTTGGTTGGGCCGCTTGGCTTGTGCACATGAGGTTGCGGGTTCAAACCAACGGACTCAAATTTTTTTTAACACGCCACACTTTCCATGGCCTGGGGCCACGTGGCAGCCTCCGGGCTTGCCACGTGACACCTGCCAATTGGCCAAAAATACAAATAGTCAACCAAATAGCCAATATACCCTTGCCATTTGTCAAATCCTGATTAGCCTGGATGGAATATTCCATGGATTATTTTGAGGAATATTCTAAGGAATAATCTCGAAATATTCCAAGGAATATTCTTTTCTTAATATTTTCCAAAGTCAAAGTCAACCTTGGTCAAACTAGATTTTTGAAGGATACTGAAAACTTCAAACCTAGATAACTTTCACATACGATGTTGGATTTGAGTGTCATTCGTGGCACTAGGATCGTAGCGACGAGGACTATCTGATCGTTGAGGTTGCAAGAGATTTTGAACACTTTCAATTTTGAGCTTTTTCCATAGCTCGAACTTGAGCTCCTGATCACACCTCCCAAATGAGAAGCTTTTGGACCCCAAAAGCTCACTGAAATGTTGAAACTGAACTATACATCAAATGAGAGAATAACAACATCCTCTTCTCTTCAGCCTTCACAAATTTTCCTGACTTGCCAACTGTCCTCAGGGAAAAAATTTTCTGAATGAGCCATGTACTTGTGCCGAATCCCGACCAAGTTTTCTCAGCATACCAATTTTCCATTTTGAAACCAACAATAACCCTTGCTGAACTTTCTGCCCTCTTTGCTTGCATGCCTTTCCATTTCGTGGAATCTTGCACTGCTTTGCACCAACACTTCATTTTCTGCAAAAATCGACACCAAAGGCACCTTGTGCAACATATGCATCAACAGTGAAGAAAATGCTAAACATGCCTTTCCCTTTCCATATTCACTAAACAGTGAAGAATTACCAAAAACAGTGCCTTCTTCAACAAGGCCCTGATGGCTCTTTGAACGCCTATGAAGCTTTTTGGGTTGTAGAAGTCCTCAAACAATTCTAAAACCTCTTCCATTAGGTTCTAAAGGTCGAAAATAGCTTAAAATGGTTTTTGGTTCACCTCAAACAATGAGGTACAACTCCAAATAACTCCATTTCCCCAATGGCCCTAGTGGCTCTCCAAGCTTCCCTGAAGCTAAAATGGCTGTAGAACACCTCTACTGCCTTTGGAACCTATCCCAATGGCTCTGGAATGATGAAAATAGTCAAAATTGATTAAAATTTCATCCAATTTGGTCCAATATTGGAGAAGTTATGGCCAAAACAAAATTCTGCCTAATTTCTCCTTGAAAACCTCCACTAAATGTGGAGAAATGGAGTTAACTCCAGTTAAGTTGGCCCTTCCCGCCAAATATGGTGCGCCCGCCATAAATTTCTCCAAATATTAATCATGGATTAGCTTAACTTAACTACTTATTAATGAGCGGATAAACATGTTTTAACACTAAGCTCATTTTGTGCGCTAATGAATGAGATTAGTGGCTAAGCCACATTTTAGTTGTTAATTAAACCACATTAACCAAAATTTCCACCGTTTATGTTAGCTCCTGGTCGCTATGGCCTGGTCACATGGATATGTGGGGGCTGGCCCTTAGGGGCCGGCCCCCATTTTTCGCCACACCAACGTTCAACCAACCTTAAATAAACATTGTATTCCATAATTGTTAAGAACTTTGGAAATAGAGAGTTGGTCGGGCTGCTTGTGTTGTGCACACGAGGTCATCGGTTCAAACCTTGCGGACTCACAAAATTTTTAACATGCCACACTTTCCATGGCCTAGGGCCACGTGGCAGCCTCCGGGCTTGCCACATGGCACCCGCTGATTGGCCAAAAATACATATAGTCAACCAAATAGCCAATATACCCTTGCCATTTGTCAAATCCTGATTAACCCGGATGGAATATTCTAGGGAATATTTCTTGGAATATTCCAAGGAATATTATTTTTTTAATATTTTCCAAAGTCAAAGTCAACCCTCGACAAACTGTATTTTTGAAGGATACTGAAAACTTCAAACCTGCATAACTTTCACATCCAATGTCGGATTTGAGTGACGTTCACGACGCCAGGATTGCAGCGACGAGGCCTATCCAATCGTTCAAGTTGAAAGTGATTTTGAACACTTTCAATTTTGAGCTTTTTCCATAGCTCAGACTTGAGCTCCTGATCAATTTCTTTATAGGATTCATGTGTTGAGCTATTTCAGTGAAGTATAATTTCAATTGTTCATGTTATTTTCTTAAGTATTCCATAAACTTTAATGTGTTTTAAATTTAAATGTTATAACTGGAATTTTATTCCAAAATTTGTTTGATTACACTATGCTTTGAACTGTTATACATTTCTATGGTTTCTTCTAATATCTGGTTTAGTGAATTCTTAATTGCTCTCTAATCCCGATTGACCTCCTTCAACTTCCTACATTATCTAGTTTAAGTAATTCTTAATTGCTCATTGATCCCGATTGAAAACCACTTCACCATTCAGCCTTGAAATCTGATTCTGTTCAGCTATCCTACCCTGTAACACTTCCTTTATAATTTGATCCTGTTCTATTTTCAAGGTATATTGATTCCATAACCCAATGGAAAATGGAAATGCACCTATCTATCTAAATCAGTAATTCCACCAACAAATAAAAAACAAACCAAACAAGCATACAACTAGCCTAAAATTTATTAAAACAACCAAGTTAAATCATTAAGAGAGAGCCCTTTCTGACATAAGGAAGGCTAGCTCCTAATCTCCAACAATGGATGATAGTTACCTCTAATATTTCTTCTTAACACACATAACAACTCTTGGGAAATTTTGGAGTGATAACATATTGGCAACTCCGCTGGGGAGAATCAGTCTTTAGTTAAAATAAATCTTAAAGAAAACACTTTTCCTCATTTTTTCACTTTAAGTTTTTAAAGAGTTGTTAAAATTTATCATTGAAAGTTAAAATTATGGATCCTAAAAGAACATATTATACTAAGGCTCATCCTGATCCACAACCTGCTACAATTGTTGATGATCCTGATTGAATTTTAAGAAAACCTAAAAAAGTAGAAATTCTAGGAAGTAGTAGTCAGTTAATCAAAGAAAATTCACTTCCTAAAGAGTTATCAAGCATACATGATATTCAATTTGATTTATCGTTTGAGCATTCTTTATTTCGAACAAAATCTGAAAATTCAATTTATGATATTGTAATAGACCCTAATTTTATTCAATTTATTGAAGCAAAGAAGGAAACTATACAACTGATTTAGACCAACAGGTTCTAGACACTTTTGATAAACTTGATGTTTTAACCTCAACTTTGATTAAAGTTATAGACGAAGCCTATTTTGAACAGTCAGTTGAACTAGTTGCCCTAACTTCTGCTACCCCTAAGAACTCTACAATACCTTCTGAAACTGTAAATAAAAACTTTATTAGTACCATATCATCTATAGTATCCACTACTGTTCATTCCACAGAACCATTCATACCTAAACTTCCTCTCCAACCTAAAGTTTCAAGCTCATATTCAAGTGTTCCAAGTACATCTTCTAGTATTCCAAGTTCATCTTCAAACACTTCAAGTTCATCTCCAGGCACTTCAAGTTCATCTCTAAGCATGTCAATTTCATCTCCAACCACCTCTTCTTTACCTCCCAGTCAAGCTATAATCTTAGCCATGGCAGCCATATATGCCCCTTTGGTCTTACAGGCCCCTTTAGATGCCATGCAATGGGATTACAAGAGTAAAATTTTTCAGTTTGATGGTACTGTTCAGTATACTTCTCAACAACATGTAAATAAAATGAATGATTATTTTTAATTACATGAAGTTGATGAAGCTGATGTACAAATGATATTATTTTCACAAACATTAGCAGGGGATGTTAAAAAATGGTTTAAATCTTTACCTGCTAACCATATTGCTGATTTAGCTACTTTCCACCAATTGTTTATCAATAGATGGGAAAGGAAGAAAAAACATTTACAGATATTATCTGAATATGAGAACATTAGGAGATCTACTAATGAATCTGTTTAGGATTACTATACTAGGTTTAACAACATTTATAATTCAATTCCAATGAATATCAGACCTCCACCAAACTTGGCCCTGATCAAATTTCCATATGGTTTTGATGCTGACATGTCCTATCAATTAAGAGAAAGAAACCTTGCAAATTTAGAATAGATGTAGAGTGATGCAGTTAGTGTAGAAGCTAACTTACTAGCTAAAAGAGGTAGGATGAGGAATGAAAGGAGAGTGACCATTAAGGAAGAACCATCCACATCAGATGTTAAGATAGATAGTTTAGCTAAAAGTGTAAAAAGATTAATGGATAGACTAGAGAACATGGAAAGAAAACCTCATTGGGAAAATCAACAAGGTCCCCAAATTTGAAATCCCATATTTAGGAAAAATCCTAATACTGGTAAATCGAGAGAAGTTGTACCTGATCAATAGATTAGACCACATTTCCAAGAAAAATATGCTGAGAGTTCATAACAAAATGATGAAGAGCAGGACACCCAAATAAACTTGATGGGAGTAAACGATGAAAATACTATTTTTCTTACCCAAGAAGAACAAGAATTATACATGTTACAACAATTACAGTTAGAATCTGGAGAATCCTTTGACTATAAACAAGGCTATGAATATGCTATTTATGAAGTTCATAAACAATGTAGCCTTAGAAGAAAAAAGAACATAGAAGTTCCTACTAAGAAATCAGTCCAAACCCAAACTAAGAAAACAATAGAAGCTCCTATGACCAAAACTCTACAAATTATCCCTAGAGAAACTCAGAATACTTCCAGCCCAAACATTGTAGACATAAAATCAACAGCTACTCAAAAATCAACTGCTACTCAAACTATTCCAGACAATAAAATTGAAAACAAAATAGTTAACACACAAAATGAATTACCAACTATTGATAAAAAAAGAAAAAAACAGACAAACCACAATTTGTAAATATTAGATCATTCAATTAGGGAAAACTCAAATTCCATTCATTATCAAAATTGAAATAGCCAAATTGAAAATACCAATTCCTTTAATATATCTAGTGAAAAATGATTCATACAAATCCCAAATCACTGAAACACTAAACATAGGAGAAGGTGAAGATGCGGTTAACCTCAATGATGATCAACCTGAGCTATTATTTGGTCCTGAGGTAAATGGAAACATCAACAAGGGGGTGTCCCTCCATTCTAGATTAGCCTAAAAATTCATGATAAAATCTTACATAATTCTATGTTAGATTCAGTAGCATCTCATAACTTAATGCCTAAAACATTCATGGAAAAATTGAACATAGATATCACCATACCATACAAAGGCCCGTTCTCCTTTGATTCTAGTCAAGTTAAATGCCTTGGCCTGATAAAAGACATCTATGTAACCCTAGTCCAGTGCCCAGCAAAGAGTATTTTTATGGACATAGTAGTTGCTGATATCCCTCCAAAGTATGGTATGTTATTATCTCGCTCATGGGGAGAAAAATTACAGGGATCACTACAATTAGACATGTCATATTCTACCATTTATGTGGGTCAGCAAAGAAATCTTTATAGAGAAAATTTGATGAAATACATGGTGAGTAGTGCAGAAAGACCACATAATTATCCTATATATTCATTACATTCTGATCTGGACTCATTTATCCTATGTAATTCAAACAATGATAAAGACAAAACCACAGTTGTAGAAGAAAAACACAAAGAAATCGATAGTGATAATATAACTCATGAATCTATGCGGCATTTAGATTTTTATGGTTCTGTAAATACATTAGGAGCAGGATTTGAAGTATGGATCTACAATTTAGAGAACGATCATTCAGAAGGACATGCTTTCAGGTTAAATTTAAAATGCACTAATACCATGGTAGAATATGAAGCATTAGTGTTAGGACTGCAAATTGTATGAAAACTTGGAGCAAAAAGAGTTTCTGTCATGGGAGACTCATAACTTGTTATAAAACAAATCAAGGGAGAGTATCTTTTGAATAATCTTAGACTTGGCCAATATAGTTAAACCATTCTAGACTTCATAAATTGTTTTCTTGAAATTGACTTTGTTGTTATTCCAAGAAAGCAGAATATGCAAGCACATAGTTTGGCTACTTTTTCCAGCACATGCAGGTTACCATTTCAACCGAATTATCAGTACACTGCTGAGGTAAGATATAGGCCAATCATACCTGATAATTTGAAGTATTGGAAAATATTTTCATAAGAGTCAGAAATCTATAATTTCATGAATTCTGAGGGAGAATTTCAAAACTGTAATATAGACACAGATTGTACATTAAATTATACCATAAATAACGAGATAGATGTAAGTGATGTAAATAAAATAGAACCAAATAGATTCACTAAAATAGAAATAGAACAATTAGAAATAGTAGAAATTGAGGAATTAATCAATGATGAATCAAACGTTTTAAACCTCAAAGACAACATTTTTCCTAAGGGAATAGCCCCATTATAATATCTCTTTGACTCCAACGATGTAGCTAGAAAACCCAAAATGGAGCCCCTAAGGTCAGATATAGAGGAATGTAACATAGGAACAAAAGAAAAACCCAAGCTTATCAAGATATTCAAGGCATTACCTCCAGCTGAAAAGTTGAAGTACAGTAGCTTGTTTAAATAATTCCAAGATATATTTGCCTCGAGTTATAAAGAACTTAAGTCTTATGATACCGGCATTATCTAGCATAAGATACCAATCAAAGAAAATCAGAAGCCCTTTAAAAAAAAGCTTAGGAGAATTAATCCTATTCTTATGCCATTAATAGAAAAAAGAAGTCAAAAGAATGTATGAGTCTCAAATCATAGCACCCATTAGATATTCCGATTGGGCTTCTAATTTAGTCCCCACTAGAAAGAAAACAAGAGAAATCAGACTCTGTGTTGATTTCAGAAACCTAAACAAAGTATCATTGAAAAATAACTATCGTCTCCCTAAAATGGACCATATTCTACAGAGGGTAGTAAGGTCATCCATAATTTCATTACTTGATGGATTTTCTGGATACAACCAAATCCTAGTCCAACCTGAAGATCAAGCAAAGGCCACATTTACCACTCCCTGGGGAACTTTCATGTACTTGAAAATGCCCTTTGGATTGATGAATGTTGGAGATACATTCCAAAGAGCTATGGACATAACCTTTGCAAAGGAAATCCATGAATTTCTAGTCATTTACCTAGATGATATCACAATATTTTCCAAAATAGATAATGAACATCTAGATCATTTGAGAAGAGTATTCATAAAGTGCAGAAAGTTCAACATATCCTTAAATCCTAAAAAGACACTTATTGGACTAGAAGAAGGAAAAATCTTGGGACACAATATTTCAAAAGAGGGTATTATAATTGATCCATCTAGAATAGAAGCAATCCTTAATATCAATCATCCTAGAAATATCAGATAATTACAAGCATTTCTAGGAAAAATAAATTTTCTTAGAAAATTCATCCCTAACTTAGCAGAACTAATAAGAAACATAAACAACATGTTAAAGAAGGATTCAACACTTAAGTGGACAGTAGAGGCTAAGAAGTCTTTTGAAGCAGTCAAAGAGGCACTTACTAAAACACTTGTCCTCATAATTCCTAATTTTAACAGGGATTTCAAAACTTTTTCATTTGCTTCATAACACACCATTGCAACAATCTTGTTGCAAAATAATGATGAGGGTCTTGAACAACCCATTTCTTTCTCTAGTAAAACTTTGAGAGATGCCACACTAAAGTATAATATCATGGAAAAACAAGCACTTGCTTTAGTGAAAGCCATAAAATATTTCAAAGTGTATATTCTATACTCTCACATCATTGCATATGTTCCAAACTCAGTGGTAAAGTACATTCTAACTCAAAATGGGCCTGATGGAAAGAGAGGCAAAAGGATTGCCACAATACTGGAATATGACACTGAAATCAATCCTACTAAATTAATCAAAGGCCAAGGTTTGGCCAAACTCATGGCTGAATCGAACTATCAGGCCTTAGATATAAATTTCATTGCTGCCCTAGATGATCAAGAAGAGATGGCAACTCCACAAATCAATGAATATTTTATAGATTCACCCTGGTATACAAACATTATATTTGTTTTACTCAACCTACAAGCTCCTCTGGTTTATCTAGAACTAAAAGTAGATTCTTGAAAATGAAAGCAATGAAATATTGTATCTTAGATAATGCTTTATTTTGGAAAGATCATGGTGGAATCCTATTAAATTGTTTATTAAAAGATGAAGTTGATAAATTCATGGAATAATTTCATGCAGGAGATTGTGGAGGACACCTTTACTGGAAAACAATTGCTAACAAAATTTTAAGGGCAGGTTTTTACTGGCCCACCCTATTTGCAGATGTCCAAAATTATGTGACCTCCTGTCATAAATGACAGATATTTGAAGGGAAGAAGAAACTCTTACCATTACCCCTCAAACCTATCTCAATATAAATTCCATTTCAACAATGGGGTTTAGACTTCATTGGTGAAATTCACCCACCCTCCTCTGCCCAACATAAATGGATATTGACAACCACTGATTACTTTACCAAGTGGATAGAATCCATCCCTTCTAGACAAGCCACAGACTCTATCATTATATCATTTCTTGAGAACAACATCCTTTCTATATTTGGATTCCCACAAAATCTCATTATTGATAATGTTGCTTCCTTCAAATCCAAGAAAATGATAGATTTTTGTAACAAATACCATATCGCCCTTGGCCATTCCACTGCCTATTACCCCCAAGGTAATGGACTAGCAGAATATTCAAACAAAAGCTTAGTCAACATCATCAAGAATCTGTTAAAAGATAACAAGGAAACCTGGAATAAAAGGTTGGTTAATGCCCTATGGGCAGCCAGATATACTACCAAGAAATATATTGGTACATCTCCCTATCAATTGGTATATGGGATGGATGTTGTTTTTCCATATTCAATAGGAGTACCAGTAATGAAAATGATTCAAGAGCTGCAAGTAGAACCAAATGACATCCAAAGGAGGATAAATCAAACAATTCATTTGCAGCAAACCAAGGAAGAATTTTATATCAAATCCCATGTGATTCAAGACAAGATCAAGAAGATATTTGATAAGAAAACTAAAGAAGATGATTTATTCATAGGTGATCAAGTACTTAAATGGGATTCCAGAAGAGAAGAAAAAGGAAAACATGGGAAATTTGACTTTCTCTAGAAGGGCCCATATATAATTTATGGTTACAGAGGTAACAATGCATTTTTCTTGAAAGATTTAGATGGAACAGATCTACCAGGTGGACCAGTCAATGGTAGAATGTTGAAGCACTATTTTTCACCAGATTAACTAGTAGTTCATTTATGTTACTTTGCTCATTGTAAATATCATAGAAAAGTTTAGATTGGACTAGATGATTATCTTCTAAATTTGAAGCCCGAAGAGAAGGCCTTAAGCTTTAAAAGGGATACAATCATATGTTTGAATAAAGGAGATCATAGAAAGTAGTTCCAAGAAAAACAAAGTCAAAGTTCCAAGGCCACTGATCAGAAAGTTCTTGACATCTCACCAGGAGATATCATCCCCAAGTGGAGCCACTGTTAGGGTCCTATAATAATAGGGATCATAATTTTGAATTGACTATGTTTAGTCTTGTAATATTGTACATACCTTTGAATTCTGCAAACGTTTTCCATATTAAAAAATGAAAAGAGGGTATGTCCTAAAACATAATCAAAGGACTAAAAGAAAATAAGATCAAAAAAATGAAATAAAGTATGAACGTCACAAAAAGAAACAAAAATAACTTCTGAAAGTGTTGCACATTCAAATTCCACTACTCTTAGTTTAATTTTCTTTTGCAAATAAAATTGTGTACATCTTATCCAAAATTCTACAATTCATAATGATCATACAATTTAATCTTGATTATTCATGCCTTTAAATTTCATGTCATAATAGTTAGTGAATAAAGACCCGACAAAACCATTTAATCTTGGAATATCAATAGTTAGGTAGAGAATAAAATGAGCTCATAAGTTTAAATTAAGCCACTGTAAGATATAAGGTTAGAAATAAGTTAGTTTTCTTATCAAAAGAAAATAAAAAGGTCAGCAAGCTCAAATGCACCCAATAAAAGAAATAAAAAATGTTAGGATAAAAAAGGGTAGTTAGATTACTTTTTCAAGATTACATAAGCCTCATTATGCTTATCTATTATCACAAAACATTTGCTAACACCTTCCCCTCATCCTTTTCCTCTCTTGGAAACTAATTTCCCCTTCCTAATTCTAAAAACCCATTTCTTCTTCATTTTCCCTTTATCCTAACCCTTTTCCCCTCCTAAATCCCCTTTCCCTTGTAAAAAACCCCTTTTCCTCTTGAATAAACTTTATATTTCAATAAAATAGTGAAAACTCACTTATCCAAAGTTTAAAAGCACTAAAGTAAAGCAGATCCCACTTTCCTTTTAACTCAATCCCCCCGCTTAATACATTTCCCCATTATTTCATATTAACCTACCATATAATATATTTCATTTAACCCCCATATTATATTAATCCCCCATTTAATATATTCCCCCCACTATATTAATCCCCGGCCCACTTATATTAAAAGCCTCCACATATATTTTTCCCCAAGCCCACCTCTCAGAACCCCCAACTTATCCTACCACATGTCAACCATTTGATTAGCGCCACCCATATCCAATGACTTCTAATCCCTTTTGCACCCCTCAACGTCCGAAATTTCAAACCAATGGGGGGGTGCTAAATCGGTGGTTTCAAACCCTCTCTCCTCTGCCACGCGTCACTCCCTTGTTTTATCGCACCCCCATACTAAAAACCACAAAACCATTGTTTATCATGCGATAAACCACCCGAGCCTTGAGATAAACCACCATATTTGAAATAATCCACCCCTGCACCATTGCGATAAGCCTAACGTTCAAAAGTAATAAAATCTCACCCTTCACAGTTATTTCACCATTGTTGTTTATTTGCGAAAAGAGACCAAAAGCCATTTTCCGACTCAGATTGAACCCTGCTACTGCCTAGACTTTTGCAGACCAAAAATTCCATTTTCCAAGTAATTCTAAGTACCTGAAACCATTAATTAAATAGAAAAATTTAAAATTGAATAAATTAATGACTTCCAAGAGCGTTATATCTGTAAACCCTCTTCAACCACCAATTTTAGATATCAATCACACCCCTTTGGCCGATAAAGACTTCTAAATCAATGATACTGTAACTGATTCAAACCTTTTGGACCTCCACTACTGGAGCCATGACAAATTTATTAACCAGGCAGATGATATCCATCTGTGGGATTCAAATTTTCCCAAATACATATTCCCACAAACCTTTTAATTTCCAGAACTCATTAGACTATGCCATATCAACTATTTCCTCAATTAAAAAGCTTTAGTTACCCCAAACCAAGAAATTCTATTCACAATCACTGCTCAATCCATCAATCAGATGTTACAGATTCAACCACAACCTAATGAAGTGCCATTATCCTTTTAAACCCTTACTGAACTCTACTTAAAGCTGAACTTTCCTAAAAGATTCCAAATCTTTCAGACTTTCCTCCCTCCATCAGTAGAAACTCCTAAAAGAAATCCTCCATACTCAGATTCTATGTTTTCAGAAAGAACCAGACAAATTTTTACCATGTTGTCATGTATTTTAGGATATTTCACTGATGAACATGTAGATGCATCTATTATTGGTTTCCTATCCATATTTTTCCCAGGTCAGCCTCTAGCTACAACCTTCAATTTTTCCCAATATCTAGCAGATGCAATCCATGATCAGCTGGTCAAATTTCCAGAAGAAGGAGTATTCAAATACTCCTCATTTTTATTCCATATGTTTATATTTTTCCAATCAGAAAGGTTTGCAGTTAACCTCCAAAAACTAGACACAGAGGGTAATCCCCAATATGTTGTCTTTTGGACATCCTTGATCAGAAAGGATTCCACTAAATTTAGCTCCAAAGACTTCATTGATTCTTTTTTTATATCTATTTTTTAATATGCTAAGCAGTAGCATTCAACCTAGAATCAGTGAAGAGATAAAGAAGGCGTTATAGTTGTGAGATCAAAGTAAAACAAGAGACTGTTATTTATACCAAAATCATATAGAAATTAGAGTGTATGGAAGTCAGCTAACTCCATACAAGCTTCCAAAATACCTCCCAATGAGGACATTTGCTTTAGAATACATCATATAAATCTTGACTTTAGATGAAATCAATTTTCTTTCAGCTAAAAAGAAGACTCAATTCAAGATTAAAAACCAGCTAGGGCCTTTTCTATGCAATAGTAGAAATGTTGGACAGCAAGCAGTTAAATATTTACAAGAGTTTAAATTTAGTAGCAGTTTCAAATGGAAATATGACCCCTTGGGTGTCATAAGTAAACTAAGAGTCAAGTTCAAACTAACCCCTTTCATTCTTGAGTGAAAGCCTGAAATTGAAAAGTATTCCAACCAGTCAAAGTGGTTGAAAAATACTTTACAAGAGATGGAGAAGCAGGTTGATACTAGTTCCATCTTGCTTACTCCAGCCCCATAGGACATAAATTCAAAGAGGGCAAGAGAGGAAGGCTCTTATTCTGTAGAAACTACTTTTGATACTAAGTTTAAGCTTTTGTATAGGAAGAAGACAAAATTGAATCCAGTGATAGAACAGGAAGAGATATTTGATACAGTTGAAACCATTGATACATATATTGTTGCCAGAGATGATGCACCTCCAACACTTTCAAAAGGAACACATCTACCATCAACCTCCAATGCACAAATCATTCAGAAATAGAACAATGCATAGGTTTCATCATCTAGAAAACTAGTGGAGAAAGAGAAATATATCATGGATAAATACAAAGATATAAAAAATAAAAAATGAATCATTAAAGCTTGTAACATATTCCCAGTATTGGAAGAAAACTCCTAGTGACCAAAATAGATTGCTTTCATCTTTTGACTGCAAAACAAGAAAGTTGCAAATGACATTTCTACAACCAACAGTGCAAGCCCCAAAAACATCAGAAAATTATAAGAAGACAACATTTGAAGTTCTTGCAAAATATGTGCATCCAATAGACCAGATTTAGTTTCACAAACAAGTTGGAGAAGTGATCTATTCCACTATGACACACAAAGCTTTAAGTGTCCAGAATTTACATAATTCTCTAGAAAATATAAAGGTACAGTTAAAACTAGAGAAAGATTCATCACAAGCAAAGGATAATAGGATAAAGTCACTTGAATATTTGGTAATGGAAGTTGGATATAATACAAAAGAAATTAAATAATTAGAAGAAATAATCAAAAAGAAGAATGGAGACATAGCTGCACTAAAGAAACAACTGAAACTACCAAATACAGAGCATCCACAAGCCAAAGAGGTTTTGGAAAATGAAAATAAAAAATATAAAATGATGAATCTCATCATTCAGTTGATAGCTCAACTGAAAGAAATGGAAACTGAAATGGAAAAAATTGCATAGGAAAAGCAAGCCAGCATGGAGGCAATTCCCATTATTTCTATTCCTATAGCTTCTACATCATTGCCTACAACAACTCTAGTATTAACAACATTTCCAGAAACTACATCAGCAACAACATCAACGGTACCAACAACCCATCCCACTGATGAGGCCAGCGAATTGATCAAGGCAATGCAAGATATGTCAATTCAAACCACTGTAATCAATAAGCTTAAAGAACAAGTGAAAATTTTAGAAGATGGAAAGATATTGGCAGAAGTAATGCATTAGATACAAGTACAAAAATCCAACAGATTAACTGAAAGAATCCACAAGCTGGAAAAAGAGCTATCAATGAAAGCACCTTTAGCCCAAGAAAAACAGTAGTTGTGGGCCAATATCATTAACTCAGTTAATGATATTTGGCCTTCTATACAAGTTATATTTGAACAGAATGACTTGGTAAAGGAAGAAGGAAATGCAATTCAAAAGGTCAAAGAAGAACTTGGAAAGAAACCAGAGGAAGCCACTGAGATAATAAAATTCCTAAATTCTAAAAAAAAATATGAATTAGAGGAACTTGAAATAAGTGACAAAATAGAAACTATCTTAGAGGTGAAAAAAGTGATTTCCAAGAGAAATCTGATGACACAACTTGAAGATAAATGTCAAACTATGGAGCTTACAGTGAACAGGTTTATGAACAAATTTGATGTCTTAAGAAAAAAAGGTTTGCCTAATCCATTAGTAATCAATGATAAACTAATGAGGCTTGAAGATTATGATAAGAAGATGATGGAAGTAGCTAAATATACTTCCAATAGTTCAGCAATGAAAGGAGTTCCCACAGGAGAAGTACTCCTTCAGAGTTTAGAGAATTTATTTTACCTCCAGCATGAGGTAAATCACCTTTTTGTGAATAAGCCCACATTTCGCAAGTATTCAGAAGTTGATGAAATTTACCGGAAGATGATAAATATAAAGATTCCAGATGAAGAAAAGTGGGAAAATTGTGTGATTTACTATGACAGGTGAAAGCAAAGACAGGTAAAAAAATGCATAGGTTAAAGAGAAATCAGATGATAGACATATGAAAGAAAGACATCATGAAATAAAGACATATCAGAGATACAAGTAACAACAATCAAATAAAAAAGCATTAGGGGAATTTTGAGGTCTAAAATGGGCCTCCTAAGAAAAATGTACAACAAAAATAAACTTTATAAGAACCAATAGGATTCAAGATGATGATGTCAACCATGGGGGATGATTCACCATTTTTTAATTAAAAGGGTAAAAAGATCAAAAATTAATAAAATAATAAAACTACTTTTTCAACTCGTTTTTTCAACTTATCTCCCAAAGTTTTTACTCAAATTTCGAGCGAAAGTACTCATTGGATGAAAAATTTAATTTCTCATCTAAGGAGTACCCATGTTGCCTACTTTCGATGGACCCTGCTACACGAAAAATGATAAATACATAAAACAATGTGATTGCATTCACGTTTTAAATGTATTTCTCATTTTTCATGTAGCAGGACCCATCGAAAGAATGCATCATGGGTACTCCGTGGATGAGGAATTAAATTTTCCATCCAACGAGTACTATTGCTCGAAATTTGAGTAAAAACTTTGGGAGATAAGTTGAAAATAAGAGTTGAACAAGTAGTTTTTTTTCCGTCTAAAAATTGATGATGTAATAAAATCTTATGTTAGTATTTCCACTATTATTTTATAATTTCCTTAGGAGGCCCATTTTAGACCTCAAAATTCCCCTAATGGGACAAATTTCAATCAGTTAATAGGTGTCTCTATCTTGTATGAAGATATTTTATTTTCCTTAAATAAATCCTAATGAGTTGACATGATATTTTGTGTAAATTTGTGTGTAAATACTTCATCAATTCGAAGTGTTGAGGGTGGATTCCTAAATATTTCTATAGTTGATTGATCTACTACCTAAGAGTTATTATACCATTTCCATTTTACATACAGGACAAGTAATAAAGGCATTTATTTACAGGATTCATGTGTTGAGCTATTTTAGTGAAGTATATTTCAATTGTTCATGTTCTTTTCTCAAGTATTCCATAAACTTACATGTTTTCTAAATTTGAATGTTATAACAGGAATTTTATTGCATAATTTGTTTAAATACACTCTGTTTTGAACTGTTATCCATTTTTATGTTTTCTTATGATATCTGGTTTAGAGAATAATTAATTTCTCTCTGATCCTGATTGACCTCCTTCACCTTCCTTCATTATCTGGTTTAAGGAATCCTTAACTGCTCCTTGATCCCGATTGAAAAACACTTCACCATTCAGGCCTTGAGATCTAATTTTTCTCTGCTATCCTGCCTTGTAACACTTCGTTTATAATTTGATCATGTCCTGTTTTCAAGGTATATTGACTCCATAGCCTAATGGAAAATAGAAAGGCACCTATCCATCTAAATCATTAATTCCACCAACAAATCAAAACCAAACCAAACAAGCATACCTAACTAGCCTAAAATTTATTAAAACAACAAAGTTAAATCATTAAGAGAGAGCCCTCTCTAAGCATTAGGAAGGCTAGATCCTAATCTCCAAAAGTGGTTGATAGTTACCTCTGTTATTTCTTTTTAAACGCACATAACAACTCTTGGGAAATTTCAGAGTGATAAAAACACACACCTCAAAAGACAACTCCCAAAACAATCAATGCAATTCAACAAAAGGATCCCTCATCCAGATTTCCGTCATCCAGATTTCCAGCATCAAGATTTTCGGCATCCTTCTGACATCCAGATTTTCGGCATTGCATCCATTTCCAGCATCCAGATTTCTGGCATCGCATCCATTTCCGGCATCAAGATTTCCAAGTGGGAGAGAGAGAAGCCTCTAAAGGTTGTACGAACCAATCATAAGATGAATAAAGTGTGTGATGAGATGATGATGAAATGAGCATCATCTCTCTCCTATTTATATCCATCAATGAGGGTGTGTGACACATCTATTGGGCTTGTGAGCCTACATTACAATTTTGGCCGACCTTGACAATTTACACATATGTGGAAAATAAATTCAAAATATAAGTTATGTTCATCCAAACAAGATGATATTTAGATCAATATTTCACCTCTCCGAAAGAGGAATCCAAAAAAAATATCATCGTCATCATATGAGCAATGCAACATGGATTTTGGACTTAGTTTCCCAAAATTAACACTCCCTCTCAACTAGGGAGAACTCCATCTGTCCACATGTGCCATCCTATCATCCAGTACCATAGTGTACTATCATATATCATCAAGCACTGTTGCGTCATCCTGCTATAACATGATTTTTTGTATCTTCTTCACACAACGAGAGTGAGTCACAAAGACATCACACTCTGCTGACCTGAAGTCATCTTAGAGGTTAAAACCTCAATCGAACTCAAGAGAGTCACATACTAACTTGAAGTTAGTTTACTTACCTAAATTTAGTTTACTGACCCGAAGTCAGTTTAGAGGTAAGAACCTCATCCAGACTTGATCCCAGATCAAGTGTTTGGACTGATCCAAAATATTTTCAATTGATATGTGTTAAAGAATTACATGTGAAAATTGTAGCTTAAAATAAGAAACTTTAAAGGCATAACCATAAGAAGGGAGAAGCAATTAACATCATGCAAGCAGACACAGAATTGATGTCAGAGTTTGTCCAGGAGGGACTACGTCTCCGGGACCTACTCAAATAGTGGGGAGGCCCTTTTCTTCATTAAGTGGAAAAAATGAAAGTACAAGTGTAGAAATGAGAAATAACACCCTTATACCTCCATAGTTGAAAGTTCCCAAAACTTGTAGGACTTTGATGAAGAAATGGACAACGTCGTTGGATTCGTGCTGTCGAGTAGTGCAAAATTCATATAAAATTTTCCTTAATCTGACAAAGTGAAAATCTGGCCCCTTTGGAAAATCACTCAGATCATGGTTTCGCCCCCCTTCTGCACACTTATCATGGTTCCGCTGCCTTGGTGTCCATGCCCGCTCCTATCTGACTGGGCACACTTATGAGTTGCAGGTTTATATATTAAAGGGTTGGGCGGACTCCCCAAGGGAGCTTCTAGCCCATTTGGTTGAGATTCGGAATGTGTGGGAGGAGGTCGGGTTGTCAAACCCTAACCCCTCTACTTTTAAGACAAAAATCGTTAAAACAACTGTCATAATATTTTAAAACCCCGCACATAATGTGACATGACAATTTATGTGGGGTCGAATGGTATTGGGCGGCCCGCCCATGATCTTTGCTGGCGTATGTATGAGGTGGCAAGGGTTACGGTTGGGGTGGCAGGGTTGACCACCGACCACCCCCCATATATATACATATCTGCCATAATGTGTCGAGGTGGTGGGGTCATGGCCGCTGACCCCTCTTAAATTTAATTAAAATTTTGTTATCCAGTTAAGGATCTGTAAGGTAGGGTGGGGATCATGGCCTGCCCTGCCTTTTTTTAATATATTTTTTTTGGTTTTTAAAACAACTATTAATTTTTGAAAATTCTAGAACATGACCGAAAGAGTGCTTTTAACCACCCCACAATTTCACTCGGAGTCCGGCCTGGGTTGACCAGAATCCAGTGGTCAGGTTCTAGCAAAATTGTTGCCTCCTTAAGCTGCCACATCACCAAGTTAACCCTCGAACTTTGACTGCTCCTAACTCCTTCATACATACTCGGAATTGAGTGACGTTTGTGCCATTGGAATCAGAAATATGAGACCTGCAAATTGAAATTAAGTTTTCCACATTCCAGAAACTTTGAGTATTGAGCCTTTGTACTCAAGCCACTTGTACTTGGACCTGTTCGATCCACCTAAATCATTGCTCCCCACTGAAGAGCTTTTGGATCCAAAATCCTTATCAATCAACATGAAAGTGAGGTAAATTCTCCCTCACCTTCTCCTCTTCAAGCCATTTAGCTTTACTTGGGTGCATCCCTTTGAAACCAACATGGAGATACTCCACATCTCCTCTTCGTGAAGTACTGGTTCTTCGATCGAGAATGATGTCCTCTGGAAGTTCATCGAGATATTCTGGTGCAAAGTCATCCACTGTAGGAAATAATCCTACCTCCTCGGTTTCCATAATCAATGGTGGTTCATAAAGCTTCAGATTATCGACATTCATGACTGAGTACATCTGCATGTATACAGGCAAGTCGAGTCGGAAAGAATTATTTCCAATCTTCTCCAATCTGATGAATGGACCATAACGGATTGGTCACAATTTCTTGCCTTCCCCCTTCATTTGATCTTTGCTGATGTGGAACCATGCCTTGTCACCAACTTGAAATTGATGGTTGACTCGATGCTTATCATGTCGGGCCTTATATCGAGCCTGACTCTTTTCCAACTGCTCTTGCACTGCTTGATGAATTGTATGTATCTGCTGGATGAACTGTTGTGCTTTGTCCCTGTCATCATGTCCATTGGCATATTCATCCCTTCCATAGACCATGTCAAAAGGGTCCTCTTAGAAGTAACCAAAGCATGTCTCAAATGGTGAACACTGCGTAGAGGAATGCACTGCTCAATTGTAGGCATGTTGCACATATGGAAGATGTTCATCCCACAAATTGGGATGTTTGCTACAATATCCTCGCAACAAGTGTACCACGGTATGATTGACGACCTATGTCTATCCGTCAATTTGTGGATGGAATTTCATACTTCTCTTCAACTTGGATTCCATCATATGCCACAAGCTGGTCTAAAACCCTCCAAGGAAGCGAGAGTCTCGATCTGACACAATCGATGTGGGAAACCCAAAGTTGACCCAAACATACTGAAAGAAAAGACAAGCAGTCTGCTCAGCACTGACCTGCTTTTTACAAGGCATTAATATGCACCTTTTACTAAATCGGCCGATGACAACATACAAATAGTCGTGACCCTTCTAGACATAGGAAAATCTCCTACTAATTCCATCGACACACTTTCCCATGGACGACCCAGAATAGGGAGTGGTGTGTAGAGCCCTAGTTTTCCATTAGAGGGATTTGAAACAAAACACATCACACATCCCTTTACAAAATGGGTTACTATGTTTTTCATATGGGGCCAAAAGAAAAACCTTTGCAAATCACATAAGGTTTTTTCGACACCAAAGTGACCAGACACAAGAGAGGTATGCGCCTCTCGAATTACATGTACCCTTTATGTTGTGGGTATGCACAATTTTCCAAGGTGATACAACAGCTTCCCCTGCAAATGATAGTTGTCCACCTGTGAACCATGAGTTAGTTTTTCATATATTTCTTTAAATTCATCATCGTTAGCGTATTGTTCAACATAAATTTCAAAAGAAAACGAAGCATCATGAAAAATAATATAAGCAGCAATAGGAGGACGAGAGAGCATATCTGCTACTTTGTTACTAGTGCCCTTCCTATACTTTATTACTAGATGAAACTACTGTAGAAACCCCTTCCACTTGAAATGACGAGACTATTGTAGCTTGGTCTATGAATAAAGGTATTGCAAGGGTTGATGATCTGTATGGATGATGGTCTCCTTGCCGATTAGGTAGTGTTTCCACTTTTTCACACTTTGGACCAAGGCATACAGTTCCTTGTCGTAAGTGGGGTAATTGATTACAGCACAGGAGAAATTCTCCAAA